>CM047805.1:55774028-56233753 GCA_026214975.1 Gentiana macrophylla
AGAAATTGCGCAAATACTAAGTTATACATGAAGTTGAGCGAGACGCCCCCCGATACCATGGACGAATGTGTCAATGTAGTGCATCGATTACATCAAGGGAAGAGGCGGTCGCGACGGCACACCCAAATCAGCTGGATGGAATCCAAGAAAGACACCGAGGCCCGAACAGACTCACCCAAGAGGCGTGATGTCGAGAGTAAGCCATCGATTTGGGACCAGATCGACACGCCCACCTCAGATCGTGGAGCCAAGAAGGGACCCTCACGTGATAAGGACTTTATCCCGCTCAATTGACCTCGATCCGAGGTGTTGTCGATTATGCTCTCAAAAAATTTGGCGAAGAAACCGCCACCGTTGAAGAAACCTCGAGAAAAGAGGAATGCAAACAAATCTGTGATTTTCACGAAGACATAGGCCATACAACAGAGGATTGTATCGACCTGAAGAGAGATATCGACGCCTGCATTCGTGAAGGAAAGCTAGACGAAGTTGTTGACAGATCTCGCTATGATGGGCCCAGAGGGCGTGGGGAATTTAAGAGGAAAAACTCCGATCAAGACAGGAACCGAGGTCGAGATGTCCAGAGATGAAGGGATCGGTCACCTCGAGAGGAATCGATCCCGGGTCGAGAAGGAAACAACAGAGAATTTTGGTCGAGATAGATATGAAGATAATCGACCGATTAACTATGTCAACACAATCTTTGGTCCCGGTGAGAGTGATAAAGACCGCACCGGTGAAGAGCCACCTTGTAGCTCAAGAGAGCGCAAACAAATTTTTCAGATTCACGGCGAAAGTCGGATACGGCCCTCGAGATGATATCCCCAAGTCGAGTCATAGCGAAGGGTTAGTTATTGAGGCGATTATTAGCCGAGCCCGTGTATCGAGTCCAGATCGATAACGGGAGTGCAAAGTGAACATCATATATCACTCGGCGTTTCAAGCGATGAAGTTGAAAGAAAAGGATCTAGCCCCATAGCGCTCTCATTGTTCGATTCACAGGCAAGCGATCCATCCCATGGGCTCGATAAAGTTACTCACAAATGATGGGGGGCGAGAAGGAAGGACACTTGAACTAAGCTATGTGGTAGTCAAAGCTCCATCTGCTTATAATGTTATTCTAGGACGACCAGCGCTCTTCGACCTTCGAGCTATCATTTCCACGTTCCATAATAGCATGAAGTTTCCTACCAGGAACGGTTCCCACGAAGTAAAAGGAGATGTTGAAGTCGCTCGGAGTTGTAACTCTGTAGTCATGAATGGGAAGATGGCAGTTCAACAAGTCTTAGTCGAGGAACTGATTCCAGAGGAAGAAGAGGAGAAGAGTTGGGTCTCCAGTGACGCAGTCGAAAACGTCCGACTTTGGGAAGGAGAGGACGATCAGTGTGTGCAAGTCGGGATTTGGATCCTAGAAAAAGAAAAACAGCTACTGGTCGAGCTTTTAATCGAGTTCAGGGACATCTTTGCCTGGAAAGCTACTGACATGCCGGGACTATCTACCGACATCGCGGTTCATAAGCTCGAGATTGACCAGGCTAAAAAGCCAGTCAAACAGAAGAAGAGGAATTTTGCGTCAGATCGACTTGAAGCTATCGAGTTGGAGGTCGGTAAGCTATTAGCAGCCCAGATTGTGAGAGAGGTATTCTACCCAGAGTGGCTAGCTAACCCGGTTTTAGTCAAGAAGCCTGATGGGAGTTGGCGCATGTGTGTAGACTTTACAGATTTGAACAAAGCATGCCCAAAAGACTCGTATCCGCTGCCCAAAATCGACAGGTTAGTCGACTCAACCATTGATTTTGAAGTTTTTGGTTTCTTAGATGCATATAAAGGATACCACCAGATCTTTATGGATCCTCGAGATGCGGAAAAAACAGCATTTATCACAGAATTCGGCACCTTCTGCTATGTGACCATACCATTCGGATTAAAGAATGCTGGGGCAACATACCAGAGGGCAGTCAACAAGATATTTGCAAGACAAATTGGTAGATGTATGGAAGTTTATGTACACGACTTGCTCATCAAGAGTCGATCTATAAGACAATACCTGGTCGATGCTCGAGAGGTTTTTGAGGTATTGAGAGAAACACAGATGAGGCTAAACCCGAAGAAGTGTACTTTTGGAGTCAGGTCGGGTAAGTTCTTGGGTTACATGATTTCGAAGGACGGGATTCGAGCTAACCCGGATAAAATTGATACATTAAAGAACATGCCCGCACCACGAAACATCAAGGAAGTACAAAGGCTCACGGGTCGAATGGCATCCCTCAATAGATTTCTATCGAGATCAGCACAGCGTGCACTACCATTTTTCAAGATACTCCGAAAGGCCACCTTTTTCATTGGGATGATGAATGTCAGACAACCTTTGAAGAGTTGAAGACTTATTTATCAGAATTACCTACCTTAACTTCACCTCGAGACGGGAAAGATTGTTAGTTTATTTGGGGGGTTTGGGGGGGGGGAGGGGGGGGCGGTCCGGTTCGAGGAGGGGTGCATGGCCAAGTGCCAATCTACTTTGTCAGCAAGGCTTTGCATGGCCCCGAGGTCCGATACTCACCAGCCGAGAAGTTAGCATTATGTCTTGTTCATGCCTCGAGAAAGTTAAGGCCCTATTTTCAAGCTCATCCCATTGTGGTAGTCACTGACCAACCACTAAAGCAAATACTGGCAAAACCCGACACCTCAGGTCGATTGGCAAAATGGGTGATTGAAATGGCCCGATGCGATATCGAGTTCGTCCCTCGGATCGCGATAAAAGCACGTGCCTTGGCGGATTTTTAGTGAAGGGGATCTCCTCCAACTCGATCAAGAAAAGCAAAGTCCGAGAAGAAAAATGGACTCTTCAAGTCGATGGGGCATCGAGTAAGGAAGAGCGGGAGGCGGGCTCCTTCCTCGGTAAGCCCGAAGGCGAGGAATTCCGTCGCCGCCGATTCGACTTCAAAGCAACGAACAATGAGGCCGAGTATGAGGCTATGATCACCGGCTTAAAGCTCGCCTTGAAGCCGGGTGTCGAACATTTGTCGGTTTACTGATGACTCGCGATTAGTGGTCAACCATGTGAAAGGAGTATGAGGCTAAGGAAGAAACCATGAAGAATTACTTAGCGATGGCCCGTCGAGCCTCATACCAAAATTCAAAACGGTTCGATTCGAGCGGAGTTCCCGAAGTCGAGAACAAGAGAGCCGATCGCTCTCCAAGTTGGCCTCAAACTTCATGTCGAGTAAGAAAGTTCTAGTCGAGTTATTGACCGATAGGAGTTACATCGAGACGGAGGCCCAGCCGATTACTCAGCAGGCCACGTGGATGGACTCGATCGCTCTTTACCTCAAAGACGGAATATTACCATCTGATAAGGTGCAATCTAGAAAGGTTCGACTCCAGTCCACTCGATATGCGTTCTTTGACGACATCCTCTATCGGAAATCTTTTGTAAGTCCGTGGTTAAGATGTGTTTCAGAAACTGAGGGCGAATATCTTTTAGAAGAAATTCATAGAGGAGCATGTGGAAATCACTGCGGGGCTAGGATGTTAGCTCGGAAATGCAAGCTAGCTGGGTATTTTTGGCCGTCGATGCAACGAGATGCGAATAATCTTGTCCAGAAATGCAACGTTTGTCAGATCCATGATAATATCTCTCATCAACAAGCACAAGATATGAACGTCATCTCGCGGCATGGCCGCTTTGATCATGGGGTCGATATTGTTGGACCTTTGCCCGAGCTCCGGGAAATCTCAGTTAAGTGGTCATCGCGGTGGACTACTTCACAAAATGGGTAGAAGCTAAGGCTTTGCCCGACATCCGAGCCGCAACCATTAAAAAGTTTTGTGGATCGACATTCTATGTAGGTACGAATTCCAAAGGCTTTGATCTCGGATAACGGTACCCGGTTCAAGATCGTAAAGTTAGAGAATGGTGCAATGAATACCAAATCGACCAGATTCACCTCGGTAGCTCATCCACGTGCAAAAGCGGTCAAGTCGAGCAAACCAATCGACGATCAAGTCGGTCCGAAAAAAGAGACTAGAGGCGAAAGGTCGAGATTGGGCAGTTCAACTTCCGAGCATCCTATGGTCGTATAGGACAGCTCCTAATTCATCAACTGGGGAAACTCCTTTTTCTTTGGTATATGGGTGTGAAGCGGTGATTCCCGCCGAGATCGGAGTTCCCTCTCCTTGAGTTCTGGCCTACAATGTAGAGACAAATGATCCCGAACTCCGACAAGAAAGAGACAATGTCGAAGAGCGAAGAGAGATAGCCTCAGCCAGAATGGCAAGGTATAAACAGAAGATCTCTCAATATTACAACTCGAGGGTCAGGCATCGATATTTCAAAGTCGGTGATTTGGTTCTAAGGAAGAATGAAGCAAGTCGACAGGAGGCGGCCGGAAAATTAACCCCGAATTGGGAAGGACCTTATCAGATCCTGAAGGTCCACCCCAAAGGGTCTTATCAACTTGGTCGGGCAGATGGAACTACTGTTCCTCGACATTGGCATGCCAACAATCTGAGGAAGTATTATATTTGAGATAAGCTTTACTTTGATGAACCTGTTTACCTTTCAAATCTGAATCTTGTAATAAGTCCATGAGACAACTTTATGAGTATTCTAATGAATTTGTATTTTTTCGAGATGCTTTCTGTGTTTGCTAGGATTTATAGCCAAAACAATACAAGTCCAATGCGACAGAAAAGTTAAAGGTAAAACAATCGAATACGAGTAGAGAAATCCGCAGGTCGGACATCTCGATATAGCCAAAGCAAAGTTAGCCTAATGGGCGACGAATGCAAAGGCGTAAAGACGGTTCGCAGGGTCGGGCCAAAGGTCCAAGCTAAGAGCCGAACGAGCCCAAGAGGCAAACAAGGCTAAAGCAAAGGACGGTTCGCATAGTCGGGCCACCTGTCCCAGTCGAAAGCCGAATGAGCCCGAGTAGCGAAAAAGGCCTGGACAAAGGACGGTTCGCATAGTCGGGCCACCTGTTCCAGTCGAAGGTCGAAAAATCCTAAAAGGCAAAAAAGACCTAAAACCAGGGACAGTTTATATTAAAATGCTCAGCCTAAAGGTCAAATAAGCCTAAGGGACAAAAGACTACGGCAAGCAAGTCGATCTCAAGTGCAATAAGAACCAAGGGTTCATAATACACTTGGGGGGCAACACAATATTAACAAGTACAACAAGTACAGCAAATAAAGCGAATAGCGAGTAGCGAGCAGAGCAGAGCCAGGAGCTCGACAAGCGAAAGACTATGAAACATTAAGACAAGCAAAGCAAAAATCACAAGAAATAGAAATCAAATCTCAAAAGCAAGTCAAATTCAAAGTAAAGTTAATTACATGACAAGGCCAGGTCGAAAAGACCAGCCAAAGTTAAAATAAATATGGTTACAAATCAGAAGTTCGAATATCAAAAGAAGAAGATATAAAAAACATCAAGATCAGGGGTCGGCTTCCGGAGTCGGCTCAGTTGTGGCAGGGGTCGGATCGGCGGCGGTCGGATTGGCGTGAGGCGGGGCGAGGGAGGAGCATACTTTATAGCCAAGACTCTCCTGCTGAAACTCCTCAAATCTCGATCATACTGACTTCTCCGAATCAGGATTGTAGAACATAGGCGTCTGGAGAGTCGACATCTCGAAGGTCGGAACGACCTCCTTCATCTGATCCACGGCCAGGGTATATCCGCCCATCATCGAAGCCCGCATGATCACTTCCAGATCATCTTCAAGGTTGGATGACTTGCGATATTCCATGATGGCCTCGGTCTTAGCCTCTTCGACTGCGCTGCTGCTTCGATAAAGTTCAGCTGTAAGCGCATCTCGATCTTGGCGAGCCTTCCTAGCTTCTTCGTCTGCGACTTTTCGACACTTCGCGACCTCTCATAGTCTTGAGCCACCTTGAGCGGCTCTGCCACGATCTTGCCTTTCATCTCGCAGTCGGCCCAGCTCCTTCTCGGTAGTGGCGGCTTTGCTTCAAGAGCTGACCACCAACCTATTTTGCAGCTCCTCGAGCTTGGCGACCGACTCTTGCTTCAACTCGTTATCTTGTTTCTCCACAAAGATAGTCGCGCGCCTTTGCGATGTTGTCTTGGAGTAATCGCCCATTCTCCTTCTTGATCTCGTTCACCGACTCTCCGGTTTTGGCCAGCCGACGAGCAGCCTCTCGACCAACAAGAGTATGCTACAAAGTGGAAAAACGAGTTAATAAATAAACAGGGTATGGGCTTCGAGGAAAGCAAGTAAAAAAAAAAGGGATCGACTTACGAGGCGATTCAGCTTCCGCAGAACATAAGACAAGTCTCTGTCATCCACACCGGCGTAGTCATCAAAAACCCAGTCCACGCCGATTCCTGGCTCGACAGAGGTCTCAGCAACCTTCTTCCTCTTTGCTTCTCGAAGCTGCTCCTTTACCACCTCGGCAACAGTCGGCCTCTTCTTGGTCCGCGCCGCTTGCTCCTCGACATTGACTTCGACGTTCGAAGTTAAATCGATAGGCTCATCTTCGTCTTCATCTCGAAGAGAGCCGAATCGGACAATTAGCTCCCGGTGGTCGAGGGCACTTGGTCGATCCACCCGCGCGCAGACGACTCGATCGCAGCAGGGCTTTTCCTAGATGGATGGACGGCCCCTTCTCGAGAAGAGGAAGGCACACTGATCTCAGCCACTGGCAAGTCGGTAGTGGCCTGACCCTCGAGAGGTGGAGCAGCCACGACCGTCGATTCAGGAATGCGCTGGGGGTTAGTGACCCTGGAGAATTTGCCCACTGCAATACAGAAAAAAGACAAGTTAGTTCTAATCGACAAACAACAAGTTATCAACTCAGCAAACAATAAGTGTGTAAAAACAAGCAAATAAGTAGACATCCTACAATTCTCGTGATCAGGAACGTTCAGGCCTACGTATGGCATGGGCCCAGCTTCCTCTAAGCGAGCCAGGTGATACAGGAGGCTCAGGTCTCGAGTACACACCTCAAAATTGTGTCCACTCAAGAGTCGAGCCTCGTAAGGAGCCGGTTCCTTCCCAAGCTTGTCTTGTTTCCCCTCTCTCGACCTCCACTGACCGATATAGGGGTTGTCCAAACCATGACGGAGAAAAAAGAATCGAGGCTTCCACTCCCCGTGAGAAGAAGGCCATCTCGTAATAAACTCATGGCGATTTGCTCTCCTCTGGAAGGAATACCATAACTTGTCGGGTGTGGCAGCAATCTTGTAGTAGTATCGGAACACGGGCACCGAAAAGCATACCTGGGCCACTCGACACGCTATGATGAACCCCATCAGAGTTCTGATGCCATTAAGGGCGAGTTGGGAGACGCTTATCTCGTAATGGTGAAGGATGGCCAGAACGGCTGGACAAAGTGGAAACCTTAGTCCACTCGCCGCCTGATTTTAAGTAAGCAATGCAAAATCCCTCCTGGGCTCTCGTCCGCGAATCGATGCAGGCTTGGCGGGAGTCGATATTCAAACGGAGGATGAACTATGCCGTACTTCCCACAGATTTCAACGATATCCTCTCGGAGTAAGTGTACTAAGACACCACTTTTGCACCCTTTCCGTCCATCCTAGTTACTAGTTTTTTAGGTCAAGGTTAGGGACGGAGGAGGGGAAGCTACAAGCTCACCGAGTCTCCCGGAGAAGAAGATCGGAGATGACAGTGCGAGGAGATTGGCTATGAATGGGTGTGTCACTACCCTATCTCGATTCGATTCTTCTTTACTACTAGACATGAACAAAAACAAAAGAAAAAAATGAAGAACGCTAAGATAAAAGAAATGATCTTACTTGGTGTTTTGGATTTGGAGATTGTGAGAAGAAATAGCAAGCAGGTTGCAGCAGCGTCTAGCTTCTCTCCTTTTATATGAAAGTAGAAGATTTGCAAATGATTTGAAGAGACGTGGGTTATGGGGGTTATAACCCCTGGAAATCGTGGTAATCAAGGCAATGACGCGTCTTTTGTGGGATTCGAAGCGTTTCGTGGGCTAGATACCGTTCCACGTGGATACTAGGCAGTTAGGGTTATGAAAAGGCGGGCTTTCTCCCGCCCAAAGAAAAACCCAACTCGAAGGCGACTCATGTGACAGACTCGACCTCGACAACGGAGTCGCCTCTCTCAAGTCTGGGGGGCTTATGACGATACAGGGTTTCACTCCCTCCACGTGTCATCTATCGGTTGGTCATCACACTGTAGATAACGCCAGTATATCCATGTCGATGCCCAGGCTATGCAAGCAAAGCCATCTCATAAACGCCAGGCTACGACGATCGACTATCGACTACCGAAAGCGGTGTGAGGCGACAAGTCCGTGAGGACGAGTCCACACCACTAGCGGTGTGGGATAACGATTCTGTAGTCGATCACCACAGTCGGAAGTATCGACTTGAGGACAGTGGTCCACCCACCGCCCGTGCCCACCCACAAATGATAGCTTGGGCAAGGGTCAAGGCCCATTTAAGGGTAAAGGTGACAATAATACAAGCCGACTTAACCTTAGGGTTTAGGCAAGTATGATCACTATAAATACCCCATTCCAGAACTACGTAAGGCTTGATTCTGGAACATAACAGATACGTAGGCAATCCAAGATACGAGTCTTGGACTCACCCCGCATACATAAAATCCACCCCCTCGTTCCTCTTTTTGGCATTAGGGTTCTTGTGTGTTCATCACTAGATTAAATTAGGGCTCAAATCTTTAAGGTGACATAATCTGTCATCGTCACAGTGCAAAGACCATGGAGGGAGGTGGCGATTTGGGGAGCTGGGTCAATGTGTATGTTACACAGTTAAAGTATCAATGTAATAGAAGCCACAATCTGGGGATTTTTTCTGGACTACCACCACTTTTTGGGTGAATTTGTGGATATACACTACTAAAAAAAATACCTTTTTGCTACACTTTTGTTTGCCACGCTCAAATGTAAAAAGCGCCTCAAGAGTTACCTTTTGTGTCACTATTTACGAGCGACGGAAAAGGTACCTTTACTTGTAATTTTTTTGAAAACAAAGGACGCTGAAAACAACTTTTTGCGACGCTCATAAAAGTGACGCTACAGTTCATTTTTTGCGGCGCTTATTTTGTGGCGTGGCAAGCTGTAGTGTAGCAAAAATGTATTTTTTTTTGTAGTGATACCACCCAAGGCAAAAAAAAAACAATTTTGGAACGCGATTTTCTCCCAATTTTTTCACAAATGTACACGATCTTAAGGTACACCCTTCCCCTATTGGGTTCTCCCTTCCCAATTAGGGTTTAGTTTGGTTCCAAAAACACCTAAAACGCGAAAATAGGAGTGGTATATCGACAATGGAGTGGTATGGCTTGAAATTGGGCTTGTCAATAGTGGTATATTGACAAAGCTCCCATAAATCTGTGCAAGTAAAAATAACCTAGAGTCGAAATATATGTATGTAATAGGCGTGGTGGTCAAAGTAGATCTAGGTGGGGCAAAAATAAGAAATGTGGTGCCATAATAAAATGTCATTTTAGAATCATGGGGTGCCAAAGATAAAATTGGTATGGTGCCAATAACACCTCTCAAACATAAAACTTATGGCCGAGGTGTAATCGAGTTTTGAAAAAGATTTCAAATCAATGAGCGGCTAATTTTTAGGTGAAAAGAAACGCAGCTATTTTCTTTTATTTTTCTTTTTAAAGAGATAACCATGGTTGGGTTTTTGAACAAGTGATGAATACTTAAAATTAATGAGGTGGATTATATTGCGGAGTTGTCGATTTTTTAATGGTTGTGATGTAAGTAGTAGGATGTCTAAAGCTTGCTCAATGACCATAATAAAATTTGCCATATGACGATACTGGATCTCGTTTGATAATCAATCCGGGCCAATTACCTTTGTGACAATGACCTTTAATCCCATTTACCATCGTACCGATGGGGATGTGTTTTTTGGTGTATTTTAGATTGAGCTCGTGAGTGATTTCTCCCGAGTTGCCTACGTATCAAATAACTGAACTGGAATCAAGTCATTCGTAGTTCCTTAGGGTTGTTTATATATAGGGGACAATTTATCCCTTTCCTTGTCCTGCAAGGATTCGTATTATATTATCATTAATATTCCCTAAGGATATATACACGCAAATCCCTATCATTTAGGGATAATTATAGACACGTTTAAATGTCAGGATCAGAGTCTTTATGACTTAGGATTCTTTTCTTATTTATCTTTAGTTATCCCGCATGTGGAATAACAACCCGGGGTTGCTCAGTGCGTCTTGCGTCAAGCCCTCAAGGCCACTATGGCGGCGAACCGGGCAGGCGCTCCTCTTCGCCAAGCCTTAGCCGAATCGGTGGGTGGAGGAGGAGCATATGCCGATCTCCCACAGGGGTTAGGGACTGCCGCCTTGGGTATGTGTTTGGGGCTCTTAGCCCCTAATGCCTTACTTTTATAGGCTAGTCATTTATTATATGACTTAAATGAATGACACGTGGCGTAGTTCGGTCGGCCATCATCACCGTAATACCTCATGTCAATTTTAGTTTGACCTAAGTCCGAACTTGAATCGAACCCAAAATACTTTTATTTAAGAAATAAATCATATATTTTAAGAAAAAAGGTAGAAAGGTTGGAGTTCATAAAGAATAAAGAGGAAGAAAAACAAAAGTGGAAAAGATGGAGAAAATGAAGAAAAGAGAGGAAGAAGAGGAGATTCCAAACTTATTATAAGGGATGTCTAGATCATTTGAACAATTGTTTCGGTGAGGTTGATAAACATCGGAAGATTCAATTTTTATTCTAAATTATTATTCTACTTGTATGGAACCCATGCGATGCACGGAGAACGTTTATTTTGAAAAGTCGATATGTGTATGTAGAAATTTGTATATACTGTATTAATTTAAGAACTATTTAAGTGAAACCAAAGTAAAAAAAATGGCATAATTGAAATATTTACAATGATATGTGTGTAGGTAGAAATTTGTAGATATTGTAATAATTGAAGAGCTATGTGAGTGAAACAAAGATAACCAAAAAAAAGATGACATGAATGAAATATAAAATTGTAGACGTCTGTCATAGTATTGAGAATGAAAAGTAGCGTAGGTTCACTTAAAAGCAAACGTGAGATTGCACAACAACCCTCCCAAAAAAGTTTACTTAACACCTGCAAAAAAAAGTAAAAGAAAATATGTGAGCATGTGAAATAAAAATGAGGAAAAAAAATTAAAAAAAAATGTATAAATAAAGGAGGTTAAACGTCTTACATGAGGTGTTGTTTTGTTCACATTTACGTTTGAAAGCCTGAGTGCATGCATCAAACCAATTTACTTTCAAAACATAAGCAACTTTTAGTGGTGTTGTAAACTGTGGCGTTGAAGGAGCGTGTACAATGAACATGTATCGTGCTCCTTCACAACGTTTCAAATGATCATCGAAAGTGTGATGACCATCTCCCTGTAAATGTGTAAAATTTAATAATATCAAAGTCCAAAAAAGATTATTTCTGACTCTAGGTATTAGGTGTTGAAATAAAATGTGTCAACATATTCCGTAAAGACTGAGCGGGGGAACGAAGCACAAAGTCGGCACTTCCGTCAGGCAAGCGAAGGGCAGTGGTCGCGAATTGGTCCATAATATCAACACAAACACAGTAGCTAAAAAAATTGAACACGTTAGTAGAGAACAATGAATGTGAGATGGTGTGGATTATAATAATGTGTATGTACCGCACGATGGGAGTCACTTGCTTATTGCAAGTATAGCAATAAATGCAGCCATCAACATCAATCACATCATTCTTACAATGCATGCATGCCTCGTAAAACATGTCATTTCTATGAATATGCTTGATTGTAGCTACACAACGGAAATGTTTGACCTGCAATAACATGAACATTTTTTTAAAAATGAACAACATAAATGAATATATAAATATAGAATTAAAGTCATCAAACGTAAAAAACGTAAAAGTATACATTTGGGACAAACTTAAGGTCGGCTATTCTAGCAGGCTTTGAATTAGCAATCATAAGTTTGATGTTGGTTTTCTGTGGTGAGTCGCGTATACATCTCACCATACTCTGGGCACATGCATTGGATTTGTACCTGTAATGTTGTTTAACATTGAGAATTTAATTTTATATATGAGAAACTATCTACAAAGAAGAATAATAAATGCAGAATTACACCACATACCATGTACGGACGGTCTAGCATAAGTTCCATTCAGAATTAACATATAATGTAGTAAACGGTGTTGTGGACAATGTTGTCCCTATACAATATAAATAAAGGAGACTGGTTACCAAAGTCGTTAAGAAGATAAATAACCGAAAATTAACAAGCATACCCTCGTAGTCTATTATTGAGACACCACACGCCAAGATAGGTTAGGTTGGCCTCAATATTGCTTGATAAAATGTCCCCATCATGAGTGGCAAAAAATTTCTCAACAATGTCATGCGCATCATTGTCATGCTGTTATATGTTATGTGTTACGTTATGAGGAAGCAAGAAATTATAAAGTGTAAATGGGAGTAAAAGATGCATGGGGGCAAGTGTGAAATTGCGAATGAGTTAATGGTAAAATTCAAACGTACATGTTGTCCAGAACCAACAATTCACGTGTTCTCTGGCCGAACTGGGTGTACTGATAAGCGGATTTTCTACGGTCCGGTCGATCAAGTAAAAACTCGAAACCTTAGCAAAATCTACTTTCTAACCGGCAGTGGACCGGGTCGATTGTAGGATAGTGCTTGAGAGTCCGAGGTCGAACCCACAGAGATTGGTTTTTGAGTACCACGATCGACTTAGCACTTCGATTCGAGTCAAGCAGATAGATATGAAGTTATACTATTGCGTAAAGAGAGATTACACTACTCGAAATTCTAAACGATTAAAAGAAGTATGGCGAACTACGATCCAAATGGATTACTTTACCATTAGAATGATTACCCGGGAGTGTGCCTTACTTTACCATGCCGTCTAACGAAAACTCATAGGACAAACCCGTGTTGAACTGGACTTGATGACTAGGCGTCAATCTAGTGCACGGTAGGTGTCAAACTACCTTTCAAGTCCAAAATCTCTACGGTCCCGAAACCCCGTTCCCACACGTCACCGCAACATACATTTATAAGCTAACGTGTGTGCAACAATGAACAATGTTGTCAATATCATTCAAAGCTATTAAAACAATCAAAACAAGTTTCGTGATGTGGATTATCGATTATGACATTAAATTACGCGCTACACTACCTCCCGATTCATCCCTCTAATGGTGTTTCACCCACCTTCACATAGTTCAACCATACGAAGAATCTAGCTACTCATAATCAAATCTAAACAACACAAACGGAAGAAAAACATCACAACAACAATAGAATGACAAAAGGACATACTTACTTTATTCAACTTGGAGAAGGTACCAAATGTGCTTACAAAAGATCGAATTTTTGCTAAGTGAAAAGTTACGGATCGAAACTAAAAGTTAGTAGATCAAAGAGAGGATTGAGAGAGGATTCTAATGATATATAACACTTGATCTAACTCTAAAAGATGAAGAAAATCGCCCACAATCTTCAAAACTATCTAATATTATCGCCCCTCTTTCTACTTGGTCTTTGTGAGAAAATGAGCTGCCTTATATAGAAAAACCTCTGTCCATCCGGATGCCATCAGTGTCCGGCCGGACTGTTCTTGATTCTACAGGTGTCCGGACGGATGCATAGATGTCCGTCCGGATGTCTTGCTTTTGTCCGTCCGGATACTTCCTCTGTCCGTCCGGATGATTCTCTGTCCGTCCGGATATTGATTCTGTCCGTCCGGACGGGTTCTTCATCAAATAATCTTCCAAAAACCAGTGAGTTAGCCGTCCGGACACGACAACTTGTCCGTCCGGACAGCCATCTTGCAGCCCAAATCTTCACTTTTTCACCTCCAACCTCCGTGTTTCGCCTCGGACACGTCCAAATTCATACTTCTCATCTCTCAGGCTCTCGAGACACCCTAGTCCTGCATCCATATGAAAACAACACGAAAACGCATAACCCCGCAAACTACGGGTGCTCGGGGAAAACGAGTATAAAATGCTAAAATAAGGTCGAGTTTACGGAAAACCGACAGTCACTCGCCGTGCAATAAATCCTCATTTAATACTCAAGATAGGGTCTAAACTCACCCGAAACATGCCAGAAATGCGATAATCGTGTGTCTTTGATGCATGCAAATGTCTTTGTAAAGTTGGTTCCTATCATGTACTGACAGGAAGAAGCAGAAACCACCAAACCATGAATATCTGCAATGTTATAGTTTAAGTTTATATTATTTTCTGACACAGTTATATCAATATTCTTTGTAAATCTACATACCCACTAAGCGTCTGCTTCCATGCATTTTAGGTGTAATGGAACTCAACTTTCGCAAAAAGAACCTAAATCGAGGTATGGTATCACATTTTTTGAAGATTGAGATGATTTGAGTCCGAGTCATTAAGAGAAGCTGGTACGGTGACAACGAAAAATGATATCCAGATGTCCACAGTTCAACTTGTATTCCTGACAAACAGTATACATTGCCTTCGACAAATTTTGTGGCAAGAGAAACATTATTACGAACCATTCCCTGCATCAAAGTATTCTAACAAATGGAAAGATTATATTTCATGACTTATTTATGAAATGTAATGAGTTAGTTTAAAGTATGGTTCGTATGTTACTTACATCGCAGTCAACCCACAATGTAATATGTGGATGTGAGTGAAGTTTAAGCAAACGCAAAAACCGAACCTTGATGGACCAATCGTCGGAGCGTGGGTGTAACGTGGCAAGAAGAATGGCCACAAACTCGGAGCATTCTACAGGTCCACCGGAACATCTATCAATGTCTCATCCGCAAATAGGTGGAATGACAATGTAATAGCATACAATTACTTAAATGGAATTTTTGTGTATTGTAAGCAGTATTTGAAATGTGTTCTATGCACATAATGTGATAAGTTGAATGACTTAATTTGCAATTGATAAATTGGAATGTTACCTAGATGTTGGATATTAAGTGTCGGAGATGCCGGAACAAATTCAGCACAATTCGAATCAGGTGAATGTGAAAGAACTAAATGTAAGGCATCAACATACCAAACAATCATGTAAACAGTATAGAATGTATATTGTAAGTATTAGTGTAAATTGTCGCACCTGAAGGTGAAAGTGTCTCAGTAGCATGAACTACATCCACATGACATGCATGAGAATGTGGAGGATGTAAAGTTTGAATGGTCAACGGGGCATCTACCAAAGTGTCGTCTGTAAGTAGGTTGAATGATATAATATTAATTATGAAAGTCTGAAATGGTTGTGGTTGTGTGGTGCACTGAATGAGACACGTGAGATAATGACTTAATGTATCGGACTTAGATTTATGTATTGTTAATTGAAAGTAGGGAATTGTTACCGAGGTGTTGATTAACATGTATCGGAGATGGCGGAACGAATTCACCGGAGTCTGAATCGGAAGATGGTGAATTAACTATATGCTAGATACAAATATAAAAACAAATTAGGTGAAAAATCTATATCTATATAGATTTGCAATAAGTAGAATTTCAATAAGCAACTAAGCATGAAGAAAAATGTGCAATAATATAGTGAATATAGTGAACATTGTATGTGCAACATCCTCATAATAAAGTCAAATAAATAAGGGAACTTCATGTTTAAAACTACATAGGCACAAATAATAATGTTTATTACAATCGATGGTTGAACTGTATGAATACATACTAAACAAAATATGTAATAAAATGCGATGGAATAGTAGTATTTACAATCAACGGTTTGAATCTAAAACTTCACGATAAACAACATTTTGAGTATAATTAAAAGGTTCATGATCTTTGTTCGCTATTAACATCTTAAGGCCGGAAGGTGAAGTAACTCGGGAATTTGCCACGTATAGTTGTCCATCCGAGAAGAAAGGGTTAGGTAGGTAGACACCAACAGTCCTTAAAGTTTGACCCTGACTCTTATTTATAGTCAGTGAATATGCAACTTTCAGTGGGAATTGCCGTCTTCGTAAAGGAAATGGAGTTTCAAGCTTAGACGGAGACAATGTGATGCGAGGAATCAGAACAACTGAGCCCGCATTATAACCGGTAAGTATTCGAGCTTGAAGTACTTTATCGCCTAAGAGTAAAATTTGAAGACGCGTACCATTGCATACGCCCTCTGAGTGGTTTAGATTACGTAAAAGGATTGCAGGTGCTCCTACTTTAAGCTCTAAAGAGTGATTTGGTAGTCCTGGGAGATCCAAAGAGTTAAGGAATTTTGTTGGGAGTAAGTGTTGTTGGTCATTTTGTTGTTCATCGTGTGAAATGGTGTCAGCACTCAAGTATGTACGACCAACTCCAGGAATGGTTGACAACATAATGGCATTAATCACATCCACTTCAGTGTTTTTTGGTGCTAAAATTGCCCTATCACGTAAGAATGACATATCAAGGTAATATTGACAAAGATTCGGATACGTGAAGTCAATTATTTCACGTAAAAGTCTTTGCTTCATTCTTAATTAGGAAATGATCTGGTATCCTAGATTCATCAAAGATATAGCAGAACGATGCCATCGCCAATTGACAAAATCCACTTTGAAAAGTCTGCATGACTGTTTCGTACGGATGCAGATAAATTATAGGAGGAAAGACGCATGTTTGTAGTGAGATGTAAGATTGTACAATGCTGCCATATGTATGAGCTTGTTATTGTCGCCAATACGGTGGATTCCCATGAACCGGTAGTCATGACAGGTAGTGTTTGACGGAATTCACCACCAAGAACAAACAATTTACCACCAAAAGGTCGATTTGCATCATAATACGGTTCATTTTTTAAGACATCAAGCATAGTTTTGTGTAATGCTTCGAACCCAAAGTGATGCATCATGGGTGCTTCGTCCCATATTATAAGTGCAGCTCTACGTATTAAAGTAGCCAGATCAGAGTTATACTTGATACTGCAGGTTGATGAGTCATCTGGATCTAATGGGATCATGAAGCGTGAATGTGTTGTTCGTCCCCCCGGAATAGCAATGGATAAATTCCAGATGAAGCAACAGATAAAGCGATTTCATTCATAGACCAAAAATTCAAAATTAAAGTCCGCCACAGATAGGTTTGCCAGTCCCACCGCTTCCGTAAACGGCACATCAAACCCACCTGTTTATTTTCATATGACAAAATGATTGCATTAAATGTGTGTAGTGCTTCGCATTTAATCCTGAATGCAAATTTTGAAACAACTTGGTCTCAACCGATTGATCATAGTCTAATTCTTCCCTTATCAACCTATTGATAGAAAAGGCAGCTGCTTCATTCGATGGCAAGGGCATGTCGGGGTAATCACGTAACGACCGACCATTCCTGTTTAATATTTTTTCGAGCTCGAAAAGACCAAGGTTCTTCAGTTCTTCATCACTGACATTCGTAGCTGAAGTACCAATTTCACGTCGAAATCGATGAGCATATCATTTGTAAGACTTACCCAGTGTCGTTCCCAAAAACTTTTCGGATCTACAACCTCTGAATACAAAAACAATGTGCAGAACATATTCCTCATTTTTATTGAAGAAGCCCAGAAAGAGGCTTCATTTAGTGCTAGATCCCATTCGTTGTCATCTTGTATTAGACCAAGAGCAATGCATGCTGCTCTGAAGGTAGGGTGAAGTATCCCATCTATGGTCTTCAAATGGTTGAAGCTTTCTGCCCCTCTAACTTTATGAAGCAACATACGAAGATAATAACGTTCACCTGATGTTGGGTGTGCGTATGGCAACCTACCAATGCATTTATGAGTTTGACGGCGGGTCCATACCTTATTTGATTTATTCCAAACCCATTCTGTCGGAAATTCAACATATGTTAATGACCGGGCAGCGGCATTATTCCTATTGGTGTCAAACCATTTCGTCAACATTGTATCATTCATGTTTTGACGTTGTGCAATACGAAAAAGATTATCCCTATCGTTAAAAGTAACCCATTGGTGATCGGGAAGATGGTATTGCAAGCGTATTACAGAAGGATATTGCCTTTGTAACTCAAAATCAAACATCCTCCAGCAAGCTTCAATTGCGGAGATATATCTGCAGTCCAGATAATCTTTGATTTCATCTACATCATTGTTGGAGGTTTGGCCATTAGTTTCCCCTGACGTAGTCGTATCTCGGATTAAAACATTGGCTCGATCAACGCCTTTAGACATGTACTTGTAAAGGTATTTTGTGAGCGACGGCCGTGCAACCCTCTCAACATTGACATGTGCCTCAAGACCAAGGACCAAGATCGGAGTGTGAGGAACAACCCATCGATTAGTGAACGTGAATCCATTATTGATTACATAATTTGTTGGATCATCTCTGCGTCGATAAGACACAAATCCGTCTTCATTAAAGGTGGTTGCATGGCAAAACGGCTTCGGAAAAAATTTGGGACACTTGCCATCTACCATACACGGGGCATTCGGGTAACCAACACCACACGGTCCATGCAACATAAATTTTGTCACGTGCTCGTACAACCACAGTGCAAGGTTTTATCCGAATTTCGCACATATTAAGCGATCAATATCTTCTGCGGTAGTTGGCTTATCCTCATTCTCAAATGTCAATGACATATGAGTGTGGGGCAAACCCCGCTTCTGGAATTCGATGACAGAGAAATCTATAAAGTTAAAAGATTATTAGTAAGAGAAAATAATAAGTGGGAGAAGGACAACTGGTAAATGAATCAATTGTACCTACTCGAACTCTACCAAGACTGTGTTTGTTTTCAGCTCATGCAATAACCTTTTTTTGTTTTATACGGAATGCTCTACAAACAATATTTGGCTGGTCCTCTACACGCTGGCCAGGAAATGCTTCTAATTCACGTTTGATTTCAATCCAATTGGGATTGCACGTGAACATGATGAATAAGTCGGGGCGCCATAATAGCGACAAGTTGCCATAGCGTCTTGATAATCTTTGCATCATATTTCTCGGTCCTCCGTTGAAGGCGGATGTCAAGACAAAATGCCTTCCAAGAAGAGATGCATCGGTGTCTCCAAATGCAATAGCATCTTCAATACCTTGGTATACATCACCTCACGCTGGGATTGGTGAGTGCGATAGAAATTTAACGTGTTATGCTCAATACAAGCCCAAGCATCTACTAAAATTGTTGAAACAACCTCCTCCTCATAATAATGTGGTCCTTTCCATTTCTCAAAATCGTATCCTATATGCATAGTACGCACGCATGGAAACATGGTCATGACTTGTAGAAGATGATGCAGAGAACGGGATAGTCGAATTCCATTCATCAGTACCGTGAGGAAAAAACAAAGGGTATTGCAGTGGCATGTAGGATGGGTGTAATTCAGATATTCTTTGCAGAACGCCTTCATGGGTGCGTACAATAACGTCACGACCTACATTATCACCTAACATGTCACCTACCACTAAAGCCGCTACCTCATGAGATGTAGGTAGTATGTATTGTCGACCACCTTGGTTACGAATGATTGACAAATTCAAATTCAACGCAGGGTTGTTCAGCAACCGATCGCGTGCATTTCTAAATACATCCACTTAAGGATTGATTTCATCTAGCATTTCCTTCAAACGTCGAACGGTTTCAACATTCAGAGACGATACTGATGATTGGTCGCCTGTGATGGCATTGATGCGATTCTCAACTTCATGCTCTGTATCATGAATTTACAGTTGCATATATTTTCCTCATGCACCCGGTTGTGGCATTAGTGAGCCAATCCGATGATAGTTTTCCCCGCCAATACGAAAAGTGTAAGGACCTTGTCTATCCATTATATTATGGTCAATTTTTCCACCCATGGAGGTGAAAGAGAACATGGAATTATAAGATCTAATTTGATCCCTGAATGTTGAATGTAGAAGTAGATTGTTCAACATGTTCGGAGTTGGAGGTAGCAAAGGTAGTCGAACACTTCCATTCATACAACAAAGTTGATACTTTGGTGATCTGGTACTACTGTGTTTAATTTTTTCTTCTATCCACATTACAGCATTGCAATGTTCACAGCTAGAGGATCGTGGACCAAAAAACCACCTTAAATGTTGGTGTTGAATGTGTGGAATTGTATGTGGAGGAGAACCTAAGGACATGGTTGAAGTACATGAGCATGTAATGATATATTGAATATCAGTCGGAGTTTCATCAATTACATGGTATATGTGTTAAGGATGGATTTAATTATAGGATGTTAATTGGAAGTAATCAATAATTAAATGGGAAACTATAAACATACACGTGGGACATTATTGTAGTAATAGGTACGGAAGCGTAGTTGTAAGTGTATATGAATCCAAACAACAACATTGTGGCAATAAAACAACAAGTTATGTACAATATATGAAGTTGTAAAGTGTGCATTGATAGACTTGTAGGTGGAACATCCTCAGCAGTAGTAACATGTACTACATCAACAGGAATATGCTCATCTTGTGGAGCATCAGCGGTGTCAAGGGTCACAGGGACATCTACCAAATTGTCGTTTGTAAATGGATGGAATGACAATCTATTAATAACCAATTTCAACGCAATCCGAATCGGATGAATGTAAGTGAAGTATGAATAAGACAGTAAGATACAATAATTTAAGGTAAATAGAATTAATGTGATTTAGCTATACGGATTACGGATTAACTATATGGATTACAGTAAGATACAAAGATTACATATAGTAAAAATGTAAACAAATTCCTTTAAGGGAGAAAGCATGAAGGGGAACGTGCCTTCTGTTGACCTAGCAGGGGACATCGTAGACTCATCATCTGAAATAACGATACGTCACCTTTTTTTACCCAATTTCTTGGTAAATGTATGAGTCCATACTGTGGGAATTAAGTATGGGTACAGTGGTAGGTGTTACGTGATATTCTGTAAAAAAAATGAAAATTAAACAAAATTCTGTATATGTTGATAAATCAAACAGTGGTAGGAAACAAAAACGAAAATTAACTAAAAATATGTATAAGTTGGGAATTAGGTATGGGTACAGTGGTAGGTGTCACACGGGAGAACATAGAATTGATGCCTTTAAAAAGTGTAAAATTAATTTATAGTACATGTTATTATTAGAATAATTGAAGGCAATATGAGTCAGACCTTGGCTTCCTTGGCTAATATGCAATTAGTTGTTTGTACTCTAAATATGGTGTAAAAATAGCTATGTTCTTGTTGATTAGCTGAAATGGTCAGGTTATGTGTTGGTCATAACCTAAATATATGTTATTAGTAGTATAATTTATATAAATAAATTATTAGTTTCAAGAAATAATGAAATGGCTTATTTAAATATTATATGAATGTAAAGAATTTAAATACTATAATTTTTATAATGTAAATTGATGAACTGAATGAAATAAATAATTAAAGGAAAAAGGTTATTTATAATATAAATTGATGACATAACATTATATTATCTATATTTTGTATAAGTTTTATTTCATAACTTTGTGTGTGTATATATATTGTATTTCTGTAATAGCAAGGCATGCATGTTTTATATTAATTCTCGGCCCAAGCTCATTCTCTTTTCCTAACCTTTTATCTTATCCAACCGAAAAACTAAGCCCATGATGACTTATGTAGTTTCAGCTCAAATACTTGCTTTAAAATTGTGTAAGTAGTTTCACCTCAAATCCTTCCAGGAATTTTGTATTACTTAAGATCATAATCTAATTTTCGTTACTACTTACACAATTTTCAGCAAGTATCGTTTTGCCACACAATGTGGATGTAGTAATTGTTTACTGGAATAGAGGTGTAGGAGTTATATTGTGGTTTAAAGGCATGAAATGTACTCAGTGATGTTTGCTCTGTTGTAATGTACCTAATATTGATTTTTTTCCTAAAGTTATAATTATGTAATCATATAATATGCGTGCACTCAAGCTTTCAAACATGGACGTGAACAACCATAAGTTTTATCTATTTTTCCAGTGACATTGAACACATTTATACTTTTAAAAAAAACGGTTAAACCCTAACCGTGAGGGCCCCCACCCCCGATCCCACAGGAATGTGGGGAGAAGTTAATCAGATAACCTAGAGCTTAGAGTCAGGGGCTTTCTGGTTCCCCATCACTGAAGGGTGTTATCAATCGGAAATCAACCCCTTTTACGGGAATCGAACCACTGACCTCCAGCTTAGGGTCCGGCTGTCATTATAACACCCCAGCTCCTCACCACTAGGCCATATCCAGGGGATACACATTTATACTTTTATCTTACATTGTAACTGGTTGATGAGTATGACAGATTATTTTTTCATTTATACATTTATACTGTTAGTTTCTTTAAACGCAACCTTTTTGTCATAACATATTATTTACTGCAACATAAATTAATATTATTTTATGTGTCACATTATTATTTATTATTTATTTTGTTTAATCTTTTTATCTATCATTATGTTGCATTACATAATATATGTAAGTTATAAGATATATATGTAGGCCTGCCTCTTTTATTTTCTTAAACCCAAGTCCATTTTCGGCCGTTTGGCCCAGCTACCTCTAAATCTATTATTACACAAACATACACTACTTCAACCCCTTCTTTTCCTTTATATACAACAAAACACCCCACCTCCTATTTTTAATATATCTACTCCACCTCCGACGAAATTACCTGGAAACTTCCCACTACATCCAAAGTCCTTATCACTCCCCACTACAAAATATCCTTTACCTTTCCATTAATTGTCTCTGCAAATCTCAAAATCTTCTTCCCTCACGCGATAAACCTCTCAGTTCTCTGAACCTCTTTCTTCCATTTTCGGTTTGAAGGTGAAGAGCATTTTTGCCCATTTGCTCTCTTATATCCGATTTAATGAAAAGCTCTGTTCTTTTCTGTAAATCTCTGCAACTGTGGTATCAATGGCTCAGTTGTGCTGATCGATAAAGCTTTTGATGCATTCGAAGCTAATGGTGCTTAGATCGCAGAGACTATGAAGAGAGCATCAATCTTTGATGCCATTTTCGAAAGTTGAGACCTATGAAGCTTGAATGAGGTCAATGATGCTGAATAAAGCAAATCTACACATCTCAGGTTGAAAAGGTATTATCTTTCCCTATTTTTTCTCGATCTAGTATCCATCTTCTCTCTTTTTAATAAAGGTCGAACCGTCTTTGTGCTCCTTTGCCTAATTTCTGCACCTTTTTAATTTCAGTTATTTGCGTATTTGTAAAACCTCGGTAATATGAGTAAATCAACTCAAATCATGGAAAAGTTTTGACCTTTACTACTTCTTGTATGAAAGGTGGTTGACCTGGGCATAAATTTGTTTTTGGATCTAAAAAACATATGATTTTTTGGATCGAGTCCCATTTCGTTAAAGGACCAGTTTTCTACGAATTTGCGTTATAAAATGGTTAATTAGTAAATGCATGTCTAAGTATGTTAAAAATGTGATTAAATTGCTAATCTAAAAATGTTATGTTTTTATAGAAAAAATGCAAGATATTTTAAATGATTAATGTGTAGTTGATGAGAAAATAGGATGTATTAAGTTTGTGTTTGCATATTATCATCTTCACTTTCGATAAAACGGATTGTAACACGTGAATCAATCATGAAGACTTCATGTTCAATTGGTCCAACAAATTAGGAAGGTTCCGGTTTTCAAAAACTTTCAGTCTTTATTGGTCATTCGAACAAAATGAAACACAGATGTTAAATAATTGAGAGCCTTGACTAATATATCGAATTTTTTAAATAATTAAAAAACTTAATTTTATGATAACTGTTAGAATCAGAGTATTTGTAATATATTAATTAAAAAAAATTTAATTTTATGAGATATAAATAGTATGTACAGTAATATAGATTCAGAGTATTTGTAATATATTAATTTGAAATAATGAAGATAAATCTATTATATATTTTCGAATCTGAAATTAATTAAGAAAATACATAAATCGTATATGGCATGGCGGAATGAGTTAATGTGTACCTGAGTGGAGACCTTTTTTTGTTGAGGCTAACAGGAGGCTGGACTAGTTACTGCAAAATGGGAATGAATTTGGTTAATGTGCAAAATAGGAGCACACTGCAAATTAGGCACATTTGAAATAATGAAGATAAATTTGTTATATATTTTCGAATGTTAAATTAATTAAGAAAATACATAAATCGTAAATGGCATGACAGAATGAATTAATGTGTACCTGAATGGAGACCTTTTTTTTGTTGAGGCTAACAGGAGACTGGACTATTTACTGCAAAATAGGAATGAATTTGGTGAATGTGGAAAATATGAGCACACTGCAAATTAGGCACACACACAGACACAGCAATAAGCCACCCCTTTTTTGCTTCCTTGTCCCATGAAGCAATAGACTCGGTAAATAACAAACAGAAAAATCAAAACTTCTTACTATGATTATTAGTTGATATAGAGACACAGCAATAAGCCACCCCTTTTTTGATTCTCTGTCCCATGAAGCAATACACTCAGTAAATAACAAACAGAAAAAATTAACATACAGAAAAAATAAAACTTCTTACTATGATTATTAGTTGATATAAAGCATGGTATAATACGTGTCATTTGTGAATTTGACATACTCTGATTGTACTTTGGTAGTGCTGCATGAGGGAATGCGTTGAAGTTGCCTATCATGAGGGTTGCTGAACTGTGAGTGAATGCTGGAGATGGTGTTGAAAGGAGAAGAAAAAATAATGAGAGATGAGAAATAATGGTGAAAATGAGAATAAATGGGTGCTATTAAGCTGGGGCATGTGCAAAGTAGTTATGGAAGAGGAGGAGTGGAGGAGGCGGAAACTGGATTTTCGTGATAGGCAAGTAGAGAGATAATGGGGAGATTGGATTTGGTAGTTATTTATAGATTTTTGTATAATTATCTTTTGGTAATATTTTTGTTTAATATATTCGTGAGAGGGAGAGTGGATATAGTTAGTTTTCAAGATTGTGTATAATTATGTTTTTTGTGTTTTATTTTTTTTTAAAAACGTGGTTGATAATGTGGAGGGTGGATTCAATTAGTTATTTGAAGATTGTGTGTAATTCACATAATTATATTTTTACGTTTTTTTTTTCTTTTAGTAAAAACGGATCTTGGGTCGGGCAATAGGTGAGAAGCGGGTAATTAGGCGGTTAATTGCTTTTATATATATATATATATATATATATATATATATATATATATATATATATATATATATATATATATATATATATATATTGTTTTTAATAGGAAAATCGTTGATATGAAAAGCTTCTAAATAACCACAGTGTTAAAAAAATAAGCCAATTGAATACAAGGGAGGGGAGAAAGAGGTAAAGCTTATAACCTGCTAGCTGCCACTGCCGCTGCCGCTGTGGAAGAAGAACGGCTGCGGAAACGCCAGATTTGGATGGAAGACCTAATCGGGGAGCAGAGGAGGAGAACAGATGACGTGAAATGAAATATTTTTTATGGAGATTTGATTTTAGTGTGTTAATGAGGGGTGTTTTTGTAGATTTTAAGTGTTTGGTGGAGATATGTTAATATAATAAATTAATAGTAGTAAAAAGTGATTGGAAATATTGATTTTTTTTAATATATAATTTTGACATTAATACGTGGTATTGTTAAAATAATAGGTGTGATGCAAGAAGTAAATTACATGTTTTTCTTTTTTTAATGATGCAGCAATAGGTTTGGTGAGATTTGCTGTGGTGTGAATAAAAGCTCTTTTTATTTAGGGAGAATGACAGAAATATTTCATCAATTAAGTACAATGACAGTCTTTTGAAACTTTTGCATAAAGGACAAAACTATTTATTCACTGTCGAAATTCACTTATGTTCGAAATTGACTGTTTAAATTCACTGCCGAAATTCACTGTCGAAATTCACTAATTTTTAAAATTCATTGTCGAAATTCACTGATTTTCGGGATTCACTATCGAAATTCACTGTCGAAATTCACTGATTTTCTGGTGAAATTTTAGAATACAACTATTGTAGGAAGGTTTTACCAAGTGACATACATTACAACCATTCATTTCTAACCTCTCACACACGATAAAAGTGTATTATGTGAATGAGAGTAAAAATGAGAGACTCTAATGTATGCCACTTGGTATAACCTTCCTACAACCGTTGCACCATAAAATCTCTCGATTTTCGGGATTCACTGTTTGTCCTTTACGCTATAAAAATTATGCAGTTGTCCTTCTCCCTATAAAAAATATGTAGTTGTCTTGTTACTTAAAAATATTCCAAATTGTGTCCTTATCCCTAATTTCCCATTTTATTTATCGATGAAAAAAAATTATTTATGTTCACCCATAAAATAAGGCGTGATTTTTGTAACCAGTTCTCCAGGCTAAAGTTTCTCCTTATTTTTATTTTTAGGTCATTAACTAATAAAATAATATGGGTTTTTAGGGTTGGTAAACAGTATATATAGTTGCGCCGTGCATATCCACTATTTCATACCTTGTTTCTCCCAGAATAAAATTTTCATTTTCACACGACAGTAAATCGCAAGTCGAGGATCGAACGAACTGGTTTCTCCTCTGTGCTCCATTATGTGTCTTCCCGAAGACTTGATTTTGGGGATCCTATTGAGATTGCCGGTGATATCCCTCCTCCGATTCAAATGCGTTTCTAAAAAATGGTGTTCGCTGATCAAAAGTTCCTCTTTCAGTGATAATTATCTGGCCCTCAGACATGCCATGGACGAAGGTGATGATCTAACCGTTTTGAAGCATACAAATATGAGTGGTTGTGACTGCTGTACTTATTATAAGATTTTTGTTTCTAGTAGTTGTTATGGTGATTACGATTCCCTCCTCCTCGCCCTTTCCGCTTCAAAAGCTGGAAACTATTTTCCTCAGACAGTCATTTCCAAGAAGGATGACGGTTATCAATCATGTTAATGGCATACTTTGTGTTGTTGCGCACTATTTGTTTAGTATAACTCTATTGAATCCTTCTATTGTAGAAGTACGAGAACTCTCCGACCAGGATTTTGATTTAAATTGCTACACACAAGGGCTCGGGTTCGGATTCGATGTTGCTACTAATGATTATAAGGTGGTCGAATAGTAATCGCTTTTAAAGAAGAAGGTCGTTATCGTTATCATCATCAACACGAACACGTAGGTTTAGTATACCGCCTAAGCACCAACACATGGACAATATCGGGTGAGTTGCCTGCATTTGTGTCTCAGTATTATCAAGATTCTGAAAATGGTACCGAGAATAATTACTTTTAGGGTGGGATCGTGGCCCACTACACCTTGTGTCTTCTCCCATGGATCCGCCCATTGGTTGGTGACGGAAAAAACCGGGTACTCACTTTTAACCTGACTAATGAGTTATTTGGAGAGATTCGGTTACCTCATGCCTTGAAAGATTATGAGTGCAGGATAGTTTATAAACTTTTCAACGTTGAAAGATCGACCATTGCGTTGGTGGCTTATACGGATCCATTATTAGAATATGAAGTTAACCGTTTCTCAGGACCGCAATTGATGGACGTATGGGTGATGAAAGAATATGGTGTCACGGAATCTTGGACTATGCAGTATTCGATAAAGGCTTTACCAGAAATCGTAAGACCGTTGTGTTTTTGGAGAAAAGATAAACTTGTATTCCGAGGGGCGACGAATTGGAATCTGATTTGTTATGATCTTTCGAAAGGTGAAGTATATCAACCATACGGTCCATGCCTGCTGGGAGTAGATGTTGAAACTTGCAATGAAACTCTTGTTTCCATCAAGCTGTAACTATAAACTTTTGGTTTTTCTTTGTTTTTTTTATTCTTTCCTAAGCCTAATAAATAAGTGTGAGGATCATGTGAGTTTGTTTGTTTGTTTTAAGTGTTATGTTTCTTTCGTTGGTTTATCCATCAATCTTATTTGTAATTTGGTTTCTTTAATAAAATTTGAAGTATTTCTCAAGAACTTAATTCATGGCAAGAAACTATAATACTTTCTGATGGGCTAAATTACAATTTTGGTCTTCTAACTAGACCCTTTTTCAATTTTGGTCATGGTTTTTCTCCGGCGACAATTTTAGTCTTGTAAGTGGCTTTTTTTTGCAAAAATAGTTCTGAACGCCGGAAAGACCACTTAAAGGACTAAAATTGGTATTTTCCGGCGAAAATTTAGTCCTGTAAGTGGTTTTCCCGGCGACAATTTTAGTCCTGTAAGTGGTCTTTCCGGCGTTCAGGACTATTTTTGCAAAAAAAAGACCACTTACAGGACTAAAATTGTCGCCGGAGAAAAACTAGGACCAAAATCGAAAAACGTGTCTAGTTAGAGGACCAAAATTGTAATCTAGCCCTTTCTGATGCAATGCTAGCAAGAATCCAAAGATGTTTGGATGCTTAAATTTGAATACGAGTTGATTGATTTTTGGTCTATTTAATTTGATCTTAAATTACAGGACCAACAATGCACTAGGGTCCCAGAACCTACAATCATTAATTAGATGGTTAAATTGTTAGAGCAATAGTAATGGTTGGAACCAAAAAAAGCCTTCTAAATATGACGTGGAGAATGGGTCAGGTCGATGAGAGACTTTCATTGTCTCCCTTGGCTTCTATGCACCGTCGACGGGAAGGGAGAAGTTTTGGAAAGAAAAAACATGAAAATAAAGCCATTGCCTGTTTTTGTTTTTACATCAATAAGGTGTCTGTTTTTATGATGTGGCAATTGAAGCCCAAAAAAGACCAGCCAGTACGTATGCTCATCTGGATACAACAATTGAAACAATACACGGTTACCATCATTGAATAGTAACTGTTTTTAAAGCAGAAGGTCGTTATCGTTATCATCATCAACACGAACACGTAGGTTTAGTATACCGTCTAAGCACGAACACATGCACAATATCGGGTGAGTTGCCTGCATTTGTGTCTGAGTATTATCAAGATTCTGAAAATGGTACTGAGAACAATTACTTTTTAGGGTGGGATCATGGCCCACAGCCTTGTGTCTTCTCCCATGGATCCGTCCATTGGTTGGTGACGGGAAAAAACCGGGTACTCGCTTTTAACCTGACTAATGAGTTATTTGGAGAGATTCGGTTACCTCATGCCTTGAAAGATTATGAGTGCAGGATAGTTTATAAACTTTTCAACGTTGAAAGATCGACCATTGCGTTGGTGGCTTATACGGATCCATTATTAGAATATGAAGTTAACCGTTTCTCAGGACCGCAATTGATAGACGTATGGGTGATGAAAGAATATGGTATCACGGAATCTTGGACCATGTAGTATTCGATAAAGGCTTTACCAGAAATCGTAAGACCGTTGTGTTTTTGGAGAAAAGATAAACTTGTATTCCGAGGGGCGACGAATTGGAATCTGATTTTTTATGATCTTTCGAAAGGTGAAGTATATCAACCATACGGTCCATGCCTGATGGGAGTAAATGTTGAAACTTGCAATGAAAGTCTTGTTTCCATCAAGTAAACTATAAACTTTTGTTTTTCTTTGTTTTTTTATTCTTTCCTAAGCCTAACAAATAAGTGTGAGGATCATGTGAGTTTGTTTTAAGTGTTGTCATGTTTCTTTCGTTGGTTTATCCATCAATCTTATTTGTAATTTGGTTTCTTTAATAAAATTTGAAGTGTTTTCTTGAACTTCTTAAGAACTTAATTCATGGCAAGAATCTTAAACAAATCTATTACTTTCTTCTGCAATGCTAGCAAGAATCGAAGATGTTTGGATGCTTTTATTTGAATACGAGTTGATTGATTTTTGGTCTATTTAATTTAATCTTAGATTACAAGACCAACAATGCACTAATGTCCTAGAACATGGCAACATGCAATCATTAGATGGTTAAATCGTTAGAGCAATAGTAATGGTTGGAACCCAAAAAGACTTTTAAATATGACGTGGAGAATGGGTCAGGTCATTTATCGGATAGTGACAAAGAAAATGTACGTAATGGCTTAGTAATATGAATGAGAGACTTTCATTGTCTCCCTTGGCTTCTCTGCACGGGAAGGGAGAAGTTTTGGAAAGAAAAAGCATAAAAATAAAGCCATTACCTGTTTTTGTTTTTTCATAAGGTGTCTATTTTTATGATGTCACACTTGAAGCCCAAAAAATGAGCCATTACGTATGCTCTTAGAATCATCCAGATACAACAACTGAAACAATACACGGTTACATCATTGATAATGATGTTAAATTTATCTTGAAAGATATAGATTTATCATAATCAATAATGCAAAAATATATTATGTTATTTGTTATGTATGAATGATTGACGTTCTTAATTTAAAAGGTTTTGAATTACACCTGTTTAATATTACGTTATCTCGATTGGAATGTTTATCTTTTAATATAAATTGATTATATCAAGTTTTTTTCACCGAAGACGAAAGCTTTATTAACACCAAAAACTAGCCAAAGCTAGACTACAACGCGACCTAAAGCCGCACTACAAACGCGGCCTAGTGCCGCACTACAACGCAGCCAAAAGCCATACAACAAAGCAGCCAAAAGCTGGACAAAAAATTCCTACACAAACCGAGATTACAAAAAAAAACGAAATCAAGTAATAGATTGAGAAGATGATGCTGAACAAAAGAGAAAATGTTCTCAAGTTCACCGAAAGAAATAACGTTCAAACACATGGTTTCCCACGGGCGTTCTATTACTCAACAAACACAGAAAACAAACTAGAAAGCTTAAACATACTAATACAACAATTTTATATTTTTTTATTTTAAAATTATTCTTCTTCCATGGTACCACTGCCGGAAAATTACCACGCCACCCATCCGCCGCCGCAAGCCATCACTGAATTGAAAGGAGTCCGAAAGAATAACTTTACCTTCCAACCAAATAAAAAAATAACGGAAAGCGATGAAGGTTAATCGGACATGGCAGCCTAGCCACCGGAGACACCGAGCTGAAAAACCAACGATCCACTCCAGAACCATTCAGGACAACCACAAATCTAGCCACCGCATACAAGCCAATCTTGCAGAGAAAGGTTTGGGGAAGGCTAAGCCTTCAGATGGGTCGAATTCGAAACCCTCGATCTGGTCCAAAAATTGGAAGAAAAGATAGATCAAGAGAAAATATATCTCATCCGCAGGACGTCATCTGCACCGACATGAGAGCCCCAGAACCTCGCCAGAAAATCCGACTCTGGCCATTAGAGCTCCAGCAAAAGCTTTAGATCTCGCCGGAAAATCCCCATCAAAAGCTCTATAACATCGCTGGAAATGTCGTCTCCGCCCAAAAAAGAGGTGCGGAAAGAACGCGAGGCAGGAGAAAACAAAATATACACTAACATTTATTACAACTCAACTTGACTAAAAAGAAACATATTGATTTGTTGATCAGAAATTCGATATCTTTCGCCATCCTCAGCTTTCATCGTTGCCAACTCAGCTTTTTCGCAACAGACGACTTTTGCTTCCACATATCCACTTCTTTCTCTTTCATCTCAACAACCTTCATAATACGCTTCATTTCAGAAACGTCTTTTAGTCTCTCGATTAGCCATTTAACATCGAACCCCATTTGCTGGTAAATCTCAAGAAACAATGTCATGTCTTCTAATTCGCTTTTCATGATATCTTTCAGACCTATGTTTTCTAGCTTTTGCCAAAATGAGCATACCATTTCAAGAATAAGCACAACCTTTTTAGGATCCTTGATATTGCATTCACTAGCAATGTCGTGATATTTCTTGAAGATTCGTTCAAGCATAAGGGCTACTTCCGTTTTCACATGGTACCAGGGACGGACCCAATGTAAAACGGGGGGTGTATGGCCCCCACTCAACTTTTCATGCGAAGTTACTAAAACACCCCTTCTAATAATATTTGACATCGTGTATGTATAGTATTTCAGACAAATTCTAATGTAATTGCTTACTTATTTCAACTGGTTAGAGGTATTGCTGCTATATTTGAAGTCACTAGTTCAATGGATGATCCTGCTTGCTCATCATCATCATCCGACGAACGATGATCTTCCACCATTGCAGTCAAGTTAAAGCTATCAGTTTTAAGTAATCCAGTTTTCTCTACCGTGGAAGGCAAAACATATTAAACATATTGAGTAGAAGAAGATGGCAAAGATAACGGTCTTGGTTGTAATCCATCATCATCTTCCCCGGAAGGTCTCAAAATGAGCCGCTTGAATTCATCATAGTCTTTCTTTTGATTTGATGGATTGGAGATTCTTGATGATTCACTTGATGGACATGAGCCATGTAACATATCACAAACCATCTCCCTCAATGAAATCCTAGGTTGCACGGGTACGGATACGTGGATACCATACATAATAAAACTATAATGACCAAATGATAAATATTAAAACACATAATATAAAATAATTAAAAAAAACTATTGATAAAGAACTCCATAACTCCATTCTTAAGCTTGCTCTTCAAGCTAATCATCCAACTTGTCATCAACCCGCATATCTTCTTATTCCAAATAAAGGAGTAAGCACTCACCAAAGAAGATCAAAAGAGATATTCATGTATTTCGGATGTCAAGAGACAAGAAATAAATCTACTTCATCCAGTTCGCAAATAGTTTTAGAAGCATAACTTGAGAAAGTAGAACACCTTTGAGTACATGTCTTGAAACATAAGAAAACTACTTTTAAAACATAACTTGAAACATAGGAAATCCACTTTAAAACCCAATTTGACATATAAGGAAAACCACTCGGAAACCAACTTTAAACCATGCATAGAAAGCACGTCTATAAACTACATTCAATCATATTGCACGTACTTGTTCGTTACATTAGTTACTTACTATATTTAGCATACTGATCAAACTTACGTACGCTATCTATTAACCCATACTTTACTTGTTTTCTAATTGAAACATATTTGTGTCTTGTCTGTCTTGTTCTTGTCTGCTAATATGTTCTGTTTCATGTTTCTCACAGACCGAACTATGGGTTGGGAGTGAAAAAATAGCTTGACAGGGTGAGGCATCGTAGTTGAGTTTCCTCAATGGAGATGGAGGGATCACGAGCCTAGACTGTCCGAACCAAATCAACATATTCATCTCCCAAATTTACCAGAATAACATCAATGAGATCTTCGGAGTCCATTAGAGCCAAGTAGAGCAAGTTCGTTGGCCTTATTTCACATGGTTTGAATGTAATCTGTGATGGACATGGACCCTTTGGTGGTGCATTTAAGGGTGTTGGGGAGATTTTGCATCATTAAAACAAAAGAAAATTTATAAACCTATACTTAACATGCAAACTAACTCCTAACCGACCAAATATCGGGTAGTTGATAGCATAGTAGGGTAAGTACAGGGTCGATCCACAGGGAATTGGGATGTTGAATCTAATTTCACTAATTCCTTTCAATTGCTACTCAAGAAACGGAAGAAAAGAAATGCAAAAACATAAAACATAAATCAAAAGAACAATCAAAATAAATCTAACCTAGAAAACAAAATAAAACAATCTAAACTAAAGACATGGGATCAAACAACCAATATACAAACCTATGTGATCTCAATCCTGGTTAATCTCATGATTCTAATTTGATTTGTGGTTTCACCTTTTCACGAGACATAAACCCCTAATTCCTTAGTGAATTTATTCTCAAGCTTCGGATTCCTAATTCCTTAGTGAATCCAATTTATCAATCTCTACTCTCTCGTAAGTTGAAACCTATTTCCAATACAACACTCGGTGTGATTCAGGGTTAACTCTCGTATTTTAGAATCTAACAACCTAGATAATTAATCAATTAACTTGTCATCATTAACGATTAAAAATCCTATCTTTCTATGGTGATCTAACGTTTATGCAACTTCCGTATTATAAACATCAATAGAAAACAAATCTTCCAATCTATTCTCATGGCATCATAAACACATAGAAAAGATACAAAAAGAACTAAACTCATGAAGAAAAACTGAATTGAATAAATCAAGAAGAACTCACATAGTCTCATACATGAATTGATCCAAGAACGAAAACGAAAAGCATCTAAACTACTCCTAATCTAACCTCGGTTCACCCGAGCACAAGGCTCGGGTGACCGGCCTTCAAATCTCCAAAGAGCTGCTGCTCTCTTGTGTTTGATGTGTATGAAATTCGGAATGAATTTAGGGTTTGGGGCTGCTGCTCTTTAAATAGAAAACTAAGGCGGTTGCTACAGTAACCTAAGTCGGTTTCAGCAAAAACGGCGGTGGACGCCCGCTTGTCAAATTGGGCGCCCGTCGTAATGCTTGGACGGATACTGACGCTAGTTTAGCCGTCTGAACTCTCTCGTATGTGAATTAACTCCTGGGCGCGACGCTTCACTTCATCGACGCCCGTCTAGTCTTGGACGCTGCGTTCATTAATCTTGGATGCTCGTCCAATAACGATTAAATTGATAATTCCATCTTTATCTTGATTGATCTCTTTCCTTATCTCTTCCAATCTTCCATAACTTTGATTGATCCTTTCTAATCACGAATTTAGCTCTTTAGGATCACCTTTTCCACCATCAATGTGTATCTACAAGAGGATCAAAACATACCAAAGTGTAACATATTTCCAAAATAACATAAAACCATCAAATAAAGACTAAAATTGATACGTTTTCATATTTAACCATTAAAAACCTCATTTACTCAATTAATCAATTATAAGCTCGATTTCTATGAAAATAATACGAATACGGGAGAAAATTGATATAAAATATATCCTTATAAAACACTACAAATTGACCCTTAACAAAGGGCCTGTTTAATTTGTTTGACACGTCTCCGGGATGGCTTGGCGTAAATATCCTTCAACGTGTTCCAGACATCCCGAGAGCTCTTCAGCGCATCAATAGAGGAGAGATCCTACGATGACAATGAGCCGATCAGTGCATTGAGGATAAGCTCATGGTTGTGTGCCGCCGTTGCTGGTGATGGATCCCTCGGCGGTAATGGTCGCCGGTGGCTGAGTTTCGTCGAGCCATCTACGTATCCGAATAGATCGTATCCAACTAGTAGTGAATGAAACTAAATTTCCCAGATTATATAGTTAGCACCTGTAAGTTTGATGGGGGCTTGGACGCCCGAATTGAGGGGGACGAGTGGCGGGAGAGAGGAGCCGGTGGGGGCAGCGGTGGGGGTGCTAACCTCTCATGTTACCGACATGATGAAGGAGACAGTGAAGCCGAGAAAAGAAGAAGAAGGAAAAAGGAAAGTAAAATTATTGTGGTTGTGAAACCATGAAAGAGTTTCAGAAAGTGATGATTGTATTATTGTAATCAATCAACAATACAGAATATATACAAATAAATGAATATCGTGTAGTATCGTATAATATCTGTACAATATCTTTATTAAAAGATATGACTGTTTAAAAATTTGAGGGTAAAAAAAGTCAATGAAAAAAAACATGATGTAAAATATGTATTAATTTATGTGGATGTCTGATCACAAAGGTGGCACATTAGGCATTTCATTTATTGACACATGGCAATCCATGTGTCATTTAATATTATTGTCAGAGTAGTTTTGCTAATGCTAGAATAAAGAAGTGTTGGGACGACATACTAAAGGGAGGTGTTGTGTTTTTGCCAGAGCAATGCTCTGATAGTAGTGTGTAATTGCTATGGTAATAGCAGTAGCCACTTCAGATAGATTGCCTAAAGGACAGATGGCATATGCATGTAAACTTGTACTCCATGTTTACCCAACACATGTTATACAATCCACAACAAAGGACAGGAAAATTATATCCTAGGGACTCCCTACTAGGGAACTGTCTACGTGGCAGCATCTGGACCACACAATTTCCACACAAGGGGCAGTTCCCTACTAGTGTTTTCTTGAACTTCTCAAGAACTTAATTCATGGCAAGTAACTTAAACAAATTAATCTATTACTTTCTTCTGCAATGCTGGCAAGAATCGAAGATGTTTGGATGCTTTTATTTGAATATGAGTTGATTGAACAATGCACTAGTGTCCCAGAACCTGCAATCATTTGATGGTTAAATTGTTAGGGCAATAGTAATGGTTGGAACCAAAAAAGACTTCTAAATATGACGTGGAGAATGGGTCAAGTCATTTATTTGATAGTGACAAAGAAAATGTACGTAATGGCTTAGTAATATGAATGAGAGATCGAGACATTCATCGTCTCCCCCTTGGCTTCTCTGCACCAACGGGAAGGGAGAAGTTTTGGAAAGAAAAAACATAAAAATAAAGCCATTACATATTTTTGTTTTTTCATAAGGTGTCTATTTTTATGATGTGGCAATTGAAGCCCAAAAAAGAAAGCATGCATGTATGCTCTTAGAATCATCCAGATACAACAATTAAAACTATACACGGTTACATTATTGATCCAGATGTTAAATTTAGTTTGAAAGATATAGACTTATCATAATCAATTATGCAAAAATATGTTATTTTATTTGTTACTAGCCTAAAAACCCGTGCATCATGCACGGGTATGAGAAATTACAAAGTGGTGTGAAAATGAAACAATGTATCACAAAAATAAAACAAAGATAGTACTACAAATTGTATAATTATTCATGAATTTTGCTCCACCATCAAATCTTACATTTATTTCCGTCTAATATAAGCTTTAAAAACATTTGACACCTAGCATGAAAAAAAGGGAAAATAAAGCACATTTTGGGCCCATACCTGTCTAAAAAATTAATGCGTAAGGTCACGTTATCATATATCCCTATCTCACATCTACCCTACATCTCATTCACCACCTTACCTACAAAATTGAAAACTATTCATCCCATAATATACGTCATTCCAAATTACCAAAGCAACATTTATTACTTTTTTTTTTCTATCTTACCCCTAATTTATTATCAATCCAACCACTTTTCATTACTTAACAATTATTGTATTAATGATAGTCAAGGGACATTTTAGACATTAACTATCAAATTTATGACATTCAACCACTTTCTTAATCTGTATGAAAATACCTAGGATGACTTATATTTTAGAATGGAGGTAGTATTATTTTTTTCTTTTTCAAATTGAGGTATTAATGTAATTATTTATTTTAATTTTCAAAATTAGGTATTAATGTAATTTATTCTATTTTGGAAAGCATTAAATCCGGGTATCAACTCATTTTTCTTTTAACAAAAACACATTTTCTATGGAGAGGATTGTGAAATGTGTGCATAATTTCAGTCAATCAAGTAAATTATTCATTTGTCGCTTGTCAAATTGTACGGCACCAAAATAAGGTATTAATGCAATTAATTTTTCTTTTTCCAATTGAGGTATTAATGTATTTATTTATTTTTTTTCAAATTGAGGCATTAATGCAATTTACATTACATAGGATAGCATTAATTTCAGTCATTAACACATTTTCTTTGAATTCAAAAAAAATCTTTGGTTTCAAATTGAGGTATTAATGTATTTAATTATTTTATTTTCAATTTGAGGTATTAATGCAATTACATAACTTTGGAAAGATGAAATTCGGGTATTAACAAAATTTCTTTGAATTCAAAAAAAAAATCTTTGGGGAGGAAATTGAGGAATTGGATCGGGTTAATTATGGGTTTGGGGCGGGTTTGCGGGTAATTGATTTAAAACACCTTCTAAAACATATATAGATATAGATGTCTAAATCATTGACGTTCTTAATTTAATGTTTTGAATTACACCTGTTTATTATTACGTTATCTCGAATTTTTATCCTTATCTTTTAATCTGAATTGATTATACCAAGGTTTTTTTTCATCGAAGACGAAAGTTTTATAACACCGAATATAATATGCAACAAAAACTAGTCAGAGCTAGACTACAACGCGGCCTGAAATAGCACTACAAACGCGGCCTAATGCCGCACTACAACGCGGCCAAAAGCCGTACTACAAAGCAGCCAAAATCCGGACAAAAAATCCTACACAAACCGAGATTACAATAAAACGAAATCAGTAATAGATTGAAAAGAAGGTGCTGAACAAAAAAGAAAAGGTTCTCAAGTTCACCGAAAGAAATGACGTTCAGACACATAGTTCCCCTTGGGCAATCTATTACTCAACGAACACAAAAAACAAACTAGAAAGCTGAAACATACAAATTCAACAATTTTATATTTTTTTTATTTTAAAATTATTCTTCTTCCATGGTACCACCGCCGGAAAATTACCACGCCACCCATGCGCCCCCGCAAGCCATCACTGAATTGAAAAGAGCCCGAAAGAAAAGCTTTCCCTTCCAACAAAATAAAAAACTAACGGAAAGCGACGAAGGTTAATCGGACATGGCAACCTAGCCGCCGAGACACAGAGCTGAAAACCGATCCACTCTGAACCATTCAAGACAACCACAAATCTAGCCACCACTACCGCATACAAGCCAAGCTTACAGAGAAAGGTTTGGGGAAGGCTAAGCCTCCAGATGGGTTGAATTCGAAACCCTCGATCTGCGCCAAAAATTGGAAGAAGAGATAGATCAAGAGAAAATAGATCTCATCGAGGCAAAGCAAATTTGTACCTTATTATTTACCTCAGATCTAGCATAGGGAATTCCGATCCAAAATTAGGTAATCATTTTTAAGTATACCACCTTTTTTTCGGTGTGCTTCATTGGCTGTTATTGTAAATCTGGAAGATATACTTAATCAATATAGGATATCCATCTGCAAAGTAGTAAAATGGAATAACATGTATTGATTGGTATTTCCGGCCCCATGGAGAGACAATAAATAAATCAAGGAATCAAATAAAATTATATATCTTCTGGAAGGAGACGAATGTAATGCTTTTAATATAGTCATTATATAGATATAAAAATATTCTTCAGTAAATCTTTTTTTTTTTTGCATCGACCAGCTTCAGTTATTAAGTAGTAATATAATACATCTATTTTTTTATGAATCGATATACATAAGCTTAACGAAAAACAGATAAATGTCAATACTTCCTTTCACAATTGTGGTTTAGATTTGGCCGGGTAAAAATGTCAAGAGTTATCTCGATTGAGTAGAGACTCGTGCTGATGATGTGTTATAAAACTAAAAGAAAAACAAGACGAAACACACTATGGAAGAAAGGAAAATTGCTTGTATATTATTTCATTGGTAAACGGGTATATATAGTAGGGATTGCAATGTAAACACAATATATAATATTAAATGAACCTGAAATCCACGTAAATCAATCGGAATAATAGATGATCCATCAATGATATTATTTCTTAACAATTAGGTTTTGTTTTATTTGTTTTTCTAACAAACTAGTTATAAGGCCATCTTAAAATTTTCGTTTGAAATTAGAGTTTAAATTTCTCAAAAGACGCCATGGATAACTGCCTATAGTATATATATCCACTATTTCATAGTACTTCCAAATAAAATTATCAGTTTCACAAAACATTAAATCTCAAGTCGAGGTTCCTAATCTATAGGATAGCTAGAGTGAACTCCTTTCTCCTTTGTGCTTCATTATGTATCTGTTGGAAGACTTGATTTTGGAGATCTTAATGAGATTGCCAGTGCTATCCCTTCTCCGATTCAAATGCGTTTCTAAAAAATGGTATTCGCTGATCCAAAGTTTTAATTTCAAGAACAATTATCTCGCCCTCAGACATGCCATGGACGTAGGTGATGATGTAACCGTTTTGAAGCATATAGCAATGCCAGCGAGACGTTGTGGGTGCTGTGTTTATTATAAGAGTTTTGTGTCTGGTAATTGTTATGGTGATTACGATTCCCTCCTCGCCACCCAAACTGCATCATCATCATCATCAGGTAATTATTTTCCGGTATCAGGTAATTTCTTCCCCGATGGGATGACTGTTATCAATCATGTTAATGGCATACTTTGTATTGCTGGAGAGACAATAAATAAATCAAGGAATCAAATAAAATTATATATCTTCTGTAAGATGATGAATGTAATGTTTTTAATATAGTCATTATATCATATATGTTAGTATACTATATTAAATTTGCATGTTTGGTCGTCCGGCTTTTTGCGACGCTTTGGTCATCCGGCTTTAGCGACGTTTTGGTCGTCGCTATACCAAAATTTTTGTCTTTTCCCCTTTTTTTTTTTTTTGTTGTTTTTTGGTTAGGTAAAACGAAGTCGTATGATTTGGTACGGTGTTATCACATCAACGTGTTTATCACTAGGGTTTTTATTTGAAGCATTCAATTCTCTGATTCGAGTTTCGGAAATTTTAATTGTGTTATTATGTAGTTTCTATTGGTACAATGAAACTCTGGTTTGATTTTTTGTTCACGAAGGTGCATTTCGATCTTCAGAATTTTTTGGTTAAGTAAAACAAAGTCGTATGATTTGGTACGGTGCCACAAAACTACTAGAAAATAAAATATTGTAAAAATTAGATAAGGAATGAGAATGTTCATTCGATCTATGATACATAAAAATAAAAAACGAGATCCAACACCCATTTATCTTACTTATCCTTCGGTTAATTTACTTTGATAAAAGATAAGAAAATGAAAATCTTCCGAACCTTTTCTTTTTTATTTTTTTTATTAGTATTAGTTAGGGTTAAGTCTGACATGAATAATATTCTACGACTAACAATTCATTTATTCGAGTTTGGGAAATTATAATTTTGTTATTATGTAGTTTTTATTGGTTCACAGAAACTCTGGTTTGACATTTTTTGCACGAATGTGCATTTTGATCTTCAGGATTTTTTCCCCACATGTAACCTTTCTTGCTGCAACACGCAGGCATATTGTCACCTCTAGAGGATGGTTTAAATGTTTTTCTAAGCATTGAAGTAGGTTGATATCTTCTTTATTTTTGCTAAAGTAAATTTATTGCAGACATAAAAACTATAATCGGTGCATAAAAAAAGTGAGGGCACACTGTGCATCGCACGGTGGCCCCCACTAGTCATATACTTAATTCTTAAAGTATTTCAACTACGTGAAAGTAATATCCCGATTTTTCTAAAAGGGCATCCTTGTCTTTTCACGAAAAATCTAAATATTTGGTTTTGTTTTTAAAGGATTAAAAGAAAAGGGAAAAGAAAAGGAAAAGGATTAATTGGATTTAATTAATAAGAAATAATTAGATTTAATTGGGATTATAAAAGGAAAACTAATCCTAAATTAACCTAGTTGTTGTTTTGCGTAAAAATCATCTTGAGGGGCTCAAGTTTGGAGAAAAAAGAAGAGGAGAGACTTTCGAATCTCGAGGCTAATCCGTTGCTCTTTTCAATAGACATCTCAAGAGAGAAAGGATCACCGCGAGAAGAGGATCGTTTTGATATCAACAATCCCTAATCCGTTAACGTAAGTTTTCCCTCATCGTTCTTGATATTAGGGTTTATTCATCGTCGTTGTTAAGCTGCGTGTTTCTGAGTTTAAACATCATAGTGATCGTCTTTGGATTGATCATTTATAGGTTTGGAGTTAAAGGTTAAACTTTTGACGGGTTGAAGCTTTGGATCGTTGTACCATGCAAATTAAGGTAACGTGGTGTTCTTATCGTATGATTAAGGTGTCATAAAGTTGTAGAGCAATTTGTATGCTTATTTTCGTGGTTTTGAATCTGTTTTGGTTGGAGTTTAGGTTGGATTTGGGTTGGAATCGCGTTTTGACAGTTGCAGATTTTCTGGGTAAATCCCAGGCGGACGGGCGTCTGCATAAGGGCAGACGGGCGTCTGCGGTAGCAGCAGCTCAAACGAGCATTTGGGGTATTTCGGACGGGCGTTTGAGGGTCCAGTTTAGATACAGGATGTGGCTGAATTTCACGAACGGGCGTCTGGGGGTTGGTGGACGCACGTCCAAGGCAGACGGGCGTTTACTGGGTGTCAGACGGGCGTCTGACCTAATTATTCTATTTTTCACTGTTTTTCGTGTCAGCTTGGTTTCAGGCCCCATAATCATGTTTTTACTGCTTAACCTTATGTGACAAAGCCTTGAATTAGCTTTTGATGCGTTTAGTTTCGGCACCATATGGATTCCCTAAAAAGGTGAAGTGTGGGACCGTCGAAAGCTTGGATTTGCCTTGTGCTTCGATAAGCTAGGGTTTATCGATGTCTGTGTATGTGTTAGGTTTTGTTAGAGTCTAGTGGTCTTAAGAAGAGGGAGTAGACTGATAGGTGAGCCTTTTATGTGAATCAACTTAGGGGGCTAGTTAAACATCTAATCAAACGTATGTGTTAGATTAATAATCTTAAACATCATGCAATGCTTATAGTACAATATCGCGATGTGTTCTCTGACCAGACAAAGTAGACTGTACCCACGCCGGTCAATCGATTGGCTAGATAAAGCGTCTGGTACACTCTGCCGGTCATCACACTATCGGGACTCAGATACTCCCGGGGCTACTAGAGCGTGTCTCTAAGTAGGTTGCACCCAGTTGTCCTAGTACATCCTATTACTAGGCGTAGTGCCCTTGTTATTCATGATGTAACAAACTTGAGCTAAGCTAGATAACTTTGGAATCTCATGTTATGCTATGAACATAATATGATAGTTAGCTAGGGTTAATAACGGAATGAATTAATAAAAGACGGCGTTGCTTTTATTTCTTTATGAGACCGACGTTGTACGATCTTCTTGTTAGGTGTGATGCCCGAAAGACAATTTTGTAATTGTTTTATTTAATAAATGAAATGATATTGTTATTCATATTTATTATTCTCATAATCACCGATGTGACAATAGTATTTACACTACAGAAAACCCTAAGTATATCGTTTATGTAATCACTTAACTCAGTGTATGGTATATACACGGGAGGATTGAGTTAGTGAAGATGTACTTAAAATACAATTAGCCCGTAGTGAAGTTAATCGAGAGTATCGGGTCTCTCCTTTAACGTACTATTAATGCGCCTGCAACACACAATAGGTGTGATAGTCCTATCCGGACTTTCGGTTAAGAGAACCTAATGGGGCATTTATATATGATAGATATATCATATGTAAATTTGGACCGATTTGATTAGAGTTCACGATATAATTCCGTAATCGAGAAGTCTTATCGAATCAATGGATGATCATATTTATGGATATATCTTAATCTCGAGGTGATCACAGTCAACCGCTTGAATCGAGTATGAAGTTTGACTTGACGGTTAAGGATTACACCGAGTTTGTGGTCCGAATTACCCCATCTTGGCATTGTATTGGATTGAGTGAGTAGTCCGTGTTTATCACAGATACGAATCCACTCCTTCCATTTATGGAAGTAGATAGACGATTCTTTATTTGTTAATCCTAGAAACCGATCGATCGCGCGAGTTCATATCACACCGATTGATCACCAAAGTGAGTTGTATGAATTAATTGATCACTAGGGGTTAATGGTAAATAAGGATAAGAGGTTCTAAAAAGGGTTAACGGTAACTTCCCGATTTAGAATGAATAGATCTATGGAGGATTAATCCATATGTAATGATTATATCAATGGACGCTTATTATTATTCTCGTGAGAAGATAAATATAATCTCATAATCGGAGGAGTGCGATCACGGGATTATGGTGGCATATTCTGTGATTGATTTATCGAATATAATTATTCTATAATTGTTTATTTGATTTATCGGAGCGCCGATTATTAGTCCATGGTCCCCGACGTGCCTCCTAATATAGCATAGCTATTCTCGGACGTCGAATCCTAATAATATTAATTTAGTTCTTATTGGACTTTATTAAAACGATATGTGAATTAATTGTTTAGTGGACTATTAAATTAGTTGGGCTAAATAATTAAATATGTGGAAAAGACATTTTCCATAATCTTGGCCCAATTATTGTGTGTGTGGAAATAAATCATATTGACTAGGTCAATGATGATGATTTTCGACCCCAAGCATGTTTAATGAACAAGAAATTAGTTTTCTTGTGATTAATAAGACATGTGCATAAAATATTTATTGGATAAATATTTATGGTAAGAAATAAAGATAAAGATTATTCTAGATTTGTTCTAGAATATTTTGGGATTATCTTTTATTTAATAGGATTATCATAATTGATTTTGTATTAATTATAAAATCCTTGGGGCTTAAGTTTTACTCTCCTATATAAAGAGAGTTCTCCCAAGCCTTATAACACACAATAAAATTCGACACACCCCTTTTAGTAAGGAGTAAAGAATTTTCGGCCAAGGGAGGATTTGGGGAGAAATCTTGGAGATTTTCCGGGTAGCATATCGGAGGGGTTCGAGTCGAGAATTCCTTCCACCGGGAATTGCTTGGATCACACGTACGGAAGATCGTGGTGCTCTTCACATCTTCACATTCATCCTTTGCGGTTCTTCAACTTGAATTTTGAGATTCAAGAGGTATGATCTACATCCCCCTTGTAGAATAGATCTAGTTATTTTATTACGTGTATTTTATAGATCTAGATCCATAAAATCGCTTCCGTTGCGAATGGTAATACTAACAGTGGTATCAGAGACCATGGTGATCTATATTTATACGTATAAAATATTAGATCTAAGGAGTGGAATATGCATGTGTAGATTGCATTATTTTCGTTTTAATTTTATTATTTTCGAAAATTTTATGATGAATGCTTGTGATTGTCGTGGTTGAAGAGATGGATTGGGTTGGTATTGTTTACCCGTAGATCTATTTTGTTGCTCTTTTGATTAGCATCAATTGAGCATAGGATGTGTAATTTTTTTTATGTCATACGAAAAATTGTAAAAGGTAGTACCTTTTTCTTTTTTGATTTTGATCCGGGTTCGAGACGACGAAGATGATGTGTTGAAGATCATGGTGTTGAAGATCATCAAAAAGGTAAAAACGGGAGGAGGCCGAATTGTTTAATTAATTTAATTTTCCCGTCGGCAATTTTTTTTTTGGGGGCTGCAAAATTTTTTTTTTGTAACCTAATGTATTTGCCCAAAGGTTTGACCTAACAAAAAAAAAATTTTAATTTTGCTGCCGTGACATGCTGTAAAAAAAAAATAAAAAGTTTTTTTATTAACTTTGGCCGAGTGCCTCATTAATAAAAATAAAAAATTTAAAATAAAAAAAAGGAGAAGTTTTTTTTTAACAAAACAATTTGATAATATAGATATATTTTAAATATATTGGTATATTACGGCCTCCTCTCCTCGTCGTTCGTAGTTCGTGTCGAGATCGAATGTTCGAGATCCGGAAGTTTCAAGATCAAGATCGAAGATCGAGATTTGAAGACTTAGAATTAGTTTTACTTTTCCTTAGAAAATAGGTTAGTCGGGGGTACCAACGATCCATCTCGGTGTTTAAATTTTCCGCACTTTATTTTTTATGTGTTTGATCATAAAATAGATATAAAATCGGAATTGCCATGACATGCATCATATCATAAATCCACTCCATGCATACATGTAGAATTTTAATTTTGGTAATTAAAATAGGCATGTATACAAACTCGTGTAATTAGTTGAAATTTAATTAATACGTGATAATTAATTAATTTAGTAACTAATTAAAGATCCGAGGACGGGTTATGAAATCGTTAGGCCTTTCGGTGTGTGTTCTCGGTGAACCGCCTTAAAGCCCAAACGAGATCACGTTTTCATTTCGTAGTGTCTACGAGGTTGAATGATGGTAAAAGAACAATAAATCTTGGATAAAAACGGTTCGCCTATAGGTTGGGTGGTCAACTGAGCTAGGCTCGACCGACTTAACCCTCCTAGTGTGATGTATGCACGGGGGTCCGGCAAGACTAAGCTACACCGGAGAATGGAGGGGTGATTCCTTCTTATCTCAATGGGGCTGTCTTGACCCGATTTCGTCCGACTGTCACATATGTTCCAACGAATAAGACGGGTAGGCTTGCCTACGTTACCGACACCATTCGGAATCCTTGATTTGATGAGCTTTTATGTTAACATCAAAAAGACGTGGTTAGTTAACCCACCACCACTTCCAAAATATTGAGTGGGAGCGGGGCGACACACCAACCCCACGGCCTCTACTATAGATACAAGTAAGTGAGAGAAGGGTGACGCCTCGCGGCTCTTTGATTTCGTCCCCTACGGATGGTGTTCACCCCTATCAACATTCATGGCTTGGTCTCCGAAAGGATAGGATTTACGGGTACTCGTCGGGTCAACGACCTATCCTACGACGGCACACTCGGGCGTACCTAAGAGATCCGATATAGTAGGTCACACTCATAAAGGATATTTTTGGTAATATCTAGGCTAAAAAGGAAGGTAGTTAATGAATTAAGGGATGTTCGATTCTCGTGGGATGTTTGATTCTCACAAGTTATTCATTGATGAGATTGTCTCAATTTAACCGTCATCTCTTTGACCTACCCTACGGCGGCACTCGAGATGCGAGGGTTAAAACCTTGGAATGGTAGAGTAGACTTAATTTTAGTTTACAATTCCTAAAATAAATATAGTAGTGTTAAACTTGAATTAATACATGTCATTTTATTTACAACATTATATCCCTTACTAAATTGCTTAAAATTTATAATTGACTAGTATTGACTTCGTTAAAAAGTGGAAAGTAACTAGGACGTTGAACTAGTTAATCGATAATGCAATTATTTTTCGAAAGAGATATTTTCTCTTAAGCCTTTTAAAAATCAGAGTGACATATAGGTATGTCACTAGTGTCACTCGTGTCAAACGGGAGACAAACTTAGGTGATTTCGGACTTTAAAATTCTTCTAGTGAATTTTGAGTGTGTAGTGATTACACGAGTAATTTTCTAATTGAAAATTCGGAAAATCATGAAATGTTGCTAGTTAGACGATATTTGGAATCGATGAACTAGTGGGAGCTTTATGATTTGTTGTTTTTCTAGAACATTAGAAAAGTGTAACTAACTACACACGTAACCGTTCTAATTGAAAAACCGGAAAGTCATGAAATGTTGCTAGTTAGACGATATTTGGAATCGATGAACTAGTGGGATTTTCTATGATTTGTTGTTTTTCTGGAAACAATAGAACTATGTACGAAAGATTTTCTAATCGGAAAAATCGGAAAATCATAAAAATAAAGCATTGCTCGTTAGACGGTATTTGGAACCGAAAAACTAGTGGGAGCTTTAATGCTATGATTTGTTGTTTTTTCTGGTATATTAGAAAATCCGAGAAGTCCCGACGAGTAACACTCGAAATAGACATCCCACGGTTCAAGAGTAGTGTCTACTCAAACGAACCGCTGGTTCAAGACTGTTTCCATTCACGGAAAGTCAAGAATGGGAGAATATGTCTAAAAGTGTTAGTCACCTAAACTAAGAAAACTTTAAGGCTGAACCGAAAATTAATTAACTGAAAATCATAGGATAAGGAAAGTGATTTTGGATCACCAACCAATGAATCCTTGGTGATTTTCTCGAGCTAAGTTCTTTGGAAGAACAAGGTAGCAGTGCATTTAACGATTAAAAGAGTAAACAACGGGCAGTTAATTTTAGCTAGAATAGTGGGAGTGATATAAGGAAATAAATCTCGGTTCAATCCTTGGATATCGCGGAAAATTTATTTTCTTTAAGACTCGTTGAACGAATGGATTTACCTTCTATTCGATAATTTGTTTGTCGTATAGAAAGTGAATATACCATTTGTAGTACGAATCCAAGACTCGGACTTTTTTGATAAAGTCAAAACCACTTAGAATCTATTTGAAATATGTATATAAAACACATCTTGAGAATCTGTTAAAAGCAATTGGTTTCAATATTTAGATAAACGCTTCTTCATATTCCATAGTTAGTGCATAGTCCCTAAAAGACAAGACTCAAGACCGCTCGGGGTGATTCCTTTCTCCCAGTCTGGTTATATTGTCTCAAAGGTTCAATGACTAAGTTTCCTTTCAATCGGGAAAGGATAATGGATATAAAGAAGTAACATAGCTTGTTCATGACGACCTTCGGGGTCTGATGAAAGATACGAGCTAGTAGGAGCTTCCGAGTAGTGACTTCTTGTCTGATAACTATTCAAACACTCCGGTAAGTTTATCCAAAATATTTTGAGTTTTCTCTGCTTTTCACAGAGAGATGGAGTATTCTATACTGTAAATGGGCCATCACATAGTCCTAGGGATCGATGCTCGGCCCGCCTCATAGTGAAATGTTTTCACTAAGTGAGAAACCGTTAAATTGCCTTATATAGTTTTAGATGTGCTACAATACACTGCTTAACTCAATAAAGATATTGGAAGCGAAATAACGGTTTACATTGAAATGTAAGACCGAGAAGTCTACCTAGAATATGCTTTGGAATTTACGGATAAGGTGTGGATTCGGTTCACCCCACTTCCGTAAATATAAGCATTTAGCACACGGTGCTTGAAGGTAAGACTGGGAATTTCGTGTATACGTTCGGTCAATGACCATTCATGCTATATCTTTTAAACTATTGAGTATAAAGGTTAGATATAGGATTCTTGAAATCGGGAAGGGACAATTATATTGTTGCATCCTTTCTGATAGAATCCATGAACAGCAAACCTTGAACCTTGAAGTGCATTTACTCAAGGTAGTTACTAACTGATTAAAATCAGACCACATCCAACATCGGTTGTTGGTGATAACACTAAATACTACTAAACTAGATCAGAATTTCGATCCACCCGAATGTAGTGGGAGTATGGTTTATCCATTACCCATTACGGGTTCGGCGGACTTTGCGATCGAGGATCGATTGATGACCTATGACTCTTTTGTGAGCGTATAGGATTACGATAATAGAGGTCGGTTTAATAGCCATAACCCTGTGAATGGAGTTCGGTTCTCCACCTGTTTCATGCTCTTGTAGAAACCACCGAGCGCCTCGGCCTAGTGGGAGTAATTGGATCTACACGGAAAAGAGTAGAATGAGTTTGGTATTGCATGATTTCGCTCAAAAGCGTAAAATAGGGGTGATTCCCTCGAGACTTTCTTGCCAAACAAACGGAGTCCTGGATTCATTCAAATGAGAAGGGTATTGACTTATGAACTTATGACAGGATGACTGTCAAGGCTTATGTCCTTTGTGGATAAAAAGCAAACCTCTCGGTCATTGGAAGTCATATATTTCTACAATATGTGGATTTGACCAGTATATTGATAAGTCTTTTTTGTAGGCGGATATCAATTTTAGTATAGTAGTGAATATATACATATATTAGTGTTTGTGAAGGATAACACCGCACTATTGGAATCAACATGGGTGTGTTATCCAAGTCGACCGACAATGCCACAATTCTCTACAATAGAGATTTGGACAACATTCTTAAGAGTTTGACTCGGTCGAATTCATTAGAATCGATCCAACGGTTTCCCATCCATCTTATTGGTTAAGATGATGCATCTGTGTATGCAACATTCAACGAGGAAGTTCTACCCTATGCCTCAGAATGACTCTCTAAATCTTCGGATCAAGAGAAATGGGATAGATTCTCTTTCTAGTAAGAGATGGTCAGTTATTGAACGTCAATTTTGATCGAATCATAGATTCGGCGGTTAACAAAGCAAGTTTAGTATGTCCTTTAGTATCTTGAAGAGAACGAGGAACAATATGCGGACATATTCATGTGTGAACTTGGATATGTGTGATACAATCGATTTTGACTTTAAGTCGATTGAGGATGATCGTTAAATCGATCTCGGGCTCGATGTTTACTCGCACCACATGATTTGATGGACCGGTAACGCTTTGATTCTACGGATCGCCTCGAGCCGACAACCTGACTAATCATTAAGACCCATGACATTTAGATGTAGGTGCTCTCCGAGTCACTGACCTATCCTACGACGGCACACTCGGAGTGTATTTTGTCATCTGAAATGGTTATGATATGCTTAATGGGTACTAGAATACGGGATGGGTCTCCATTGCTTTAGAGCAAGTGGGAGATGTAGTTTGTTGTATTTTAAATAATAGGGTGTGCTCTAAAACAATTAATCACATGCTTTCGTGCAAGTGGGAGATTGTTAGGTGTGATGCCCGAAAGACAATTTTGTAATTGTTTTATTTAATAAATGAAATGATATTGTTATTCATATTTATTATTCTCATAATCACCGATGTGACAATAGTATTTACACTACTGAAAAAACCTAAGTATATCGTTTATGTAATCACTTAACTCGATGTATGGTATATACACGGGAGGATTGAGTTAGTGAAGATGTACTTAAAATACAATTAGCCCGTAGTGAAGTTAATCGAGAGTATCGGGTCTCTCCTTTAACGTACTATTAATGCGCCCTGAACACAATAGGTGTGATAGTCCTATCCGACTTTCGGTTAAGAGAACCTAATGGGGCATTTATATATGATAGATATATCATATAGTAATTTGGACCGATTTGATTAGAGTTCACGATATAATTCCGTAATCGAAGTCTTATCGAATCAATGGATGATCATATTTATGGATATATCTTAATCTCGAGGTGATCACGATCAACCGCTTGAATCGGTATGAAGTTTGACTTGACGGTTAAGGATTACACTGAGTCCGTGGTCCGAATTACCCCATCTTGGTATTGTATCGATTGAGTGAGTAGTCCGTGTTATCACGATACGGAATCCATTCCTTCCATTTATGGAAGTAGATAGACAGCCTCCACTTATTTGTTAATCCTAGAAACCGATCGATCGCGCGAGTTCATATCACACCGATTGATCACCAAAGTGAGTTGTATGAATTAATTGATCACTAGGGGTTAATGGTAAATAAGGATAAGAGGTTCTAAAAGGGTTAACGGTAACTTCCCGATTTAGAATGAACAATCTATGGAGGATTAATCCATATGTAATGATTATATCAATGGACGCTTATTATTATTCTCGTGAGGAGATAAATATAATCTCATAATCGGAGGAGTGCAGTCACGGGATTATGGTGGCATATTCTGTGATTGATTTATCGAATATAATTATTCTATAATTATTTATTTGATTTATCGGAGCCGCGATTATTAGTCCATGGTCCCCGACGTGCCTCCTAATATATAGCATAGCTATTCTCGGACGTCGAATCCTAATAATATTAATTTAGTTCTTATTGAACTTTATTAAAACGATATGTGAATTAATTGTTTAGTGGACTATTAAATTAGTTGGGCTAAATAATTAAATATGTGGAAAAGACATTTTCCATAATCTTGGCCCAATTATTGTGTGTGTGGAAATAAATCATATTGACTAGGTCAATGATGATGATTTTCACCCCAAGCATGTTTAATGAACAAGAAATTAGTTTTCTTGTGATTAATAAGACATGTGCATAAAATATTTATTGGATAAATATTTATGGTAAGAAATAAAGATAAAGATTATTCTAGATTTGTTCTAGAATATTTTGGGATTATCTTTTATTTAATAGGATTATCATAATTGATTTTGTATTAATTATAAAATCCTTGGGGCTTAAGTTTTACTCTCCTATATAAAGAGAGTTCTCCCAAGCCTTATAACACACAATAAAATTCGACACACCCCTTTTAGTAAGGAGTAAAGAATTTTCGGCCAAGGGAGATTTGGGGAGAAATCTTGGAGATTTTTCCGGGTAGCATATCGGAGGGGTTCGAGTCGAGAATTCCTTCCACCGGGAATTGCTTGGATCACACGTACGGAAGATCGTGGTGCTCTTCACATCTTCACATTCATCCTTTGCGGTTCTTCAACTTGAATTTTGAGATTCAAGAGGTATGATCTACATCCCCCTTGTAGAATAGATCTAGTTATTTTATTACGTGTATTTTATAGATCTAGATCCATAAAATCGCTTCTGTTGCGAATGGTATTACTAACACTTCTACGCGTTACTAAGTACTTATGTACTTACCCCGTTACTTTTTGTTTGTCTTTCTCTTTCCTCAAAGAAGATGAACAGGTTGCTAATGTTGATGAGTTCTTTGACGATGACGTGTGAGATGGAGCTCTTGAAGACTCAGTTCTTTTACTTTTGATTCTTTCAATAATGTTGTTGACTTAGTTTCAAACAATGTTGTCTTTCTTTTGGATTAGTTCCATTTAAGTTCTTTTGGATTTAACATTGGATGTTTAGTATTCTTTATTGGATTTAGTTTTACAGCATTGAAAACCGTGTGTTCGATCTTTTGTTTTCCCGAGTCGTTTTACCTTCCGCGTCGTTTTAGTTCTGATGTTTGACGTAAGGCTTACATATATTATTGAAATTATTTGATAATATTTGTGCCGAGTGCTCTTTCCGGATAAGGACTCGGTGTCCGGGAATGGGGCGTTACAGATGGTATCAAAGCGAAAGGTTTTCCTTGCTGTGTAGGACTTGATTTCTTCTTTAAGATAAGTGTTAGAGCTTTAGTAACCCCTCTCTTTTCTTGGTTACAGAATGGTTCTTACTATAGGAGGAGCTAATACAAATAACACCGAGGCGGTTAACACCCAGACGGGTAGCACTGAGGCAGGATTTATAGGGGTTGTGATTCCGAGAAGTAGAAGAAGTGGACCAGCTACACAGGGCCATACAGTTTCCCAAGTTAACACCCCGTCTGTGAGCAACATCATGCTTGGGGTGAACCAAGGACCATATATCGTCGTTAGAGGAAGAGTGGAACAAGGGGGTTCTTCACGGTTTAACCCTAGCATACCGGTTATCACTACTTCAGCAGGAGTAACATTAGGAGTGTCTGTGTCTCCAATGACCACAAGCTGGACAGGATTAGGACTTTCTCATCCACCGGTGAGTACTTTCCCAACCGTTTCTGTGCAACCTCAGCAAGCGTCTGTGCCACCGGCTAGTAGATATAAAAATATGCTTCAGTACTCAGATATAAAAATATGGTAGCCCGTTTGAAAAACCCAAAATTACTAGCTCTCCGGTGTGGAAAAGTATCTATCATGCAGTAACAGCTCTGAAAGATGGCTTTGATGTTCAAGGTGATTCCATTATATGGAAATATGCGGATAACAAGAAGTACTCAGTGGCTGAGGGATATGCGTTCCTCTCTTCAGGTGACCATGCCGCTGCTGATCACTTCTGGGAAGACATTTGGTATCTTAAGGGCCCGGCTCGGCTCAGCTTCACTTTGTGGCAAGCGGCCCATAATGCCTTGCCCACAATGTCCCTCCTCTACAGAAGGCATGTCTCTCCTTCAGCAAGATGTAAATTGTGTGCTAATGATGAGGAATCTTGCCTACATGCCCTCAGAGACTGTAAAGTTTCGAAGCAAATTTGGAAAAATCTTGTGCTTAGGCGACAATGGAACGAGTTCTTCTCAGATATTACTATGCATGACTGGATCAGTAAGAATCTTACTGGCCATAGAAATAAAGGTAAGTGGCCCTATCGATTTAGAGATATGATTTATAGCATCTGGTTTTGGAGGAACAAGCTACACCGTGGAGTGTAAGAAGAGCACCCCCCACTCCATGTGTTACTTGCAAAGAGTGAAGCTGAGTTCGCAATCTCAGATTAGCATGGAATTTTGATTAATTGTAGACCTTTGTGTATCTTTTTTGATGCTATGACATTTCTTTCTTTGTAAAAAATAAATATGCTTCAGTAAATCTTTTTTTTGCATCAGCTTCAGTTATTAAGTAGTAATATAATACATCCATTTTTCTGTCAATCGATATACATAAGCTTAACGAAAAACAGATAAACGTCAATACTTCCCTTCACAGTTGTGGTTTAGATTTGGCCGGGTAAAAACGTCAAGAGTTATCTCGATTGTAGAGACTCATGCTGATAACGTGTTATAAAACTAAGAGAAAATAAAAGAAGAAAAACAAGACGAAACACACTATGGAAGAAAGGAAAATTGCTTGTTGACGATGCTAAATAATGCACCACCGGAATAACTGGGCCACGTGTAATCTAAGGGTGAGCTGTAAAGGTCGAATGGTGGTGATTTGTACAAAAGATGATGTTTTTAGGTATTTTGTGGCTGAGTCCAAGAATGTATCTTGGATTGCCTACGTATCCTGTGTAATGTCCAGGAATCAAGCCTTACGTAGTTCCTGGAATGATGTATTTATAAGCACATGTCCTTCTTCCGCCTAAGTTTAGGGGCGGTTAGGTCTATTGACATAAATACCCTAAATGGGCCCCGCCTCCTTGCCCAAGTAACTCTTTGGATGTGGGCCGGGAGCCTAGGCGAAGTCTATGGTCTCGGGTCGATAAACACTGACGTGGGGATTCGAGTTCGGACACTTGTAGAATCTCCCCTAAGTGGCGGAAAAACCTGTACGTCTCGTATCGATCCGATGTGGATGGCCAACACGGACTTCTCCACATGCCAGATGGACCAATTAGATAATTCCACGTGGAGGAGTAAATCCCCGTATCATCACTTGTATATTATTTCATTGGTAAAAGGGTATATATAGTAGGGATTGCAGTGTAAACACAATAATATTAAATGAATCTGAAATCTACGTAAATCAATCGGAATAATAGATATATCTCTTAACAATTAGGTTTTTGTTTTTTTTTTTTTTTTTTTTTTTTTTTTGTTTTTCTGACAAACTAGTTATAAGGCCATCTTAAAATTTTCGTTTGAAATTAGAGCTTAAATTTCTCAAGAGAAGCCATGGATAACTGCCTATAGTATATATCCACTATTTCATACTTCCAAATAAAATTATCAGTTTCACAAAACATTAAATCGCAAGTCGAGGTTCCTAATCTATAGGATAGCTAGAGCGAACTCCTTTCTCCTTTGTGATATTTCCGGTGCTATCCCTTCTCCGATTCAAATGCATTTCTAAAAAATGGTATTCGTTGATCCAAAGTTCCAATTTCAAGAACAATTATCTCGCCCTCGGACATGCCATGGGCGAAGGTGATGATGTAACCGTTTTGAAGCGTATAGCGATGCGCGAGACGTTGTGGGCTCTGTGTTTATTATAAGAGTTTTGTGTCTGGTAATTGTTATGGTGATTACGATTCCCTCCTCGCCGCCCAACCTGCATCATCATCATCATCATCATCAGGTAATTATTTTCCGGTATCAGGTAATTTTTCCCGATGGGATGACTGTTATCAATTGGCAAAATTAGGATTTTAGTCCTGTAACTTGGCCTATTTTGGATTTTAGTCCTACTTCTGCTTCCGGTGAGAAAAATGGTCCTCTTTTTTTTAGAAAATAGTCCTATCCGCCGGAAATAGCTGACTAGGCATCGGAATCTTTAAAAATGCTTACATGGCAGCCATTAGGCAGCCACATTGATTCCTATGTGGCTATGGACCCCATTTTACTTAAAAAAAAAAAAGGATTTCTCCTTCCAGTTTCATCCATCCAAATCTAATTCCTAATTGACTACTTTGCATCTCCTACGTGAAATTTCATATGTCACGATTCCCCCCCCCCCCCCCCTTCCCTTTCTTTTTTCCCCCTCAATTAAAGGTCTATTCGGGTAAGCAAATTTATTGATATAAAGGAAACTTATATCAACTCAATATCAGCACATTCATCATCAAATAAATTATTTTCGATTTATACCCTACTAAAATTAGCACACCAAAAGGAAGCAAAATCTCCTTTGGCTTTGCACCACAAGTAGCACGAGAGAAGTACTTATATAGAGTTGCACCGACTATTAACATACTCCAACAATAACCAGTAGAGTCCATTATGAAATTTTAGCTATAGTGTCATATGTCTCACCGAAACCTTTATTTCAAGATACTGTAGGTTATTTAATTACTTGTACATTGGTGATTTTGATCAAAAGAAATAACATAGCATCAAAATATATAGAGAGCCAACGGATTGTGAGTGTACATGGTTTTGGCAAAAATAACGTATACATAAAACATTGGAAATCATTAGTGAGGACTTAACAATAAATGGAAGCATTTAGAAATATTCTTACTACTATAAAAATGTTAATGACAAAGAAACATCTTAGTATGACTAAAAATCTTCAATAAAAAATGTGGAAAGTCATTGAATATACACCTAGACAAAAAAAGTTTTTTTAATACACCCCATATTTTCATTCTACAAAATATATACACCGTCCAATATATAGACGGGAGATGCAAAGTAGTAAATTAGAAATTAGATTTGGATGAATGAAATTGGGGGAAATTGGAAGGAGAAATCATTTTTTTAAAAGTAAAATGGGATCCACATCCTCATAGGATTCAATGTGGCAGCCTAGTGGCTGCCACGCAGGGATGGACCCAGCCTATTAAGGGTGGGCTGCACGGCCCCTACTCAAATTTCCGGCCGAAGTTACTAATATATCCCTCTTATAATAATAAAACTGTGTATGTAAATTATTACCGACAATTTCTATAACAATTATTCATTTAGCTAAATTGGCTAGAAGCTTTGTTACTTATCCTAAGGTCATGGGTTCAAGTCTTGGCTATTGAATTTTTTTTCCACTTTTTATTTGGAATTTGGCCCCTACTCGAAAAATTTCCTGGGTCCGTCACTGCTGCCACGTAAGCGTTTTTAAAGATTCCGGTGCCTAGTCAACTATTTCCGGCGGATAGGACTATTTTTGCAAAAAAAAAAAAAACAAGTTAGAGGACCATTTTCCTCACCGGAATAGGAGCAGGACTAAAAATCCAAAATAGGCCAAATTACAGGACTAAAATCCTAATTTTGCTCATGTTAATGGTATACTTTGTATTGCCGGAGAGAATTTGTTTAGTATAACTCTATTGAATCCTTGTATTAGAGAACTACGAAAACTCCCCTTCCCGAACTTTGGAGTAAAATGCTACACACAAGGGCTCGGATTCGGATTTGATTATGCTAATGACTATAATTAAGGTGGTAGGTATAGTAACCATTGCTGCTAAAAAAACAACACGTAGGTTTAGTATACCATCTAAGCACCAACACTTGGACAATATGGGGTAAGTTGCCTGCATTTGTGTCTCAGTATTATCAAGATACTGAAAATGGTACTGAGAATTACTTTTTAGGGTGGGCTGGTGGCCGCCCACAGCCTTGCATCTTCTCCCATGGATCCGTCCATTGGTTGGTGACGGGAAAAAGCCGGGTACTCGCTTTTAACCTGACTAATGAGTTATTTCGAGAGTTAACTATGATACCAATAATATTAACAATAAACATAACAATGGAGCACAAGCTGATCCCAAGATTGAAGATTAATAGAGCTGTTGGGGTTTTGTTGTATGAATGTTTAGGATCCATCATGCTTTTTGGAGAATTTTGTCTCAGAGCAGAAGCAGAATGGAAGACACAGACTTTTGCAGTCTATTTTTTTTGGTTTTATTTTGCAAACTTTCTTTTGCATTGTATTGATCAGAATGGAAGACACAGAATTTTTTTGGTTTGTTTTTGTTTTATTTTTGAACTTCCTTTTTATTGGTTGTTTTAATGTATTTGAAGGCCACGCTTTTCTTTCACTGTGATCGGTTTTACACACCATGTTTTGTGGACTAGGATTTTAAAGATGCTAGGGAAGTATGTTGAGGACATATGTTTTCGGAAAAGGCCAAGAGGGCCCATAAACCTTGTAATTTACTCATTTCATTTTAATAAAATTTACAAGGTTTCAAAAAAAAATTATTATAAACATAAAGGATATTGTTATTGGCACCACTTTAAAACTTACTCTGGCACTGAAATTAGATGGCACCACACTCATCTTAAAATATCTACTGCAGACCACACCTCTATTGTCTTATTTAAATTTTTTTGCTGGCACCACACTATTAATTATACGAAAATGTCATTTTTACCCGCCACACCACATGTTTTTCATATATCCAATACAACAAATATAATAACAAAAATGGGGATATTTTCCGCTTTCTGTGACTTTCCTGAAACAAATCATGGAATACCACCCAAGGCAAAAATACCAATTTTGATTCGCGATTTTCTCCCGTTTTTTTTTTGCAGACGATCTTGGGACACCCTTCCCCTATTGGGTTCCCACCAGGATTAGGGTTTAGTTTGGTTAACACCTAAAAAAGCGAAAATGGGAGTGGTATTTACAAGAGAAGAGTGGTAGTCGCGCAATGAATGCAAGTAGTGGTAGATCGTGAAAGCTCCCAACAAAATGGTCCTAAAAATTTAAGAAAACCTAATTGAACTGCCGGCCATAAACCTGCCCATAGATTTTACATCTTCTTCAACATTATCACCAGCCTGTTACCGCCTCAAACCACCAACCAAAAATAAAATTATTTCTTCTTCCTTCTCCGGCATTGGCTGTATTTCTTCCCTTCCTTCTCCGGCCTTACAGCTGAACTATTTCAATTTTTGTTCTCAATTTTACTTCACATCACAACAGAAAATGAAATCTCACAAGTCACAACTAAATCAAAGCTACCAACCACCATCTTTCATTCTTCAACTGGAGTCACCTATTTTTTTCCACCCAATCTTCACTCCTTCCTCTCTTCAGTCAACAAACCCACCATTTTTTTCATTTGTTTTCTTTAATTAAAATAAGAAGAAAGGAACCTAAGAGGGATAAAGCTTGAGAAGACCGTTAAATTTAGATTTGTCATTCGATGGGACCATAAATTCACTGACGACCATCTTTTCGATTGTTCTACATGGGCTTGTGCTCTCATTAGTCTTCTTTCCATGGCCGGAAAAATATTTCCGATTGATTTGGTGCATAGGAGGGTCATGGGTTTTCAGACAAGGTGGTGGAACAATTGCTTGTTCTAACCACTGTGGGGTTGTGGGATGAATGAAGTTCTCTCTTATGAAAGAAGATGGGTGGCGGAGATGGGGGCAGAAGACGGCGCTAGTTGCAGTGAAAAGGCCATGGAGGGAGGTGGCGATTTGGGGAGCTGGGTCAATGTGTATGTTACAAAGTTAAAGTATCAATGTAATAAAGAAATCTGTGCAAGTAAAAATAACCTAGAGTCAGAAATATGTACTCCTCCGTCCCATTTTATTTGTCAGTATTTGCTTTTTTTGGTTTCATCAAAAATAAGTGTTACTTTGTGATTAATTGTTAAATTTCTTCAAATACCCTTCACTCTTTACAATATTTACAATAAAAGTGTGTAGCGATTAAATCGCCCAACAACAACTTAAAGAAAGCATAAATGTAAAAATATTAGATTATTTAATGTGATTCAAAGCATTAACTACACTTTTCTTAATCTGTGTGAAAAGTCAAACATGACAAATAAAATGGGACGGAAGGAGTATGTAATAGGCGTGGGGGTCAAAGTAGATCTAGGTTGGGCAAAAATAAGAAATGTGGTGTCATAATAAAATGTCATTTTAGAATCTGATGGGGTGCCAACAGTAAAATTGGTATGGTGCCAATAACACCTCTCAAACATAAAACTTGCGGCTGAGGTGTAACTGAGTTTTGAAAAAGATTTCAAATCAGCAAGCGGCTGATTTTTAGGTGAAAAGAAACTGGCAGCTATTTTCTTTTTCTTTTTTCTTTTTTAAAAGAGATAACCATGGTTGGGTTTTTGAACAAGTGATGAATACTTAAAATTAATGAGGTGGATTATATTGCGGAGTTGTCGATTTTTTAATGGTTGTGATCTAAGTAGTAGGATGTCTAAAGCTTGCTCAATGACCATAATAAAATTTGCCATATGACGATGCCGGATCTCGTTTGATAATCAATCCGAGCCAATTACCTTTGTGACAATGACCTTTAATCCCATTAACCATCGTACCGATGGGGATGTGTTTTTTGGTGCATTTTAGATTGAGCTCGTGAGTGATTTCTCCCGAGTTGCCTACGTATCAAATAACTGAACTGAAATCAAGTCATTCGTAGTTCCTTAGGGTTGTTTATATATAGGGGACAATTTATCCCTTTCCTTGTCCTACAAGGATTCGTATTATATTATCATTAATATTCCCTAAGGATATATACACGCAAATCCCTATCATTTAGGGATAATTATAGACACGTTTAAATATCAGGATCAGATTCTTTATGACTTAGGATTCTTTTCTAATTTTTCTTTAGTTATCCCGCACGTGGAATAACAGCTAGGGTTGCTCTGTACGTCCTGCGTCAAACCCCCAAGGCCACTATGGCCGAACTGGGCAGCTCCTCTTCGCCAAGCCTTAGCCGAACTGCGGTGGCTGGAGGAGGAGCATATGCCGATCTCCCACCTGGGGTTAGGGACCTACCCTTGGGTATGTGTTTGGGGTTCTTAGCCCCTAATGCCTTACTTTTATAGGCTAGTCATTTATTATATGACTTAAATGAATGACACGTGACGTAGTTCGGGTCGGCCATCATCACCGTAATACCTCATGTCAATTTTAGTTTGACCTAAGTCCGAACCGAAACTGAACCCAAAAATACTTTTATTTAAGAAATAAATCATATAACTTAAGAAAAAAGGTAGAAAGGTTGGAGTTCATAAAGAATAAAGAGGAAGAAAAACAATAATGGAAAAGATGGAGAAAATGAAGAAAAGAGAGGAAGAAGAGGAGATTCCAAACTTATTATAAGGGATGTCTAGATCATTTGAACAATTGTTTCGATGGGGTTGATAAACATCGGAAGATTCAATTTTTATTCTAAATTATTATTCTACTTATATGGAACCCGTGCGATGCGCATAGAACGTTTATTTTGAAAAGTCGATATGTGTATGTAGAAATTTGTATATACTTAAGAGCTATATAAGTGAAACCAAAGTAAAAAAAATGGTATAATTGAAATATTTACAATGATATGTGTGTAGGTAGAAATTTGTAGATATTGTAATAATTGAAGAGCTATGTGAGTGAAACAAAGATAACCAAAAAAAAGATGGCATGAATGAAATATTAACAATGAAATATAAAAGTGTAGACATCTGCCATAGTATTGAGAATGAAAAGTAGCGTAGGTTCACTTAAAAGCAAACGTGAGATTGCACAACAACCATCCCAATAAAATTTACTTAACACCTGGAAAAAAAAAGTAAAAGAAAATATGTGAGCATGTGAAAGAAAAATGAGGAAAAAAAAAATAAAAAATGTATAAGTAAAGGAGGTTAAACGCCTTACATGAGGTGTTGTTTTGTTCACGTTTACGTTTGAAAGCCTGAGTGCATGCATCAAACCAATTTACTTTCAAAACATAAGAAACTTTTAGTGGTGTTGTAAACTGTGGCATTGAAGGAGCGTGTACAATGAACATGTATCGTGCTCCTTCGCAACGTTTCAAATGATCATCGAAAGTGCGATGACCATCTCCCTGTAAATGTGTAAAATTTAATAATATCAAAGTCCAAAAAAGATTATTGAAAATAGGTGTTGAAATAAAATGTGGAGAGAAAAGTACCAGTGTCAACATATTCCGTAAAGACTGAACGGGGGAACGAAGCACAAAGTCGGCACTTCCGTCAGGCAAGCGAAGGGTAGTGGTCGTGAATTGGTCCATAATATCAACACAAACACAGTAGCTAAAAAAATTGAACACGTTAGTAGAGAACAATGAATGTGAGATGGTGTGGATTATAATAATGTGTATGTACCGCACGATGGGAGTCACTTGCTTATTGCAAGTATAGCAATAAATGCAGCCATCAACATCAATCACATCGTTCTTACAATGCGTGCATGCCTCGTAAAACATGTCATTTCTGTGAATATGCTTGATTGTAGCTACACAACGGAAATGTTTGACCTGCAATAACATGAACATTTTTTTAAAATGAACAACATAAATGAATATATAAATATAGAATTAAAGTCATCAAACGTAAAAGTATACATTTGGGACAAACTTAAGGTAGGCTATTCTAGCAGGCTTTGAACTGGGTGTACTGACAGGAAGAAGCCGAAACCACCAAACCACGAATATCTGCAATGTTATAGTGTAAGTTTATATTATTTTCTAACACAGTTATATCAATATTCTTTGTAAATCTACATACCCACTAAGCATCTGCTGCCATGCATTTCAGGTGTAATGGAACTCAACTTTCACAAAGAGAACCTGAATCGAGGTATGGTATCACATTGTTTGAAGATTGAGATGATTTGGGTCCGAGTCGTTAAGAGAAGCTGGTACGGTGACGATGAAAAATGATATCCAGATGTCCGCAGTTCAACTTGTATTCCTGACCAACAGTATACATTGCCTTCGACAAATTGTGTGGCAAGAGAAACATTATTACGAACCATTCCATGCATCAAAGTATTCTAACAAACGGAAAGATTATATTTCATGACTTATTTATGAAATGTAATGAGTTAGTTTAAAGTATGGTTCGTATGTTACTTACATCGCAGTCAACCCACAATGTAATATGTGGATGTGAGTGAAGTTTAAGCAGACGCAAAAACCGAACCTTGATGGACCAATCGTCAGGACGTGGGTGTAACGTGGCAAGAGGAATGGCCACAAACTCTGGAGCATTTACAGGGTCCACCGGAACATCTATCAATGTCTCATCTGCAAATAGGTGGAATGACAATGTAATAGCATACAATTACTTAAATGGAATTTTTTGTGTATTGTAAGTAGTATTTGAAATGTGTTCTATGCACATAATGTGATAAGTTGAATGACTTAATATGCAATTGAGAAATTGGAATGTTACCTAGATGTTGGATATTAAGTGTCGGAGATGCCGGAACAAATTCAGCACAATCCGAATCAGGTGAATGTGAAAGAACTAAATGTAAGGCATCAACATAACAATCATGTAAACAGTACAGAATGTATATTGTAAGTATTAGTGTAAATTGTCGCACCTGAAGGTGAAAGTGTCTCAGTAGCATGAACTACATCCACATGACATGCATGAGAATGTGAAGGAGGTAAAGTTTGAATGGTCAACGGGGCATCTACCAAAGTGTCGTCTGTAAGAAGGTTGAATGATATAATATTAATTATGAAAGTCTAAAATGGTTGTGGTTGTGTGGTTCACAAAATGAGACACGCGAGATAATATCTTAATGTATCGGACTTGGATTTATGTATTGTTAATTGAAAGTATGGAATTGTTACCGAGGTGTTGATTAACATGTATCGGAGATGGCGGAACGAATTCACCAGAGTCTGAATCGGAAGATGGTGAATTAACTATATGCAAGATACAAATATAAAAACAAATTAGGTGAAAAATCTATATCTATATAGATTTGCAATAAGTAGAATTTCAATAAGCAACTAAGCATGAAGAAAAATGTGCAATAAATATAGTGAATATAGTGAACATTGTATGTGCAACATCCTCAAAATAAAGTCAAATAAATAAGGGAACTTCATGTTTAAAAACTACATAGGCACAAATAATAATGTTTATTACAATCGATGGTTGAACTGTATAAATACATACTAAACAAAATCTGTAATAAAATGCGATGGAATAGTAGTATTTACAATCAACGGTTTAAGTCTAAAACTTCACGATAAACAACATTTTGAGTATAATTAAAAGGTTCATGATCTTTGTTCACTATTAACATCTTAAGGCCGGAAGGTGAAGTAACTCGGGAAATTGCCACGTATAGTTGTCCATGCGAGAAGACAGGGTTAGGTAGGTAGACACCAACAGTCCTTAAAGTTTGACCATGACTCTTATTTATAGTCATTGAATATGCAAATTTCAGGGGGAATTGCCGTCTTCGTAAAGGAAATGGAGTTTCAAGCTTAGACGGAGACAATGTGATGCGAGGAATCAGAACAACTGAGCCCGCATTAGAACCGGTAAGTATTCGAGCTTGAAGTACTTTATCGCCTAAGAGTAAAATTGGAAGACGCGTACCATTGCATACGCCCTCTGAGTGGTTCAAATTGCGTAAAAGTATTACAGGTGCTCCTACTTTAAGCTCTAAAGAGTGATTTGGTAGTCCTGGGAGATCCAAAGAGTTAAGGAATTCTGTTGGGAGTAAGTGTTGTTGGTCATTTTGTTGTTCATCGTGTGAAATGGTGTCAGCACTCAAGTATGTACGACCAACTCCAGTAATGGTTGACAACATAATGGAATTAATCACATCCACATCAGTGTTTTTTGGTGCTAAAATTGCCCTATCACGTAAGAATGACATATCAAGGTAATATTGACAAAGATTCGGATACGTGAAGTCAATTATTTCACGTAAAGCTGCTGCTTCATTCTTAATTAGGAAATGATCTGGTATTCTAACCCAATTTGTTTCCCCTAGATTCATCAAAGTTATAGCATGAACGATGCCATCGCCAATTGACAAAATCCACCTTGAAAATTCTGCATGACTGTTTCGTACGGATGCAGATAAATTATAGGAGGAAAGACGCATGTTTGTAGTGAGATGTAAGACTGTACAATGCTGCCATATGTATGAGCTTGTTATTGTCGCCAATACGGTGGATTCCCGTGAACCGGTAGTCACGACATGTAGTGTTTGACGGAATTCGCCACCAAGAACAAATAATTTACCACCAAAAGGTCGATTTGCATCATAATACGGTTCATTTTTTAAGACATCAAGCATAGTTTTGTGTAATGCTTCGAACCCAAAGTGATTCATCATGGGTGCTTCGTCCCATATTATAAAAGCAGCTCTACATATTAAAGCAGCTAGATCAGAGCTATACTTGATACTGCAGGTTGATGAGTCATCTGGATCTAATGGGATCAAGAAGCGTGAATGTGTTGTACGTCCCCCCGGTAATAGCAATGGATAAATTCCAGATGAAGCAACAGATAAAAAGATTTCATTCATAGACCGAAACTTCAAAATTAAAGTCCGCCACAGATAGGTTTTGCCAGTCCCACCGCTTCCGTAAGCGAAGTACAACCCACATGTGTTATTTTCATATGACAAAACGATTGGATTAAATGTGTGTAGTTGTTCTGCATTTAATCCTGAATGCAAGTTTTGAAACAACTCGGTCTCAACCGATTGATCATAGTCTAATTCTTCCCTTATCAACCTATTGATAGAAAAGGCAGCAGCTTCATTCGATGGCAAGGGCATGTCGGGGTTATCACGTAACGACCGACCATTCCTGTTTAATATTTTTTCGAGCTCTAAAAGACCAAGGTTCTTCAGTTCTTCATCACTAACATTCGTAGCTGAAGTACCGATTTCACGTCGAAGTCGATGAGAAATATCATCTGTAAGACTTACCCAGTGTCATTCCCAAAAACTTTTCGGATCTACAACCTCTGAATACAATAACAATGTGCAGAACATATTCCTCATTTGTATTGAAGAAGCCCAGAAAGAGGCTTCATTTAGTGCTAGATCCCATTCGTTGTCATCTTGTATTAGACCAAGAGCAATGCATGCTGCTCTGAAGGTAGGGTGAAGTATCCCATCTATGGTCTTCAAATGGTTGAAGCTTTCTGCCCCTCTAAATTTATGAAGCAACATACGAAGATAATAACGTTCACCTGATGTTGGGTGTGCGTATGGCAACCTACCAATGCATTTATGAGTTTGACGGTGGGTCCATACCTTATTTGATTTATTCCAAACCCATTCCGTCGGAAATTCAACATATGTTAATGACTGGGCAGCGGCATTATTCCTATTGGTGTCAAAACATTTCGTCAACATTGTATCATTCATGTTTTGACGTTGTGCAATACGAAAAAGATTATCCCTATCGTTAAAAGTAACCCATTGGTGATCGGGAAGATGGTATTGCAAGCGTATTACAGAAGGATATTGCCTTTGTAACTCAAAATCAAACATCCTCCAGCAAGCTTCAATTGCGGAGATATATCTGCAGTCCAGATAATCTTTGATTTCATCTACATCATTGTTAGAGGTTTGGCCATTAGTTTCTCCTGACGTAGTCGTATCTCGGATTAAAACATTGGCTCGATCAACGCCTTTAGACATGTACTTGTAAAGGAATTTTGTGAGCGACGGCAATGCAACCCTCTCAACATTGACATATGCCTCAAGACCAAGGACCAAGATCGGAGTGTGAGGAACAACCCATTGATTAGTGAACGTGAATCCATTGTTGATTACATAATTTGTTGGATCATCTCTGCGTCGATAAGACACAAATCTCTCTTCATTAAAGGTGGTAGCATCGCACAACGGCTTCGGAAAAAAATTTGGGACACTTGCCATCTACCATACACGGGGCATTCGGGTAACCAACACCACACGGTCCATGCAACATAAATTTTGTCACGTACTCGTACAACACAGGGTGCAAGGTTTTATCTGGAATTTCTGCACATATCAAGCGATCAATATCTTCTGCGGTAGTTGGCTTATCCTCATTCTCAAATGTCAATGACATATGAGTGTGGGTCAAACCCCACTTCTGGAATTCGATGACAGAGAAATCTATAAAGTTAAAAGATTATTAGTAAGAGAAAATAATAAGTGGGAGAAGGAGAACTGGTAAATGAATCAATGGTACCTGCTCGAACTCTACCAAGAATGTGTTTTGTTTTCAGCTCATACGATAACCTTTTTTGTTTTATACGGAATGCTCTACACACAATATCTGGCCGGTCCTCTGCACGCTGGCCAGGAAATGCTTCTAATTCACATTTGATTTCAATCTAATTGGGATTGCAAGTGAACATGATGAATAAGTCGGGAGCGCCATAATAGCGACAAGTTTCCATAGCGTCTTGATAATGCTGCATCATATTTCTCGGTCCTCCAGTGAATGCAGATGTCAAGACAAAACGCCTTCCAAGAGTAGATGCATCGGTGTCTCCAGCTGCAATAGCATCTTCAATACCTTGGTATACATCACCTCGTAGTTGGGATTGGTGAGTATGATAGAAATTTAACATGTTATGCTCAATACAAGCCCAAGCATCTACTAAAAATTGTTGAAACAACCTCCCTCCTCATAATAATATGGTCCTTTCCATTTCTCGAAACTGTATCCTATATGCATAGTACGCACGTATGGAAACATGGTCATGACTTGTAGTTTATGATGCAGAGAACGGGATAGTCGAATTCCATCCATCAGTACCGTGAGGAAAAATCAAAGGGTATTGCAGTGGCATGTAAGATGGGTGTAATTCAGATATTCTTTGCAGAACGCCTTCATGGGTGCGTACAATAACGTCACGACCTGCATTATCACCTAACATGTCACCTACCACTAAAGCCGCTACCTCATGAGATGTAGGTAGTATGTATTGTCGACCACCTCGGTTACGAATGTTTGACAAATTCAAACTCAACGCAGGGTTGTTCAGCAACCGATCGCGTGCATTTCTAAATACATGCACGTAAGGATTGATTTCATCTAGCATTTCCTTCAAACGTCGAATGGTTTCAACATTCAGAGACGATACTGATGATTGGTCGCCTGTGATGGCATTGATGCTATTCTCAACTTCATGCTCTGTATCATGAATGTACAGTTGCACGTATTTTCCTCATGCACCCGGTTGTGGCATTAGTGAGCCAATCCGATGATAGTTTTCCCCGCTAATATGAAAAGTGTAAGGACCTTGTCTATCCATTATATTATGGTCAATTTTTCCACCCATAGAGGTGAAAAAGAACATGGAATTATATGATCTAATTTGATCCCTGAATGTTGAACGTAGAAGTAGATTGTTCAACGTGTTCGGAGTTGGAGGTAGCAAAGGTAGTCGAACACTTCCATTCATACAAAAAAGTTGATACTTTGCTGATCTGGTTCTACTGTGTTTAATTTTTTCTTCTATCCACATTACAGCATTGGAATGTTCACAGTTGGAGGATCGTGGACCAAAAGACCACCTTAAATGTTGGTGTTGAATATGTGGAATTGTATGTGGAGGAGAACCTAAGGACATGGTTGAAGTACATGAGCATGTAATAATATATTGAATCTCAGTCGGAGTTGCATCAATTACATGGTATATGTGTTAAGGATGGATTTAATTATAGGATGTTAATTGGAAGTAATCAATAATTAAATGGGAAACTATAAACATACACGTGGGACAATATTGTAGTAATATGTACGGAAGCGTAGTTGAAGGTGTATATGAATCCAAACAACAACATTGTGGGAATAAAACAGCAAGTTATGTACAATATATGAAGTTGTAAAGTGTGCATTGATAGACTTGTAGGTGGAACATCCTCAGCAGTAGTAACATGTACTACATCAACAGGAATAGGCTCATCTTGTGGAGCATCATCGGTGTCAAGGGTCACAGGGACATCTATCAAATTGCCGTCTGTAAATGGATGGAATGACAATCTATTAATAACCAATTTCATCGCAATCCGAATCGGATAAATGTAAGTGAAGTATGAATAAGACAGTAAAATACAATAATTTAAGGTAAATAGAATTAATGTGATTTAGCTATACGGATTACGGTTTAACTATACGGATTACAGTAAGATACAAAGATTACATGTAGTAAAAATGTAAACAAATTGCTTTAAGGGAGAAAGCATGAAGGGGAACGTGCCTTCTGTTGACGTAGCAGGGGACATCGTATACTCATCATCTGAAATAATGATACGTCGCCTTTTTTACCCAATTTCTTGGTAAATGTATGAGTCCATACCGTGGGAATTAAGTATGGGTACAGTGGTAGGTGTTACGTGATATTCTGTAAAAAAATGAAAATTAAACAAAATTCTGTATATGTTGAGAAATCAAACAGTGGTAGGAAACAAAAATGAAAATTAACTAAAAATATGTATAAGTTGGGAATTAGGTATGGGTACTGTGGTAGGTGTCACACGGGAGAACATAGAATTGATGCCTTTAAAAAGTGTAAAATTAATTTATAGTATATGTTATTATTAGAATAATTGAAGGCAATATGAGTTAGACCTTGGCTTCCTTGGCTAATATGCAATTAGTTGTTTGTACTCTAAATATGGTGTAAAAATAGCTCTGTTCTCGTTGATTAGCTGAAATGGTCAGGTTATGTGTTGGTCATAACCTAAATATATGTTATTAGTAGTATAATTTATATAAATAAATTATTAGTTTCAAGAAATAATGAAATGACTTATTTAAATATTATATGAATGTAAAGAATTTAAATACTATAATATTTATAATGTAAATTGATGAACTGAATGAAATAAATAATTAAAGGAAAAAGGTTATTTATAATATAAATTGATGAAATAACATTATATTATCTATATTTTGTATAAGTTTTATTTCATAACTTTGTGTGTGTATATATATTGTATTTCTGTAATAGCAAGGCATGCATGTTTTATATTAATTCTCGGCCCAAGCTCATTCTCTTTTCCTAACCTTTTATCTTATCCAACCGAAAAACTAAGCCCATGATGACTTATGTAGTTTCAGCTCCAAATACTTGCTGAAAATTGTGTAAGTAGTTTCAGCTCCAAATCCTTTCAGGAATTTTGTATTACTTAAGATCATAATCTAATTTTCGTTACTACTTACACAATTTTCAGCAAGTATCGTTTTGCCACGCAATGTGGATGTAGTAATTGTTTACTGGAATAGAGGTGTAGGAGTTATATTGTGGTTTAAAGGCATGAAATGTACTCAGTGATGTTTGCTCTGTTGTAATGTACCTAATCTGATTTTTTCCTAAAGTTATAATTATGTAATCATATAATATGCGTGCACTCAAGCTTTCAAACATGGACATGAACAACCATAAGTTTTATCTATTTTTCAGTGACATTGAACACATTTATACTTTTAAAAAAAACGGTTAAACCCTAACCGTGAGGCCTCTCACTTCGATCCCACAGAATGTGGGGAGAGGTTAATCAGTAAACCTAGAGCTTAGAGTCGTGGGCTTGCCGGTTCCCCGTCATCGAAGGGTGTTATCAATTGAAATCAACCCTTTTACGGAATCGAACCATCGACCTCCAAATAGTGGTCCGGCTGTCATTATAACACCCCAGCTCCTCACCACTAGGCCATATCCAGGGGATACACATTTATACTTTTATCTTACGTACATTGTAACTGGTCGATGAGTATGACAGAATTTTTTTTTTCATTTATACATTTATACTGTTAGTTTCTTTAAACGCAACGTTTTTGTCATAACATATTATTTTAGCAACATAAATTAATATTATTTTATGTGTCACATTATTATTTATTATTATTATTTATTTTGTTTAATCGTTTTATCTATCATTATGTTGCATTACATAATATATGTAAGTTATAAGATATATATGCAGGCCTGCCTCTTTTATTTTCTTAAACCCAAGTCCATTTTCGGCCGTTTGGCCCAGCTACCTCTAAATCTATTATTACACAAACATATACTACTTCAACCCCTTCTTTTCCTTTATATACAACAAAACACCCCACCTCCTATTTTTAATATATCTACTCCACCTCCGACGAAATTACCTAGAAACTTCCCACTACATCCAAAGTCCTTATCACTCCCCACTACCAAATATCCTTTACCTTTCCATTAATTGTCTCTGCAAATCTCAAAATCTTCTTCCCTCACACGATAAACCTCTCAGTTCTCTGAACCTCTTTCTTCCATTTTCGGTTTGAAGGTGAAGAGCCTTTTTGCCCATTTGCTCTCTTATATCCGATTTAATGAAAAGCTCTGTTCTTTTCTGTAAATCTATGCAACTGTGGTATCAATGGCTCAGTTGTGCTGATCGATAAAGCTTTCGATGCATTCGAAGCTAATGGTGCTTAGATGGCAGAGACTATGAAGAGAGCATCAATCTTTGATGCCATTTTCGAAAGTTGAGACCTATGAAGCTTGAATGAGGTCAATGATGCTGAATAAAGCAAATCTACACATCTCAGGTTGAAAAGGTATTATCTTTCCCTTTTTTTCTCGATCTAGTATCCATCTTCTCTTTTTTTAATAAAGGTCGAACATTCTTTGTGCTCCTTTGCCTAATTTCTGCACCTTTTTAATTTCAGTTATTTGCGTATTTGTAAAACCTCGGTAATCTGAGTAAATCAACTCAAATCATGGAAAAGTTTTGACCTTTACTACTTCATGTATGAAAGGTGGTTGACCAGAGCATAAATTTGTTTTTGGATCTAAAAAACATATGATTTTTTGGATCGAGTACCATTTCGTTAAAGGACCAGTTTTCTGTGAATTTGCGTTATAAAATGGTTAATTAGTAAATGCATGTCTAAGTATGTTAAAAATGTGATTAAATTGCTAATCTGAAAATGTTATGTTTTTATAGAAAAAATGCAAGATATTTTAAATGATTAATGTGTTGTTGATGAGAAAATAGGATGTATTAAGTTTGTGTTTGCATATTATCATCTTCACTTTCTGATAAAACGGATTGTAACACAGACTGAATCTGTGAAGACCTCATGTTCAATCGGTCCACCAAATGAGGAAGGTTCCGGTTTTCAAAAACTTTCAGTCTTTATTGGTCATTCGAATAAAATGAAACACAGATGTTAAATAATTAAGAGCCTTGACTAATATATCGAATTTTTTAAATAATTAAAAAACTTAATTGTATGATAACTGTTAGAATCAGAGTATTTGTAATATATTAATTAAAAAAAATTAATTTTATGAGATATAAATAGTATGTACAGTAATATAGATTCAGAGTATTTGTAATATATTAATTTGAAATAATGAAGATAAATCTGTTATATATTTTCGAATCTTAAATTAATTAAGAAAATACATAAATCATATATGGCATGATGGAATGAATTAATGTGTACCTGAGTGGAGACCTTTTTTTGTTGAGGCTAACAGGAGGCTGGACTAGTTACTGCAAAATGGGAATGAATTTGGTTAATGTGCAAAATAGGAGCACACTGCAAATTAGGCACATTTGAAATAATGAAGATAAATTTGTTATATATTTTCGAATGTTAAATTAATTAATAAAATACATAAATCGTAAATGGCATGACAGAATGAATTAATGTGTACCTGAATGGAGACCTTTTTTTGTTGAGGCTAACAGGAGACTGGACTATTTACTGCAAAATAGGAATGAATTTGGTGAATGTGGAAAATAGGAGCACACCGCAAATTAGGCACACACACGTATTACAACAATAAGCCACCCTTTTTTGCTTCCTGTCCCATGAAGCAATACACTCGGTAAATAACAAACGAGAAAAATCAAAACTTCTTACTATGATTATAAGTTGATATAGAGACACAACAGAATAAGCCACCCTTTTTGATTCTTCTGTCCCATGAAGCAATACACTCAAATAAATAACAAATGTAAAAAAATTAACATACTGTAAAAAATAAAACTTCTTACTATGATTATTAGTTGATATAAAGCATGGAATAATATGTGTCATTTGTGAATTTGACATACTCTGATTGTACTTTGGTAGTCTTTGCGGGAGGGAATGCGTTGAAGTTGCCTATCATGAGGTTTTTGAAACTGTGAGTGAATGCTAGGGATGGTGTTGAAAAGGAGAAGAAAAATAATGATAGATGAGAAATAATGGTGAAAATGAGAATAAATGGGTGCTATTAAGCTGGGGCAGGTGCAAAGTAGTTATGGAAGAGGAGGAGTGGAGGAGGCGGAAACTGGATTTTCGTGATAGGCAAGTAGAGAGATAATGGAGAGATTGGATTTGGTAGTTATTTATAGATTTTTGTATAATTATCTTTTGGTAATATTTTTGTTTAATATATTCGTGAGAGGGAGAGTGGATATAGTTAGCTTTCAAGATTGTGTATAATTATGTTTTTTGTGTTTTATTTTTTTTTAAAACGTGGTTGATAATGTGGTGGGTGGATTCAATTAGTTATTTGAAGATTGTGTGTAATTCACATAATTATATTTTTACGTTTTTTTTTCTTTTAGCTGAAAACGGATCTTGGGTCGGGCAATAGGTGAGAAGCGGGTAATTAGGCGGTTAATTGCTCTTAAATATATATATATAGATAGTTGTTTTTTAATAGGAAAATCGTTGATATGAAAAGCTTCTAAATAACCACAGTGTTAAAAAAAAATAAGCCAATTGAATACAAGGGAGGGAGAAAGAGGTAAAGCTTATAACTCACTAGTGCCATCACGCCATTGCTGCGTGGAAGAAGAACGGCGGCGGAAACGCCAGATTTGGATGGAAGACCTAATCGGGGAGCAGAGGAGGAGAACATATGACGTGAAATGAAATATTTTTTATGGAGATTTGATTTTAGTGTGTTAATGAGGGGTGTTTTTGTAGATTTTAAGTGTTTGGTGGAGATATGTTAATATAATAAATTAATAGTAGTAAAAAGTCATTGGAAATATTGATTTTTTTTATATATAATTTTGACATTAATACGTGGTATTGTTAAAATAATAGGTGTGATGCAAGAAGTAAATTACATGTTTTTCTTTTTTAATGATGCAACAATAGGTTTGGTGAGATTTGCTGTGGTGTGAATAAAAGCTCTTTTTATTTAGGGGGAATGAGGGAATTGACAGAAATATTTCATCAATTAAGTAGAAGGATAGTCTTTTGAAACTTTTACATAAATGACAACTATTTATTCACTATCGAAATTCACTTATGTTCGAATTTCGCTGTTTAAATTCACTGCCGAAATTCACTAATTTTTAAAATTCATTGTCGAAATTCACTGATTTTCGGGATTCACTGTCGAAATTCACTGATTTCGGGATTCACTAGGAGATTCACCGATTTTCGGGATTCACTGTTTTTGTCCTTCCGCTATAAAATTATGCAATTGACCTTCCCTATAAAAAAATGTATTTGTCATGTTACTTAAAAATATTCCAGATTGTGTCCTTATCCCTAATTTCCCATTTTATTTATCGGTGAAAAAAATTTAGGGGGAAGGGGTCATAAGGACAAAATTTGATAAATAGGTCTGGAAGGACAAAAGTAATATTTTCATGATTATAAAGGACAAAAATCACAAATGTTACTTTACAATTGTTACTTCATGTGTTAATGTTACTTTGTATTTCACAATTGTTACTTCATATTTACTTTATTTCACATATGTTACTTTATGTATATTACTTCATAAATGTTACTTTTGTCCTTATTAAATTACAATGTCCTTCTATCCCGTTTTTTTTTTATAATTTTGTCCTTCTGGACAAAAAACTAAAAAATTTATTTATGTTTACCCATAAAATAAGGCGTGATTTTTGTAACCAGTTCTCAAGGCGTCATTAACTAATTAAATAATATGGGTTTTTAGGGTTGGTAAACAATATATATAGTTGCGCCGTACATATCCCCTATTTCATAGTAGTACTTCTTTCTCCCTGAATAAAATTTTCAGTTTCACACGATCGAACGAACTGGTTTCTCCTCTGTTCTCCATTATGTATCTGCCCGAAGACTTGATTTTGGGGATCCTATTGAGATTGCCGGTGATATCCCTCCTCCGATTCAAATGCGTTGGTAAAAAATGGTGTTCGCTGATCAAAAGCTCCACTTTCAGTGATAATTATCTGGCCCTCAGACATGCCATGGACGAAGGTGATGATCTAATCGTTTTGAAGCATAGAAATATGAGTGGTTGTGAATGCTGTAATTCTTATAAGATTTTTGCTTCTAGGAGTTGTTATGGTGATTACGATTCCCTCCTCCTCGCCCTTTCCGTTTCAAAAACTGGAAACTATTTTCCTGTATCAGGTCATTTCCCCGAAGGGATGACGGTTATCAATCATGTTAATGGCATACTTTGTGTTTTTGCATACTATTTCTTTAGTATAACTCTATTGAATCCTTCTATTAGAGAAGTACGAGAACTCTCCGACCAGGATTTTGATTTAAATTGCTACACACAAGGGCTCGGGTTCGGATTCGATGTTGCTACTAATGATTATAAGGTGGTCAGAATAGTAACTGTTTTTAAAGAAGAAGGTCGTTATCCTTATCATCATCAACACGAACACGTAGGTTTAGTATACCGTCTAAGCACAAACACATGGACAATATCGGGTGAGTTGCCTGCATTTGTGTCTGAGTATTATCAAGATTCTGAAAATGGTACTGAGAATAATTACTTTTTAGGGTGGGATCATGGCCCACAGCCTTGTGTCTTCTCCCATGGATCCGTCCATTGGTTGGTGACGGGAAAAAACCGGGTACTCGCTTTTAACCTGACTAATGAGTTATTTGGAGAGATTCGGTTACCTCATGCCTTGAAAGATTATGATCAGTCCAAGATAGTTTATAAACTTTTCAACGTTGAAAGATCAACCATTGCGTTGGTGGCTTATACGGATCCATATGAAGTTGAACGTTTCTCAGGACCGCAATTGATGGACGTATGGGTGATGAAAGAATATGGTGTCACAGAATCTTGGACTAAGCAGTATTCGATAAAGGCTTTACCAGAAATCGTAAGACCGTTGTGTTTTTGGAGAAGAGATAAACTTGTATTTCAAGCCACGACGAATAATTGGAATCTGATTTGTTATGATCTTTGGAAAGGTGAAGTATATCAACCATACGGTCCATGCCTGATTGGAGTAGATGTTGAAACTTGCAATGAAAGTCTTGTTTCCATCAAGTTGTAACTATAGACTTTTGGTTTTTCTTTGTTTTTCTATTCTTTCCTAAGCCAAATAAATAAGTGTGAGGATCATGTGAGTTTGTTTGTTTTGAGTGTTGTTATGTTTCTTTCGTTGGTTTATTCATCAATCTTATTTGTAATTTGGTTTCTTTAATAAAATTTGAAGTATTTTCTTGAACTTCTCAAGAACTTAATTCATGGCAAGAAACTTAAAACAAATCTATAATACTTTCTTCTGCAATGCTAGCAAGAATCCAAAGATGTTTGGATGCTTAAATTTGAATATGAGTTGATTGATTTTTGGTCTATTTAATTTGATCTTAGATTACAGGACCAATTAACAATGCACTAGGGTCCCAGAACCTGCAATCATCAGATGGTTAAATTGTTAGAGCAATAGTAATGGTTGGAACCCAAAAAGACTTCTAAATATGACGTGGAGAATGGGTCTTGTCATTTATTGGATAGTGACAAAGAAAATGTACGTAATGGCTTAGTAATATGAATGAGAGATCAAGACTTTCATTGTCTCCCTCCGGGAAGGGAGAAGTTTTGGAAAGAAAAAGCATAAAAATAAGTGTTATTTGTTTATAAGGACGTGTTTTGAGACTTAATTAGGCACTTAGGACACCCAAAAAAGATCATCATTTATAAGGACAAAATTTAAATAAACTTCCTACAATACCCCTGCTAAACCAACGCTGATTGCAAAAAGAAAAGAAAAAATGAAAATCAAAACAAACCCAGAACAGCATCTTTCTTCCTCACCCTCCCCCCTTCTTCCTCTCTTCTTCTTCCTCTCCGTTTTGTTCCAGATTTTTTTTTCCGTTTATTTCTTCCTCATCTGCGATCTGTTTCCCCCCTCCCTCTTCTTCTTCCTCTGTCTTGTTCCAGATTTTTGGGTATTTTTTTGATATCATTTGTGCTGCTGGGATCGATGGGTTGCGAGTTTATATTTGAAATTGATGTTGACTCCAAACGTGCACACAAGTCTCTCGACGATGGCTCTTGTCTATCGGTGTTTTTTATGCTCTTGGTATGAAGATTTGTCGTTTATGCTCTAAATGAAAAAAAAACCAAATAATTAGGTGTGTATGACTATGATATGGAATGCAGGTATGTGGAAGAGCCTATTGCCGGCAATGTGTGGGGATTGGTTGCAGAAAAGACGGCGATGGCTCTTGGTCTATCGGTGTTTTTTATGGTGACTCTCCGTTTAACCTCAAGCTCATCGAAGATTGAAGCTTTTCAATTTTTGAACTTCTTATACCTGTACAGAAAAAGGATTGGGTTTTTAAGTGAAGAAGGAAATTGGTGTAATTTATATCAAGGTGATTTGATTTGGAATGATAGTTGGAAGAAAAATCCAAAACATTACAACGATTTTTTTTCTATCTTATAATTTTTACAGAGGAGAATTGGAAGAAGAAATAGTTATAATGATGCATTCTTTCCACATTAAACTTTTGAATTTAGTTGCAAGAGTAATGGGTATCAGCTAGTATGAGGAAATGGACCTTGTTGGTCTGAATCTTAAAATAAAAAGATTCAGCTGGACCTTGTCAATCCGAATTCATATTCTCAACTGCATCTTGTACAGGACAACATCCAGAAAGTAGGTCCTTTGAATCTCTCGTATAGTTAACAAAACAGAAGGCTTCCCTGATTTGTGTATGATGATTGAAGTAGCTCTGCTCTCCGTGCATCGTTAGAGAGGCTAGAAGTTCTCTAAACTCAACTTTTGCCATGTTTCTCTTCACAAATATGGTTGCTACACTCTTGGTGGGTGGGTGGGTGGGTGGGTGGGTGAAGGGAGGCAGCCATGAAACGGGGGGAGGGAGTGTCACTGCATAAAATGTTGATGTCACTGCATATGTTTACGGATGTCACTACATAAACTGTGTGATAAAGTTTATGTACTGCCAAAGCAAAAAAGTAAGGATAAAAATGCTTACTCCCTTTGGGAGTGGGGTGGCTATCCAACAAATGAATGAACTGCAACTATTTCTACTAATGTATAATTGTTAATATCTCCATCATGAAATATACTGATGTTGCTTAATAAATTACAATTTTATGGTGTAATTTAATTGCTGCTGCATTATACTTTGACTAATGCCTAGTTTTCTTCTTCTTCTAATAACAATGTTATTGCATTTTTTGGGTTTTAAGTTTTCATATGGAAATTGATGAACTCATCTCAGCACTTCATTACACTTAAACGTATTCACAAATTGCATGTTAAAATCAGCCAATGTAGATGACAAACACGCTTAACAAAGGAAGAAGCAACTAAATCCTTCCATTGACAAAACTCTCTTTAAGATTTTGCAACGCTTCACGAATGGATTGTTCATCTTCAATTGTCACTGCATTTTTTAACGTCACATGTCACTGCATTTTTACGTGTCGCTTCATCTTCACATGTCATTGCATCACGTCAATTTTTATGAAGAAAATTTCAATTTTCAGAAACTAAGTCGAAAAAATATCAATTTTTATGAAAAGCTTTGGATGATATTTTATTTTTTTCTTTTTTTTTTTTTGAGGAATGATCCGACACAACCGTTGTGACATTAACGAGTGTCACATCATGTATCGACACCGTTGATCATGATGTAATAATAATCAATTAGTTTAACATGCGTCACCTTGAAACAAAGAAAGCAAAGATATACGTTGATTGTGGGTTTGTGTATGATTTGGCGATGTCACTGCATAAAATGCCAATGTTACTGCATAAATTGTTGATGTCACTGCATAAAATGCCAATGTCACTGCATAAAATGCCGATGTCAATGCATAAAATGTTGATGTCACTGTATATCTGATTGCCGATGTCACTGCATGAATTGTTGATGTCACGCATATATGATTGCCGATTTCACTGCATAAAATGTTGATATCACTGCACATAGATTTCTGATGTAACTGCATAAAAAATATGAATTAAGGTGAAAAATTTATGTTGATCGTAGTTTTATATCAAAAGATATAACCATTTGAAGTCGATTTTATGAAGAAAATAAATCGATTTTATGAAGTCGGAAAAAGATCAAATGTCATCACGGTGTTGCTTCATCAAATGTCATTGCATCCCGGTGATCACTGCATCCCGGTGGTCTCTGCATCGCGGTGTCTTTGGATCGAGGGTGACCACTTCATCACGGTGTCTCTGCATCGTGGGTGGCCACTGCATCGCGGTGTCACTTCATCTCGATGTCTCTGCATATATGATTGCCGATGTCACTACAAAAATTGTTGATGTCATTCATATAAGATTGCTGATGTCACTGCGTAAAATGTTGATGTCACTGCGTAAAATGTTGATGTCACTGTATATCTGATTGCCGATGTCACTGCATCACGGTGGTCAATGTATCGGGTAGTCACACCATCGCGGTGTTAAAAAAATAAAAAAAAAAAAAAAAAAAAAAAAAAAAAAAAAAAAACCTCAACGCCTGCATTTGGGAAGAAAAAAAAAAACACAACAACAACAACAACAACAACAACAAACAAACACAACAGCAGCAGCAAGTTTCTATATTAAATAGAAAAGGTAATAAATAAACATTCAGCATTGTATATGCCGTCCGTTCCGTCATTCCTCTTTTTTTCTTTTTTTTATTATTTTTTTTTACCTTCTTCTTCATTAAGGGTATTTGGGTCTATTTACCTAATTTTTGTCCTTATAACTAAGTGTTTGTTTTGAGCGTCCTTTTTGCCTAATTAAGTCCAAAATGTGTCCTTTTGAATAATTGTCCCTAAAAATAAAGCCATTACCTGTTTTTTTTTTTTTTTTCATAAGGTGTCTATTTTTATGATGTGGCAATTGAAGCTCAAAAAAGAAGAGCCCGTACGTATGCTCTTAGAATCATCCAGATACAACAATTGAAACAATACACGGTTACCATCATTGATCATGATGTTAAATTTAGTTTGAAAGATATAGATTTATCATAATCAATTATGCAAAAATATGTTATGTTATTTGTTATGTCTAAATGCTTGACTTTTTTAATTTAATGTTTTATCTTTTAATCTAAATTGATTATACCAACTTTTTTCACCGAAGACGAACATTTTATTAACACTAAATATAATTTACAAAAAAAACTAGTCAAAGCTAGACTACAACGCGGCCTAAAGCCGCACTACAAACACGGCATAATGCCGCACTACAATGCGGCCAAAAGCCATACTACAAAACGGCCAAAAGCCGTACTACAAAGTAGCCAAAAGCCGAACTAAAAAAATCCTACACTAACCGAGATTACAACAAAACGAAATCAAGTAATAGATTGGGAAGAGGGTGTTGAATAAAAGATAAAAGGTTCTCAAGTGCACCGAAAGAAATGACGTTCAGACACATGGTTCCCCTTGGACAATCAATTACTCAACAAACACAGAAAACAAACTAGAAAGCAGAAACATACTAATACAACAATTTTTTATTTTTTTTATTTTAAAATTATTCTTCTTCCATGGTACCACCGCCGGGAATTACCACGCCACCCACACGCCCCCGCAAGCAATCACCGAATTGAAAAGAGCCCGAAAGAAAAGCTTTCCCTTCCAACGAAATAAAAAAACTAACGGAATGCGACGAAGGTTAATCGGACATGGCAGCCTAGCCGTCGGAGACACCGAGCTGAAAAACCGACGATCCACTCCAGAACCATTCAGGACAACCACAAATCTAGCCACCACCACCCCATACAAACCTAACTTGCAGAGAAAGGTTTGGGGAAGGCTAAGCCTCCATATGGGTTGAAGTCGAAACCCTCGATCTGCTCCAAAAATTGGAAGAAGAGATAGATCAAGAGAAAATAGATCTCATCCCCAGGACGTTGGCTGCAGCCACACAGGGGCGGATGCAGGATCTTGAGTATGGGGGGCGAGCGATAATAGTAAAGATTTTTACAATCCGAAAAATGTATACTTTCTTAAACAAAAATTTCAACATTACCATACAAACATTTAACTTACCATACACAACCAAGATGGATTGTCAGATCGGAAGAAGCTTCGAGCGACCAAAAGAAGAAATAATGGCAGTATTTTTTTATTTTTTATTCTGTTTGTTGTAAAAAAAATAGAATGGATCATATAAAAAAAATTTGAAGGAAATCATATAAATTTGTTTCTTTCTTTAATACATTAACGATAACGAGCGGACCAAAGCAAATAGCAAACTATAGGAATATAATGCTCAGTCACTTAATTGATTAAGTGACTCATACAACTTTGATTCTTTTTCTCTCGCTAAACTTTTCTCTCGGCTTGCTTCCCTTTTCCAGCAAAGCTTCCGATGCCGGCGGCGATTATTGCTGCCGGCGTCCCATCTGTTTATTTTTCTTATGTTTCCTTATCTTTCCTTTATTCTGTTTTGATCCTTGATCTGCAAAGCTTCATCTTTTGTGGCTGCTATCACTTTCCTCCGCCAGATCTGGCGGTTTCGGCCTTGGTGGTGGCGGGTTGCAGATCTAAGGCGTCGGTCTTTGGATTTCTTTCGATTTTGGGGCTGTGTCACGGTTTTTGATTCAACCCATCAAGAAGCTTAACCACTGCTGTCTTTTCTCCACAAGCTTGGCTTGTTTTCAGATGGAGGTGGTTAGATCTGCGGCTGTCTTGTTTGGCTCTGGAGAGGATCGTCGGCTTCAGCTCGATGTCATCGGCGGTTGGGTTGCCTCGTCCGTTTTGTCCGCGTCTCCTTCCGTTAGTTGCCTTTCCGGTTGGGAAGGAAAGTCAGGCTTGCGGGCTCTTTCTGATTGGGTAGTGGCTTGCGGCGGTGCATGGGTGGCGCGGCGCTTCTTCCGGTGGTGATGTTATGGAAGAAAGTCCTTGTTTTCTCAGTCTGTTTAAGTTGTTTTTTATTTAGTTCTGTGTTTGTTGTTGGTCGAATAATAGATTACCTGCAGGATCCATAATACGAGCAACGCCTTTCGGTAGAATTTCCTTCTGCTCAAAGACTTCGACCCAATCTATTATTTGACCTTGTTTGTTTTATTGTTGTTTGTAGTGCGCGGCATGGCGTGTTGTAATCTTGGAAATACGACCGACTGTGTTGTAAATATGCTTTTGTTAATAAATGATTTCGTTTCTGAGTTAAAAAAAAATGCTCAGTCCCTTTTCTTGACTTTTCCTCATTTTTTGACTTTACAATAGTATATTTTATTAGTATTAATATTCTTTTATAATTAAATATTTTTGATAATTGTGTTAAATGTATCACTTTTGTAATAACGAGGTATTTTTATTTACTTGATAAAAAAAATTGTCAACAAATAAATTTAATATAAAATGTAGGGGCGAATACAAATTTTAAGAAGGGCGAAAAAATGACATAACATATATATATTAACTAGTCAAAAAACCGTGCAATGCACGGGGATAAAAATAAAAATATAATTGTATGAAAATGGTAATATTAAGTTGGGGATGCAATGTTGTATCTTATGGAGCTTGGATAAAAAGTTATCTATGCACACATCATATTGGTTATCATAAGAAAAAATATATTTGAAACGAATAACTCGTGAAAGAGAAATTACTTTTGACTTGAAAAGAAAAACAAAATATGTAAGAAAAATACATCTACCCTTCAATTTTTTCAAAAGAAATCATAAATCAGTCTCATCCCATACCCTAATCCATCAGCACCTCATGCTCCGTTTATCCCAACCCTTGCCACCAACTTATCCCCAGACAAACCACACCCTAAAAAACCTAAAACAACTCAAAATTGTTTTCTAGAATAAAAAAAAAAGAATGAATCACTAAGGCCTCCCTCCTACTTATTCATAGTGGCGTCCACTATCTACTTGTCTCCCCTAACACCTCTCCCTATACCCGAACTTATCCCCAACCCTACTCAAAAAAATTATTAAAAAACCTAAACATTCCTTAAGAAACCCTGAACCCTTTTAAAACATTTTTCCATAAGAAATCATAAATCACCCTGCCTCCCCCGACCCACCGACAACCATATTCTTATTTATTCGCAAACCCGCACTTTCAAATTATCGATCCCATGATCCCACGCATAAAAAGAAAGATAGAAAAAAAAGCTACGTACGCCCTAAAAACCTTTAAAATAAATATATTTACTTTAGATTTTACCAAGGTTCTTAAACTTTATTAAAGGAACAAAATTGTAACCTATTATGTTAATAAGATTTTTTACTTCATGAATGTCGGAAGCACAAACACATGAGAAAAGACGTGGCAGCTTACCAGTAATATGAACCATTATCTCCCTTCCTGACAAATCAGTAAAATGATGCATTGAAAGAATGTCGGACACCATTATTTAGCTTGGTCAGAGTACACTTAAATCCCAAAACGATAACATAAATTAAGCAGCATATATGTATACTCACGATCAATGTGTTGTCGAAAAAGCAAAAACGTGGGCAACACCAAAAACCATTTCTCCATCCCTTATGGCAGGGCCCTCCGATAACATTTACTTTCTTTAGGCTCCCTTGTCCTTCTCCTCAACTACATCCAATATAAAACACAAAACAACGCCAGAAAGTAGAGAGAGAAAAAGAAACATTTTAATATTGTAAATGAAGTGTTCATCTCGAAAAATATAACAACCACAACTTCGAACGCTCTATTGATGAAAAAAACAACAATGTTTAAATTCAAAATTTCACGATTAACCATGAATGCTGGAGTCAAAAACCAAAACCAAAACCAAAACCAACTAGTTGAAACAATAAATATTTCTTAGACGCAAACAATCAAAATTTGAAAATCAGATGATAAAAAAAATGGTATGTTGGAAATTGGATTTTATGAATAATGCGTGTATTATGGATGTTTATGATAACTATTTTAAACGCAAGAGTACTGAATGACAAATCAAAGCGCAATATAGGGCTGCACACTTCTCACCAGCATAGGACAGTTATGTAGAACACATTATACCTTACCATCAAATTAAATACTTATTATGTGATAGGTTTATAACCTTACACCTTACCATAAAATTAAATAATTTATCTAAGAATGGGATTTAGTCACATAAACATTACTCTAGTTAAAAAACTATAATTGACCACACCAGCTTTTTCTGACAAATGTGAGACAATGCACCAGCAAGTAATATGAATAAGAAAAAACAGAAGAAAAAAAAAACTGAAATGAACTTTGATGCTTTCATTTCTAAAATGTGACCAAGGGCAATGCCTCTACAAACCAAAACCATATCCCATCAAACATATGCAAATATACGCATAAAATATGAGTACTTACCATCTTTCTTGCAATCTGACCACAACTTGCAAAACTAACGTTTTCCAACTATAAGATATGTAAGCACAAAGTCAACAAAACTAAGATCTCTAAGCACAAAATCAACATCGTCGGTTTACAGTAGATAAGAAATTATACATATACCCAAAACTTATTCGACTGAATACAATCGAAAGGAGATTAAGATATGTAAAAGACAGAGAAAATAGTTTAAAGCAAATATAAATATATTATGAGAAATGGATGTAATAAAATCACAGAGCATCATGGGTTTAGAAGGAGAAAAAAAAATTAGTTTAAAGCACCACCGACAAAATCTTCAATATAAAACTCAAACACATCCGTAAAGCTAGTTCAATCTAGCTACTACCCGTCCTAAGAGTGCCTCTAAGAATTATGACAATGCAAAAAAAAAAACGTAGACAAAACATTCACTCGAAAATTAGAAATTAAAGTTAAATTACTAATAGTTGTTGCAGGAGAATGCTACCCTACAATCTAAAAAAACTCCAATTACAGAACACAATTTATAGAGGGAAAAAAATCATGGAAAATAACGACCCAAAAAACCCAGACATGTTGATAATGAAAAATTGGTGAATGACTGCTCTGCACTGTGAATATATTACCTTTCTAAATTTATAGACAAATGGAAATTCACCTAAAAGATGTGAACATAGATGCAAATTTCATGAAAAATTCACCTGAGAGATGGCAAAATAGAGCTTTCCTGTCAAGAATCATTATGTCCTACAAAAAGGGGAAGGAAGAAATTCAGAAATTCATCCATTGTTAATTTGTCATCATGAACGGCACAATTGAATACATCCAAGGATATGAGATGACAATCTCCATCAAATTCCAAAAAAATTAACAATGAACTGACAACAATCATGACGAATCGGACAAACATTGACGCAACAAAGAAATATCTTACCTTCCCGATCTTTTCCGTTTTAACAACATCAATATATGTTTTCATATCTATAAAGAAGGCAACCCAAAAACAAACACAAAAAAAATGTCAGGATTCGTCATTCCATCAATAGAGGATTCATGTCAGCAATGATGACATTTGGTAAAGAAAAAAAAAATCAACGATGAAATTTACTAACTTCTCCATTCAATCACAAAAATGATAATATGAAAACCAAATTGCCTGGTTATCAGCATTTTTAATAATAAAAAAACCAAGAAAACCTATAGAAAATATTGCAGTCAAAGCATAGGAAGGAAAATGTTTAACTTCTTTGGCTTCTTCAACACAATTTACCATGACGTGGTAAACTTAAGTCTCATATTTTCCCATCCTACAAAATGAAAAACATAAAAAGAATCAAATTTCCTTCTCAATTTTCTCGAAGTATCAATCACAGATCTATGCATGGCAAAAAATAAAAGAAAATCAATTTATCAACAAACAATATAGGATCCTAAAAAATAGAGCTAATAGTAAGAATGATCCTCCATCCCTAATATCGCATATAAGCTCATCTAACAAACCTGATTGTCGAATGATGCCATCTTCGATGCTTTATTTAACTTCAACGACCTTTATCTCTCCCCTCTGTCGCCATGTTCCCTTCCTATCTCATCATTCTCCAACAACCAAACCTTAAATAACCAAGAAAACGGAGGAAATTATGAGTTGGTGGCTACAAATAACAATTTGCAGGAATGGTAAGAACATGAGGAATATATCTGAACACCATTGCAGAAATGAACAAAACAATTATTGAACCTAATGAGCTGAAACTGCATGCGGAAAAGGTAAATTACAAAAGCTGAAGAAATGATGGCTCCAAACACCTACAAAGAAGAAAACGCAAACTTTTACCTTATTAAGCCTCATTAATCTCTTGAAATTTCGGGGGTGCCACAATCCCGGATTTTTGCTTAATCCCATGCCATTTCTGTAAATGTCAAACCAAAATATACCAATTGCACATTTAAAATTGCATCCAAGGATATGAGATGGCACAATTGAATACATCCAAGGATATGAGATGACAATCTCCATCAAATTCCAAAAAAATTAACAATGAACTGACAACAATCATAGGCACTTCCTTATAGCATTGTATACCATAATTACCATTAGAGAAGCAGAAGATATTTTCAATTCCGTTTTTCTGCCTAACAGAACTCAAACATCCAATTTTTGTGGTTGATTGTCCCCCGTAAGATTGTTGATGAAAATCCTCAAATGCCTGGAACATCATCTAAACATGGTAACATGTTTCATTTTCAGTGCAATTCGCATCAACAAAGAATTAATCCAAACGATAATTAAAAAAACTTCAAAAAAATGGGAAAAAAAAGAAAAAGGAAACAAACACACTAATATAGTGGTAAGCTCAAGACATTTAGTAACAAAACAAATCTTGGGAGCCTTTTCAGGTTCACGCACCTAAAATTGGTTTAAGCTCAAGCGATTTAATAAAAGGCAACTATAATCCATGCAACCAAGATTTACGTATTTATATAAATAAAAAAATAGTTGATTGTCGCATGAAATAGCTATGTCAATTGAGTTTTTCCACACACATGACAACAAAGAATGATTGTTATTTCCATTACTACCTAAGTTCACATAAATGACGCAATGCAAGCATTTTACCAACATCAAAGCTTTGATCAAACATATTTAAATGACGATTCTGCGACCCATCTGCTTAAGGGTTAAAAGGATGATTCAGCACAGTTAAAGCTCAAACTTCGGTTCATCACCTCTATGAGTATTAGTCAAAATAGCACTAAGCACAGTCTGAACATCATTCCCTTGCAATGTAGACAGCAATGCCGAACTTCCATTAACCGTGACACTTGCATTCAACAGAGAAAATCAACATTAAAATCAACAATCTTCGAGCGCCCGAACTGCCCCCGTGATCAACAGCTTCGGTTTCTTAAGATATTTTTCGATCAAAGGATAGAGTTTAGTAGCAGCGTTTTCGATTTTCGGACGGAGAACCGGTCGTAATCATAGACGTTTGCGGTGAAATCGTTAGTTGGGAGAACGGACTTGCAAAAGGTTGGGTCGGGGGCGGATTTGCATTTTACTGAACATATATAATTACAAAAAGAAGTCCTGACCTATTTAAAACAATCCCATCTTCTTACAAATTGGAGAGCCGCAGACCTAATACTACCTTTCCCATTGGATTGATTAAACCCAAAAAAAAAATATCATTTACAGAATTTGGCAAACATTCCATAGATTTCCCTAATCTAAAAATTTAACGTAAGGGCCAAATTAAATTTTGGGTATTTCTTCACAGGACGATGTCCACATAATTGAAATAGGTGGAGGAGATGGGTATCGGTGAGCAGTTTAAACCATAAATATTTCAAAGGAAGAAAAAAATCGAAGTTACCTCTTTTCGATGCGTCGATCGGTTGTTTACTCTAATATCCACGGCTATTGAAATCAATAAAAAAAACTCTTGTTTTGGTGGTGATGGAGGAGAGTATTTGTGCAAGATAAGAGGTTGGAGGTGGTGACCGGAGCGGTGGCGTTGGTAGTGGTGGTGGTGGACAGAGGAATGGGCGACTGGAAATAGGGTTTAGGATGGGCGATTGTGTCGATTTGATAAACAGAATTATTCCTCAAAAATAAAAGAAAGATAAACAGAATTCTTCTTAAAAAAATGGTTAACAGGATCCGCGTGTTTGGAAATGGGTTTGGGTCGGATAATTGAGGGGAAACGGGATAAATTGCTTCGTGTATATATTATTTATAGATGTTTTTCCTGGATCCAAGAGGGGTGACTGCCCCTTCCCCGTACCCTTTGTGCGTCTACCCTTGCACCCACATGAGAGCCCCAGAACCTCACCGGAAATCCACTTTAAAACCCAAATTGACATATAAGGAAAACCACTTGGAAACCAACTTTAAACCACGCATAGAAAGCATGCCTACAAACTACATTCAATCATCTTGCACGTACTTGTTTGTTACATTAGTATCTTACCATATTTAGCATACTGATCAAACTTACGTACGCTATATATTAACCCATACTTTACTTGTATGCTAACTGAACATATTTGTGTCTTGTCTGTCTTGTTCATATTTCTTACTGAGCATGTCTGCTTGTACTGTTCTGTTTCATGTTTCTCACAGACCGAACTATGGGTTGGGAGTGAAAGAACAGCTTGATAGGGTGAGGCATTGTAGTTGAGTTTCCTTAATGGAGATGGGGGAATCACGAGCCTGGACTGTCCGAACCAAATCAACATATTCATCTCCCAAATTTACCAGAATAGCATCAATGAGATCTTTGGGGTCCATTAGAGCCAAGTAGAGCAAGTTCGTTGGCCTTATTTCACATGGTTTGAATGCAATCTATGATGAACATGGACCTTTTGGTGGTGCATTTAAGGGCTTGTGTGATTTGTTTGACATGCCCCCGGGATGGCTTGGCGTAAATATCCTTCAATGTGTTCCAAACATCCCGAGAGTTGTTAAGATTAAATGGATGATGGAGTGGTTGTTTTGCTCTTTGAGGCATTTTATCAAGCACTTGTGATAGAGTTAGTTAGATTTAGTTAGTTCAAGTTGTAACCGCCAATTCAGCTCATCCTTGCTCTATAAATAGCAATTGGATGTGCAGGATTAGAGCTAGAGTCTTTAATTACGTTTTCCATTGATCAATTTCTGTAAAGGATCAAGAACACAATTTCCCGCTTTTTCTACATTCAAATTGACTCATCTTCTTCATTATGATGTTCTTCAATTTGTTTGGTGATCTTGATAGCTTTTATCATTTTCTGTTCTTGTTAAACTGAAATTCAACATGGTATCAGAGCAATAATTCCTCATTCGCACTCAGAATTCATTTTTTCATTTCTTCTTGTTCGATTCCTGTTCTTCGTTCTTGATACAGCAATTTCTTTAGTCATCAATGGTTGAACCAGCAGTGAATTCGCATAGTCACAATGATAATCCAAGTCTCGTTCTGGTGCAACCTTTGTTGAAAGGTGCAGATAATTTTCTTCAATGGAAAAAGGGCAATTTCTAAGGCTCTTTCATCTCAAGGTAAGTTAGATTTTGTTGATGGTTCTTCTCCAGTGCCATAAATGAATACAAGAGCTTATCAAAACTGGTTGCAGACCAACGATTTGGTCGTTTCTTGGTTGATTAATTCCATGATGCCTAATATTGCAGAAAGTGTAATGTTCTTTGATACTGCACGAGAGATTTGGCTTGATTTACAGGATCGATTTAGTAGACGAACTGCTTACAATCTATCAAATATTGAAGAAGAGATAGAGAAGGTGAAGCAGGGAAATCTTTCTGTGACAGATTATTTCACTAAGTTGAAAGCATTATGGGATCAATATTTGCTACTGAAGCCGATTCCTCCTTGCACCTGTAATGCATTGCCTATCATTAGGGAATATTATTCAAATGCTTACACCACCAGGTTTCTGAAAGGCCTCAATGGCAATTTCAATATTGTGAAGTCCCAAGTATTGATGACCTTGCCACTTCCTTATGTGAAAACAGCCTTTGTCATGGCTTTAAATCATGAACAACAACTGGATTACACAAGTTCCAGTATTGATTCTGTCATTCTTGCTTCTCAATCTGATCAAGATGTTCAAAACAAGGGTTATTCCAATGTTGTAACACAAGCAAGGTATCAAAATCAGAGTTATGGTCAGAATCAGAATTATAATCAAGCAAGAGGTCATAATTACAATCAAGGAATGGGTAATGGTAGATGAAAAACACATGGAAAGAGGCCTCAGTGCACGTTTTGCGGAAAAGAAGGCCATACTGTGGAGAAATGCTACAAGAAATTTGGTTTTCCACCAAATTTGAGAGGTTATAAGCGAGTGCGCAGTCCTATGGCAAACAATGTCAATCTTGGAGAATCTGAAGATATACCAGAAGCAAACATTGACAAATCTTCAAATGATTCAGCACCTATTACTCAATCCCAATATGACCATCTGTTGTCTCTCATTCAAGGTCTACAACCAGCTTCCAATCAATGCAATGTTGTGGTTATGGCAGCTTCTAATTAGGGCCAAGGTATTTCTGGTAACCTGAATCATTGGATACTTGATTCAGGAGCCACAGATCATATTACTTTTCTGTTTCTCACATGTTTGATCTTAATCCTGTGGCTTATCTCAAAGTTAAACTACCTAATGGCACTACAGTCTCAGTTACACACATTGGTAAAGTAAAGCTAAATCAATTTATAGTCTTGCAGAATGTATTATGTATCCCTAGCTTTAGTTTTAACTTGATCTCAGTAAGAAAGTTAGTTCATGATAACAGAATGCATGTTTCTTTTAGTCCTAATGCTTGTCTGTTGCAGGACCACCAAACTTTGAGGAAGATTGGTACAGCTGATTTGCAAAATGGACTCTACGTTCTGATTTCTGATACACAACATTCATCTCACACTTCCAATCATGTTTGTCAAGCTTGTAACAATCTAGATTCCTCATTATGGCATGCTAGATTAGGACATCCTTCTCTAGAAAGGATGAAAGCTTTTAAGTCCCTAGATAATGCTATTACTTTTCCTACACATTCATGTACTGTTTGTCCCTTAGCTAAACAAAGGAAACCTAAATTTCCTATCAGTGTTTTTCATTCTGTTTCATGTTTTGATCTCATTCATATGGATATTTGGGGTCCCAATAGGGTACCTATTATCAATGGTGAATATTACTTTCTTTCAATTGTTGATGATTTTAGTAGATACACTTGGTTGTTTCTCATGAAAGCTAAATCAGAAGCTAACTCTCTTTTACAGCAATTCTGTATACTTGTTCAGAATCAATATGATAGGTGTGTAAATACAATTAGATCAGATCGTGGAGGTAAATTCAATATGAAAACTTTTTACAGACAAAAAGGCATAGTACATCAAAAGGCATGTGTGAGAACACCTCAAAAAAATGGTTTAATTGAAAGAAAACATCAACATATTCTTAATATTGCTAGGGCACTAAAATTTCAATCCAATATACCATTAGAATATTGGGGATATTGTGTAAAGCATGCTGTTTATTTGATTAATCTTACTCCCTCTCCTTTACTTGACAACAAAACACCATATCACTTGCTATATAACAAAGCTCATTCTTATGATAACTTGAAAATATTTGGTTGTCTGTGTTTTGTTTCTACTCAAGTACAAGGCAGAGGTAAGTTTGATCCCAGGAGCAATCCTTCTATATTCCTAGGATATGAGCCTCATAATAAGGGTTTTCAAGTATTAAATCTGCAAAACAGATCCATATCTGTTTCCAGAGATGTAACATTTCATGAGCAGGTTTTTCCTATCTTTAATCTTGTTTCTACTGATGATTCTGTGTGTTTACCATTGCCTTTAGCAAATCTAGAGAATTATACAAATCCATATACAACATCACATGATGATCATTCAGATTCCACAAATCCTATGCATCATCTGAGTCTTCCACTGGTCACCATCAAAGAATGTCAACCAGACAAAGGTCTGTTCCTAGTTATCTACAAGATTATGACTGCAATATTCCTACAAAGAGGACTTCTCCTCATTATCTAGAAAATGTGATCTCTTATGATCACATATCTTCCAACTACAAAAGATTCATCAACAACATCAATTCAGAAACAGAACCTACAACCTATCAGCAAGCTGCACAGGATCCTAATTGGCAAGATGCTATGAATAAAGAATTGAAGGCTCTTGACAAGACTAATACCTGGACATTGGTTCCTGTACCAAAAGGAATCAAACCAATTGGTTGTAAGTGGGTATATAGGATTAAAAGGAACTCAGATGGCAGCATTGAGAGATACAAAGCAAGATTAGTGGCAAAAGGATACACACAAACAGAAGGTATAGATTTTTTGGAGACATTTTCACCTGTTGCTAAACAGACTACCATCATGTTGTTCTTGGCATTGGCAGCACAGAAAGGTTGGCATTTACATCAAATTGATGTCAACAATGCCTTCCTTCATGGAGACTTAGATGAGGTTGTATACATTGTTGGAAATGTGTCCAAAACCCAATCGGGTTGGATCGGATCCGACCGGGTCGGGTCATTTACAGTCTATTTAGTTCATGTAATAACTTTATTATGATTAATAAAAGCACTTATGTTATTATATATATTTTTTGTCTTCATATTATTTGTTGTATATATATAGTAACGTCCCTAGTGTCAATCTATGATAGAGAAACCATGATACTGATTATGGTTGATGAGATCTCTAATCACTATAACAAGGTTGGTACTTAAATGTCTCTAGTCTTACATATTATCAAATGGGACATTGATAGTATAATCAGACTAGCACGTATTGGATGTCATCTATCTTTTAAAAGATAGGGATAGATCTCGCTATCGAAGTGTAGGGACACTTGGACCATGCGTGGACGTGTATTAGAGAATGCGACGTTAGGTCGACCCACTTACATTAAGTGTCACACTATGTGGCGGTTGTGTAATTATCCTTTTGACCGGAGTCTTCATGGCATCACGGTGTGGATTGTCATGCTTTGACACTATTGAGATTTCTCCTAACCACAGGGTGATCATGCGGTAGTGATTGGGTATGATACTGAAGCATGCGGAGTATACATGATTGGTCGTCCGGGAATCGCATATCCTATGATTGGGATTGAATATCCGAAATGGCCTTCTTATAAGGAATGTCTAGCTCTCGAGAATCTTTGCAAAGTGGGAGTAAATGTGTTATTCCGAGAGAGCATGATATCCAGATTATAAGATACGATCGTCATTGTATTGACACTCGAGATGCGATCGTATGGATATTAATTCAGCGATAGGATTGTAAGTTACAAGGTAACTGCTTCACATGAAAGGTAGTAGTCATTGCTTTTGACTCTTCCGATGATTGGGGGTCACGGTGTGTTGCTAGATGCTATCCCGTGATCGTTAGGTATGAAGGGCATTTTAGTAAATTGCACTTTGTGTCTACGGCCAACATATTCGGAAGCCTATCGGGTCACACACATATGAACATCGAGTCGGATTAAAATGCGTTTATAGTTGATAACCAAATAAGGAAAGTTTATCTCTAGACTATAAATGTTATAGTGGTAAATTAATATGGTGGTATTTATTTATTATGAATAAATAAAATACAAGATATTAATTATATAAAAATTATATTTAATTAAAGAATATTCCGGAAGTCAATCTTTTGACTATTGGGGCGCCACAATTGAGTGTATAAGATACACTTGGATTGTGCAATTTAATTAATGAGATTACCATAATATTAATATAAGATATTAATTGATTTTGGAAAAATAGATTTATGGTAATAAGATAATTATATTCAATATAAGATATTGGCAAAATAAATTATAATTAAAGAGATAAATCAATCTAGTTGATTTTCCTTATTTTATTGGGAAAATGTTTTCTTCTCCTACACATACACGTATGGGCGCCACTTTTAACTATAAATAAGATGTGGGTGTCAAGCTCTTTTTTATACATCACAATTGCAAGAGCTCATAGTTCTTGTGTAAAATAGAGAGCAATCCATAGTGAGTTTGTGAGGAGGAAAAAAAGCCGGTCTAAAGAACCGGAGTTTTCCGATAAAGAATCAAGGAGGATTCCGCCAGGGTTCGTGTGGATTAGCGATAGAGGCCGGAGCGTGGGCGGCTTGCGATCGAACTACTCTCCGTTGACGGTCAAAGCGACGATCTTATAGATCATCCGAGGTATAACCGTCAAACTACTTAACGTGTTTATTGCATTAAACGAAGAACGATCTAGAAAAGGAAATCAAATTTTAAATTCCGCGCGTTAAACTAGTGATTTCTAACAAAGGGTATCGGAGCCGGACTTGAGCTTAAGCAATAAGCATAAATTAATTGTGTAGTATTTAATCGATAGATGCAAGATTTAAATCATGAAATGTTAAAACAAAAAAACAAAAAAAAATAGGGTTTATGGGGGGCTCGGCCGATCGGGCGGCCCCTCCTCGGCGGCGGCGGTGGTGGTCTTCGGTCGCCGTCCGTCGGTGTCGCCTTCTTCCAATGGGGAGATCGGCCCTTTTCGCTTTGTGATATTTGTTGTGCATAGATATCTCGTTTGTTTAGTTATGTCGTATACGACCAACCAATGGTTCAAATAGTTTGGTAGTTTGGAAACCATATATGGCATGTTGGCCTTTCCAAATTTTGATTTGGAATAGCTGCAAGCCTTTTCAAATATTTGATTTGTAAAGCGCTTAGCTTGCGCCACTTCCAAAATTTTCATTTTGGAAAGTGGCGAAGCTAAAAAATTAGTTTTTGGAAAGGTAGCAAATAGGAGACTTTATAATTTTAATTTTATTTTGAAAAGTTCAAATTTAATTAAAATTAAAATCGATTTAAAATTAAAAGTTAATTTTAATTTTCGATTAAGTCATATAATTAATTAAATGTTATTTAATTATTTGACGTGATAAAATAAAGACACATAAGTAGTTAAAAATTAGAATTTAATCTTTTTCATAAGATAAAATTGTATGGATTAGATGTGTAGATATAATGTGATTATATGGACCTCGATTGATCATGACTCGACCAATATAGGATAGATGGGAATGTTTTCTTTATGTTGGTTTTGAAAAATTGTCCTGCGGCCAGTTATGAAGAACGTGACCTAGTTTACTTTTTGCAATTATCCCATTCCCGTTAGCTCCCCCCGTGTGCGGCGGGTGTAATTATTAGATAAATTATTATGTAACAAGAATGGAGCAAGAAGTGTTAGGAAATCTATGCGGGAACGCAGCGGAATTCAAAAATTTATTTCCTATCGACCCAAGATCGACTTCGTTTAAGCAATAAACAAACAAGTAGTAGACGGTGGTTACCTTGGTTGATCTAAAAGATCGACGCTTTGACCGTCTAAGGAGAGTGGTTCTGCATAGAGCCGCCCAAGTGTTCGGCCTCTACCGCCAGTCCACACGAACAGCCCGCCGGAATCCCATCATGGATTGCTATTGGAAAACTCCGGTTGCTAGACCGGCCTTTTTCCTCTCTCTCCAACTCTCTATAGGATGCTCTATATTTTACACAAGAACTATGAGCTCTTGCAATTGTGATGTACAAAAGATTTTGACACCCACCTCTTATTTATAGTCATATGTGGCGCCCCAATAGAGTAGAAAGGAAGAAAATATTTTTCCAATAAAATAAGGAAAATATATTTGATTGATTTATCTCATTTATTACAATATCTTATATTAAATAGATCTAGGATATTGTCAATATCTTATATTGAATATTTCCAAGATATTGTCAATATCTAATATTGACTATATTTATTATATTACCATAAATCAATTTACACATGTGTATATATCACATATATATATTACACAAATAAATCTATATAAATATTTAGCCATTACAAGTGTGAACATGTATATCTTATATATATGTACAACACACGCATGATAGCTAGCATATATATAAATATTAATATCTAATATTAATATATGGTAATACCATTAATTAAATTGCACAATCCAAATATATTTTATACACACAAAATTGCGCCACCTTTAGCCAATATTTTGGCATCCGGAATATTCTTTAATTAACATAATATTATTAATATCTTGTATTTAATGTATTCATAATAAATAAATAACACCATATTAATTTACCACTATAACCTTTATAGTCTCGAGATAAACTTTCCTTATTCGGTTATCATCTATAACCACATTTTAATCTGGCTGGATGTTTTTATGTGTGTGACCCGATAGGCTTCCGAATATGTTGGCCGTAGACACAAAGTGCAAATTACGAAAATGCCCTTCATACCTAACGATCACGGGATAGCGTCTAGCAACACACCGTGACCCCCAATCATCGGAAGAGTCAAATGCAATGACTACTACCTTTCATGTGAAACAGTTACCGTGTAACTTACAATTCTATCGCTGTAATAATATCCATACGGTCGTACGTCGAGTGTCAAATATTAACGACCGTATCTTATAATCTGGATATCAAGCTCTCTCGAAGTAACTCGTTTACTCCCACTTTGCAAAGATTCACGAGAGTAAGACATTCCTTATAAGAAGGCCATTTCGGATATTCGATCCCAATCATAGGATACGCGATTCCCGGATGACCAATCATGTATACTCCGCGTGCTTCAAGATCATACCCAATCACTACCGCATGATCGCCCGTGGCTGAAAAATCTCAATAGTGTCAAAGCATGACAATCCACACCGTGATGCCATGAAGACTCGGTCTTAAGGATAATTACACAACCGTCACATAGTATGACACTTATCCGTGTAAGTGGGTCGATCCTAACGTCACGCATTCTCTAATACACGCCCACGCATACGGTCAAGTGTCTCTACACTTCGATAGACGAGATCTATCCCTGCCCTTAAAGACAGAAGACATCTAATACGTGCTAGCCTGTTCATACTATCAATGCCGTGTTTAATAGTACATCAGCCTAGAGACATTTAAGTATCAAACTTATTAAAGTGATTAGAGATCTCATCAACCATAATCGCCTATCATGGTTTCTCTATCACGGTTTAATACTAAGGACGTTATCATATAACAATTCATAATTGGTTCTTTAGAAGAACAGATATATGACAACATAAAAGCTATTTTATATATGTATAAACATAAAGAAATAGTAGAAATGATCCGACCCTGTCGGATCCGGTCCAACACAATTGGGTTTAGGACACTATTCCAACAAGAAGTTGAAGACCAAGGAGAGATAAAAAAACCAATGGCGTACAGCAATAAAGATCCTATTGGCGGTTGCAGATACCCTTAGTTTGTGACCCGCGGTTTCGTCAGTTTGTATTCGAAACCGCACCTAGGAAAAGTCCATTATCATACCGGTTATTTTGTGCGCGGAATGTTGTGTATGTTTTACTTTATATGATATTGTAGTAATATGCACATAGTAGATGAGACCAAAATTAAACCAAATTAATTAAGTGAATTAATTTTAAAATTATTCCCACACCAAAACTCGAGCCAATATTGTCTCCTAATATTATAATGACGGTGAAGAGCCCTTGTCGGATCCAACTGATCGGCCCTCGTCGGGAGTTGACCTACCACGGGTATATCGTTATTATTGAGATATGATCGTTACGAGATCTCATGAATATTGGGTTACGACTCGACTAGAATCTTGCGGTGATTGGCCCTCGTCAGGACCGTCTGATTTTAGAGACAAGGGGTTGACTATCACATGGTGATGTGAAGCGTCAAAGAGTTGACTAGGCAGCCACTGGGAGTCGCATACGATGCGATTGGTAGGAGTACCTACCCGTCGAAATTATCTCGGTTGATCGGCCCTCGTCGGGAATCGAAGTAACTAGATGGGATCCCAGCCACTAAAGAGTTATTTAAATTCTTGAAAGCCAATTGGGAATAGTTGGCTAGTGGGAGTAAAACCTTAGGAAATTTTTTAAGTGCAAATTTAGGGTTTACTATACATGAGCTTTTACTTATTCTATCTTTATTTATTGTTGTAGAAAATGTCAAATAAATTGAACCTTCGTTATATCATCGAAAACAAGCTTGACGAAACTAATTTTCTCGATTGGGAAAGAAACCTCAAAATCGTTTTGAGGCACGAGAAGGTTGGCTATGTCTTGGACAAGGCCCTACCAGAAAAGCCCGCTGAGGGTTCGGCTGCAGATGTTGTCGAAAAGTACAACAAGCACTGTTCTGACAGTAGTGATGCTACATGCATCATGCTTGCTTCTATGACACTGAATCTGCGAAACAAAGACGCAGTCTATGGACACCTACACAATCATGGTCCGCTAAAGGAACTCTATGCTTCTCGCCTCGCGACCGAGAGTGCGAGGTCTCGAAGGCCCTGTTTGGTTGTAAGATGGCATCTGGGATCTTTGTGGGGTCACACGTGCTTAAGATGATCGGGTACATAGAGAGGCTTGGGAAGCCGGGCCACAAGTTGGAGCGAGTTGAGTATTGACTTGATTACGCAATCTCTACTGATTCATTCTCGCAGTTCGTGATGAACTATCATGTGAACAAGATAGATTGCTCCCTTGCGGAGTTATTGAACATGTTGAAAACTGCTGAGGGCATTGTGGGGAAGGGAAAGCAAGTGTTGATGGTCACTTCAAGTAAGGGCAAGGCAAAAGCCCAGAAAAAGTCCAAGAAGGCAAAGGCTGCACCTAAGCCAACGCCTAAGATAGCAAAAGACAAATCCAAGGATGCTTGCTTCCATTGCGGTGAGACCGGACATTGGAGGAGAAACTACAAAGGCTTCTTGAGTACCAAGAAGAAGCATTCTGATGCTTCGACTTCAGGTATATTTATGATTGAGATCAACATTACTTCTTCTAAGTCTAACCACTGGGTATTAGATACTGGTTGTGGTTCTCATATTTGTACGAATATGCAGGCACTAAGAAGAGCCAGAGATCTGAAGAAAGGAGAGGTGGACCTACGCGTTTGAAATGGAGCAAGTGTTGCTGCGCTACTGCGCTAGCGGTAGGAGTTTATTTTCTTTCATTGCCCAGTGGGCTAGTACTTGAACTTAGTAACTGTTATTTTGTTCCTGCTCTTACGAAGAGTATTATTTCCATTTCCACATTAGATGTTGATGGTTTTTCATTTACGTTTGAGAATAAATGTTGTTCTTTTTCACGTGATGGAATCTTTTATGGTACCGGCATACTTAGCAATGGTCTCTACATATTAGATATGAATGTTGACGTACTTAATATAAATAACAAGAAGCCAAAACAAATGACTTGAATGAATCCTACTTATGGCATTGTAGACTTGGCCATATAAATAAGAATCGCATTCCAAACTCCATAAAGATGGAATGTGGGATCAATTCGATTACGAATCGTTTGACACATGTGAAGCTTGTTTACTTGGCAAGATGACAAAGTCACCTTTTAGTGGCAAAGGGATAAGATCCAATGAATTGCTTGAGCTCATACATACTGATGTGTGTGGCCTAATGTCGATTCAAGCCAAATGAGGGTACTCTTATTTTATCACTTTCACTGATGACCATTCTCGCTATGGTTATATATACTTAATGAAGTATAAGTCTGAATCCTTCAAAAAGTTCAAGGAATTCAGAAGTGAAGTGGAGAAACAACTAGGTAAAGAAATCAAAACACTTCGATCTGATCGAGGTGGAGAATACCTAGATGGAGAGTTTCAAGACTATTTAAAGGAGAATGGGATTCTACCTGAATGGATCCCTCTAGGGACCCCTCAAATGAATGGCATATCTGAGAGGAGGAACCGTACCTTGTTAGACATGGTGCGATCCATGATGAGCTACGCAGTTCTTCCAAAATCGTTTTGAGGGTATGCTCTAGAAACCGCATCCTACACACTGAACCGAGTTCCATCAAAGACGGTTGAATCCACACCATACGAGGTATGGCATAAAAGAAAACTGAGTCTAGCCTATCTTAAACCTTGGGGTTGTCCGACTTACGTGAAGAGGATGATGCCCGACAAATTAGAAGCTAGATCTGACAAATGTCTATTTGTGGGTTGTCCTAGATAAACTAGAGGATACCAATTTTACCATCCTGAGGAACAAAAGGTGTTTGTTGCCAGGACTGGCCACTTTCTAGAGAAAGAGTTTATTCTGGATAGGGTCAGTGGGAGTAAAATTGATCTTGAAGAAATTCGAGAACCACTTACGGATAACAGTCAGTTGATGGAAGTAGAGGACTTGCCGCACACAGATGTGACGCCGGCCTCTACCGTGGACACACTAGCACCTCGAAGATCCACCAGGGAACGCCGGAAACCCGAAAGGTATACAGGCATGTATCTCATGGAAGATGAGGACCCTAGAACTTATGAGGAAGTGCTATTAAGGCATGACAAAGAGAAATGGCTGGAAGCCATGAATTCTGAAATAGAATCCATGAAAGACAACCAAGTTTGGAACTTGGTTGATCCACCTGAAGGAATAGTTCCTATTGGGTGTAAATGGGTCTTCAAGAGAAAGACTAACATGGACGGTAACGTGACTACCTACAAGGCTAGGTTAGTGGCAAAAGGTTATAAGCAAAGACAAGGAGTTGACTATGACGAATCCTTTTCGCCTGTTGCCATGTTAAAATCCATTAGAATTTTGCTCGCTTGATGACGTGGTCAATCAGGTTATAAAATACTTGACCACCATAAACCAATACTAGCAAGAGGACTAGGCCCATCGTAGTATAGCTATAGTGAATCAAGGTCGATCCCACAGGGAACCAATTGTGGATCATCTTATATACAAACAATTAATTAAACATGTCAAAGACATAGAGGCGGTCTACGACCAACATAAAACAAGAAAGGTAAAGACACGACTCAACACAACGTAATTAACCTCCCCAATTATTGTCTTTATCGTTTGGACCTAGATAATTTATATAATAAACTGAACTTATTAACTGTCAATCCGTTTGTATCTATCTTAGATTGGCTACGGGAGTCATCCTCTTTAACTTGACTTAGCACCGGTAAGTCACTAAATCACTGTGATATTGTTACGTGACTTCGCCTTTTAGTGCCTCCATCTCATATAACTCACACGCTTACGACTCTAAGGATGCCGATATTAACCGTACACCTCGTCCAGGCAACATTCCTATGGTTAGGCGTACTTCCTCAACGATTACTCAAGCTCTCGTCCAACTAGCAATTACCAAGTTATAGTCTCATGCTAATCTACGACGTATGTATAATCAAAAGCTAGCAATCCCCAAATATAAACCTACCTGAATATAACGCCGAACGTCCAAGATCAATTCATAAGCCTACCTAAGAGTTTTATATTGGTATTTCCTTTTTACACATTTTAATTAAACTAAGCGAGTAACGTAGCCATAGCCATACCTACTGAGATAATAAATTCTATTAAGTTAACCTAACCATAAAGACGTGGCTATCTAACGGATAAAACAGGGCTCGGTCGACCGAGTGAACTCATTCGGTCACCCGAATCAATTTCGTCCCCAGATTACATCCCTGAACGTATCTCTCAGCGTTTCATCATACACAACGGATTAAACAAGAATTAAGTAAGCATTCATATAAACTAACATATATACGCATTAATTAAATCAAGTAGATTCATGAATAAATACTAAGTGTATGACGTAAGTTATGGGATCCTCATAGACAAGGCTTCGCCACATCCATAACGACATAACCTAGATCTACATCATCTAGCTATAAATTAACTAACTCAAACAATAAAGCATAATTGGGGGAATTAATTACTTAAAAGAAAGAAAGAAAAATAAAGGCTTACATATTGCGACCCTTAAATTGTCGGAAACACCTCAATAAACTACATTGTATTCAAAGCTATAAGATTGAAGAAAGAATGAAGGGATGTGTTGGTGTGTATTACAATTCTCGTAGCTGCTTGCTTATATAGAGGTTTTTGCCGACTTAGGGTGGTTCTAGAAGATAAGCACGATATAAGCCGGAAACCGCCCCGAAGCTGACACTCGGTCAACCGAAAGGTGACACTCGGTCGACCGAAGCTATAGGCTCGGTCGACCGAACCTAACTTTTCACACGTTAATCGTTTTTCTCGTCTATCTTGCTCCCCACTGCACGCTTTCGTGTTGATCTGATTTCTCTAATTTATCTCTTGATTAATGCTCCGATTTCCTTCCTTATTATCTTGAGATCCATTGATTGAATGACATTTATCCTCCCGATTTATCACGATCTACAAAATCAGCAATTATCGCACAATAAATCGGTCTTTAATAATAAAAATAGCTAAATACCAAATATCATATTAATAATCACTTAACATTAAATAATAAATATAAACATGTGATTTAATATGAAATATACATTATCAATCTCGATTTAAGGTCAATGTCGATGACTTTTACGGGTATAATTTGACCGTCATCAACTATTGCAGCATACCATGATTACGAAATCTGACAGATGGATGTGAAAACAGCTTTCCTTAATGGGAATCTGTCTGAGGAAGTGTATATGACACAGCCTGAGGGTTTCACAACCAATGATGCTAGGATGGTGTGTAAACTGCAAAGATCCATTTACGGATTAAAGCAAGCTTCTCGGAGTTGGAATCTTCGCTTTGATGAGAAAATCAAATAGTTTGATTTCATCAAGAACGAAGATGAGCCCTGTGTTTACAAGAAGGTTAGTGGGAGTGCCATTGTGTTCCTAGTGCTTTATGTAGATGACATATTGCTCATAGGGAATGATGTGCCGATGTTACAATCAGTCAAAGCTTGGTTATCCAAGAACTTCTCAATGAAGGATTTGGGTGAGGCAGCCTATATTCTAGGAATAAAGATCTATAGAGATAGATCTAAAAGGTTGCTTGGTCCATCATGATCCACCTATATAGACAAGATCTTTGAAGAGATTCAAAGATGGAGCGATCAAGAGAGGATTGCTGCCCATGTCACATGGGGTCTACTCACAAAGGGAATGAGTCCCAAGACGAGAGGAGGAAAGGGCACAAATGAGTAAGATCCCTTATGCTTCGGCAATCGGGTCTATCACGTATGCCATGTTATGCACAAGACCAGATGTCTCGTACCCTCTTAGTATGACTAGTAGGTACCACCAATCCAGGTGATGGTCACCGGATTGTTCATTGTCAAGAATATCCTGAAGTACTTGAGACGTCTTAGGGATATGTTCTGGGTTTTCGGGAATGATGATTTAGTATTACGAGGTTATACAGATGCCAGTTTCCAAACTGACAAGGACGACTTTAAGTCACAATCTGGATTTGTTTTCACGCTTAACGGCGGAGCAGTGAGCTGGAAGAGTTCCAAGCATGAGACTACTGCAGACTCTACAACGGAAGCCGAATACATAGCAGCCTCGGAGGCGGCAAAGGAAGCAGTTTGGATGAAGAAGTTCATTACTGAACTTGGTGTGGTTCCCTCCATTGAAGGTCCAGTGCCTCTGCATCTTGTGATAATAATGGAGCGATATCTCGATCCGAAGGAACCAAGGTCTCATCGAAGTCCAAACATGTGCTACGGCGCTATCACTTGATTAGAGAGAGTAGATAGAGGAGATGTAAAGATAGAGAAAGTCCACACGGATGATAACATAGCTGATCCGTTAACCAAGGCATTGTCTCAAGCTAAGCATGAGAAACATGTTCACTTGCACGGGCTTAGGCATATGGGTGATTGGCTTTAGGCCAAGTGGGAGATTGTTGGAAAGGTGTCCTAAACCCAATCGGGTTGGATCGGATCCGACCGGGTCGGGTCATTTACAGTCTATTTAGTTCATGTAATAACTTTATTATGATTAATAAAAGCACTTATGTTATTATATATATTGTTTGTCTTCATATTATTTGTTGTATATATATAGTAACGTCCCTAGTGTCAATCTGTGATAGAGAAACCATGATACTGATTATGGTTGATGAGATCTCTAATCACTATAACAAGGTTGGTACTTAAATGTCTCTAGTCTTACATATTATCAAATGGGACATTGATAGTATAATCAGACTAGCACGTATTGGATGTCTTCTATCTTTTATGGTTGATGAGATCTCTAATCACTATAACAAGGTTGGTACTTAAATGTCTCTAGTCTTACATATTATCAAATGGGACATTGATAGTATAATCGAGACTAACTTACGTATTGGATGTCTTCTATCTTTTAGAAGATAGGGATAGATCTCGTCTATCGAAGTGTAGGGACACTTGGACCGTGACGTGGGCGTGTATTAGAGAATGCGACGTTAGATCGACCCCACTTACATTAAGTGTCACACTATGTGGCGGTTGTGTAATTATCCTTTTGACCGAGTCTTCATGGCATCACGGTGTGGATTGTCATGCTTTGACACTATTGAGATTTCTCCTAACCATGGGGGGATCATGCGGTAGTGATTGGGTATGATACTGAAGCATGCGGAGTATACATGATTGGTCGTCCGGGAATCGCGTATCCTATGATTAGGATTGCATATCTGAAATGGCCTTCTTATAAGGAATGTCTAGCTCTCAAGAATCTTTGCAAAGTGGGAGTAAATGTGTTTTTCCGAGAGAGCATGATATCCAGATTATAAGATACGATCGTCATTGTATTGACACTCGAGATGCGATCGTATGGATATTAATTCAGCGATAGGATTGTAAGTTACACGGTAACTGCTTCACATAAAAGGTAGTAGTCATTGCTTTTGACTCTTCCGATGATTGGGGGTCACGGTGTGTTGCTAGACGCTATCCCGTGATCGTTAGGTATGAAGGGCATTTTAGTAAATTGCACTTTGTGTCTACGGCCAACATATTCGGAAGCCTATCGGGTCACACACATATGAACATCGAGTCGGATTAAAATGCGGTTATAGTTGATAACCAAATAAGGAAAGTTTATCTCTAGACTATAAAGGTTATAGTGGTAAATTAATATGGTGATATTTATTTATTATGAATAAATAAAATACAAGATATTAATTATATACAAATTATATTTAATTAAAGAATATTCCGGAAGTCAATCTTTTGACTATTGGGGCGCCACAATTGAGTGTATAAGATACACTTGGATTGTGCACTTTAATTAATGAGATTACCATAATATTAATATAAGATATTAATTGATTTTGGAAAAATAGATTTATGGTAATAAGATAATTATATTCAATATAAGATATTGGCAAAATAAATTATAATTAAAGAGATAATAAATCAATCTAGTTGATTTTCCTTATTTTATTGGGAAAAATGTTTTCTTCTCCTACACACATATGGGCGCCACTTTTAACTATAAATAAGAGGTGGGTGTCAAGCTCTTTTGTACATCACAATTGCAAGAGCTCATAGTTCTTGTGTAAAATAGAGAGCAATCCATAGTGAGTTTGTGAGGGAGGAAAAATGCCGGTCTAGCAACCGGAGTTTTCCGATAGCAATCCAAGGAGGAATCCGGCAAGGGGTTCGTGTGGATTAGCGATAGAGGCCGGACGCGTGGACGGCTTGCGCACTGAACTACTCTCCGTTGACGGTCAAAGCGACGATCTTATAGATCATCTAAGGTATAACCGTCATACTACTTAACGTGTTTATTGCATTAAACGAAAAACGATCTAGAAAAGGAAATCAAATTTTAAATTCCGCTACGTTAAACTAGTGATTTCCTAACATACTTAAGGCCACCACAGGGTTTACAAAGTCATGGAATGGTGTGCAAACTCAACAGGTCTTTATATGGTTTGAGACAAGCAAGTCGACAATGGAATGCAAAATTAACTCAAAAACTGTTTGATCATGGATATAAACAATCCCAGAATGATCATAGCTTATTTACTAAAGGCACAGGACAGAACTTCATTGCATTACTAGTATATGTGGAGACATTGTGGTAGGGAGTCTCAATCTTTCAGAAATTCAGTAACTTAAAGACTTACATAATGCCTTCACTATCAAAGATCTAGGAACACTCAAATACTTTCTTGGTTTTGAAGTAGCAAGAAATCAGGCTGGAATTTTCATCAATCAGAGGAAGTATTGTTTGGATCTTATAAAGGAGTTTGGTTTTTCAGAGTGCAAGCCAGCTTCTACCCCTATGGATTCCTCTCAAAACTTAACTTCTGTCACAGCCCCACCATTGGACTCCAACACTGAATACAGAAGTTTAATTGGCAAGCTATTATACTTAGGCAACACCAGACCTGACATTTCATTTGCCACACAGCAATTAAGCCAATTCCTAGACAAACCTAATGAAGCTCACATGACAGCAGCACATAGACTTCTTAGGTTTCTCAAATCATCTCCAGAAGGTCTGTGACAGGTTATTTGGTCTTTCTAGGAGGTGCTCTTATTTCCTGGAAATCAAAGAAACAAACTTACGCCTCTGTGGAGCTCCAAAGAAGTGGGTATGAGAGCCATGGCAGTCACTGCTTGTGAGATCCAGTGGCTTATTTATCTTTTACAAGACTTTCAGATCTGCTACAAAGACACAGTTCCCATGTACTGTGACAGTGACAGTGCACTTCATATTGTAGAAAATCTGGTTTTCCATGAAAGGACAAAGCACATAGAAATAGATTTTCACTTTGTCAGGGAAAAATACTTAGACAAGACCTTGAAACCCCTTCCAATTAACACAACACAGCAGCCAGCTGATCTCTTCACAAAACTAGTGGACAAGGCAACTTTGACCAGACTGTTGCAGGCACTACCTCTACAAGACCTGTATCATATTACTGGATGATGGAGTGGTTGTTTTGCAAGCTGTCCATGTCTTTGTTTCAGCCATGATCAGCTTGAGGGGGGGTGTTAAGATTAAATGGATGATGGAGTGGTTGTTTTGCTCTTTGAGGCATTTTATCAAGCACTTGTGATAGAGTTAGTTAGAGTTAGTTAGAGTTAGTTAGTTCAAGTTGTAACTGCCAATTCAGCTCATCCTTGCTCTATAAATAGCAATTGGATGTGCAGGATTAGAGCTAGAGTCTTTAATTACGTTTTCCATTGATCAATTTCTGTAAAGGATCAAGAACACAATTTCCCGCCTTTTCTATATTCAAATTGACTCATCTTCTTCATTATGATGTTCTTCAATTTGTTTGGTGATCTTGATAGCTTTTATCATTTTCTATTCTTGTTAAACTGAAATTCAACAAGAGCTCTTCGGCGCGTCAATGGAGGAGAGAACCAATGGTGACAATGAGCTGATTAGTGCATTGAGGATAAGCTAATCTTAACGATACCAATGGTTGTGTGCCGCCGTTTCTGATGGTGGAGCCGTCGGCGGTAATTGTGGCCGGCGGCTGAGTTTCGAGCCATCTACGTATCTGAATAAATCGTATCCAACTAGTTAGCACCTGTAAGTTTGGTGGGGGGCTTGGACGCCCGAATTAACGGGGACGAGTGGCGGGAGAGTGGAGCCGGTGGGGCAGCGGTAGGGGTGCTAACCTCTTATGTTACAGACATGATGAAGGAGACAGTGAAGCCGGAAAAAAAAAAGGAAAAAGGAAAATAAACTTTTTGTGGTTTTGTTACCATGAAAGAGTTTGAGAAAGCGATGATTGTATTATTGTAATCAATCAACGATAAATACATAATATATACAAATAAATGAATATCGTGTAGTAGCGTATAATATCTGAACAATATCTTTAACAATATCTTTATTAAAAGAAATGACTGTTTAAAAATTTGAAGGTAAAAAGGTCAATGAAAAAAAAACATGATGTAAAAAAAGTATTAATTAATGTGGATGTCTGATCACAAAGGTGGCATATTAGGCACTCCATTTATCGACACATGTCAATCCATGTGTCATTTAATACTATTGTCAGAGCAGTTTTGCTAAGAACATCAGCTATGGACATTTTTTCCACGTTGTGAATAAAGATGTGGGAGTATATTCACAAAATTTTGCTCCCTATGGCTCAAATAAAGACACCGTACAAGTGGAAAATGTGAACGTGGTAGTGGAACTGTACACACCACTTCCCACGCTGCGCACCAAAACCGAGGAGAAAAACTTTACAACCCACACTAGACCTGGCCACGGTTAACCGGAACCGCCGGTTGGAACCGGAACCGGCCGTTTTTTAACCGGCGGTTTGGTCAACCGCCGGTTTGTCAAACTGCCGGTTTTGGGGACCGCCGGTTTGCCGGTTTGTTGCCGGTTTGATGTATTTGGAACCGAAACCGGAACCGGAACAGCCGGTTGGAACCGGATTTTTTGAAACCGGCCGGAACAGGCCGGAACCGGAACCGGAACCGGAACCGGCCCAACGGCTATTTTCCTTCAACGGCTTTTTTTTTTTTTTTTTTTTTTTTTTTCAAACTCCTCAAATTTTTTCCTATAAATACTACACCATTTCATTACAAAATTCCTACACCAATCTCTACATCTCAATTCTTAAATCTTCTACTCAATTCTTACATCTTCTACTCATTTCTTTGATTATCAAGTTTGTTTAGTTGGTAAAAACAACAATCAAATTTACTTTACGATACCGATTTTTGAAGTTGTTCTGATTTAATCGTTACTTCAATACGGTTTTAGTTATAAGTAAATTTGGTTTTGTATTTTATTCAACTAATTTTTTTACAAGTGTAAAAAAAAAATTATAATCAAATTTACTTTACTAGACCGAAATATGAAGTTGTTCTGATTTAATCGTTATTTCAATTCGGTTTTAGTTATAAGTAAAATTGGTTAGTTAAATTAAATTTTTTTTATAACCATTATATGTAATTTAGATTTAAATCAAATTTACTTTACTTAATTTTTTTTATAACCGTTATATATAATTTAGATTTTTTACAATGTCAAGAAGATGTGCATCAACACAAGGCAATCGAAATGTTGCTTTCCGTGATGACACGGTTGTGCCGGAATCGGATGATCTTGCTGGTGGCTATAGACCCCAATATTATACAGACCCTGTCACCGGTAATCACATTTCGATTCCTCAGTTCGACACACCTTCAGGTTACAATCAAGCTGATTTTGATAGTCATTACGACGATATAATGTCTCAACCTGGAAATTTTAACATCAACCTTAACGAAGGTGAAGAAAATGATGAAGTCGACGTTGATGATGATCATGATGTATTTCCGAATGCTTCCCGTCCTAGACAAGGACGTGGTGGTAGTCGGCGTGGTGCTAGTGCTAGTGCTGATCCTACTCCTACTCTTGAGTCAGTCGATTTAGATGCTGGTGAAAGTACCCGACCCACAGCACAAGATAAAAGGTTAACATCGAGAATTTTTAGGGATTTTTTCACAAAGGTTCCTCGGACTGATGAAATAGGATTAGCAAACCCCGGAAAGTATTTCTTCGGGGTGTGCAATTTCTGTGGCAAAAAATATCAATTTAAACATGCCGGTGGTTATGGAACGATGCGGAGTCACATTATAACTAAACACCCGGAAAAATTGGAAGACGGCGCTTCTCAAACCCAGCTAAACATGCCGAGCTCCAGCGGAGGTAACACTAATCCACTCTTTATTTACTCTCGTGATAACTGTAGAGAACTAACCACGGATCTTATTGCGGGGATGGGTCTTCCTTTTAGCTTTTCTGAGAATCCTATTTTCGAAAGTTACGTACAATGGGCTTTGCAGCCGGCATTTACTAAAATCCCTCGTGCAACGGTTACTAGGGATTTTAAAAATAAATGTATTAAACGACAAAATATTATTATAGAAAGTTTGAAGAAAAATAAATTCCGAATATGTGTGTGTGTCGATATTTGGGAGGATAGGAGGACGAGCAATTATTATTTGGGCGTGTCGGGTCACTGGATTGACAACACTTGGATTGTCCAAAAGAGGTTACTTGCTTTTCGTTTATTTAACGACACTCATACTGCTTCTAACATTGCATCTTTATTAGTTGATATTTTTGAGGAATACGATTTAAAAGGTAAAGTTTTTTCTATTGCGTTTGACAATGCTTCAAACAACACTGCTTCTATTCCCGACTTATCCCGATATTGTGAATCTCTTTGTAACGGTCAATTTTTTCATGTTAGATGTTTATGCCATATTTTTAATTTATGTGTAAAGGATGGTCTAAAAGTTTGACCATAATATTAATGCGATAAAAACTGCGATTTCACATATTTTAGGTAGAAATATTCTGGTTAATAAGTGGTATAAATTTCTTAAAGAGAAAGGTCATCGCCAAGTCAAATCAACACATAAGATGTACCGCATAGGTGGAACACGACTCATGATCTTTGGAAAAAAAAAACAAAATTAAAAATACCTTTTGTGAATTTTTAAGTGAACACTGTCCGAACGAATATCGTTTGTATCCCTCTATTTGGACTTCATGCAAGAAACTGATGGATGTTTTTGAAATATTCAAAAAATTTACAGTATTGTTTTCAAAATGTTATGAACCCTCAGCACATTTAGTCTTGCCTGCTTGTGTAGAAATAACTGCCGAGTTTGAAACAATGGAACACGACGCAGAATTATTTCAATGTTTATTGCCGATGAAGGAGAAATGGAATAAATACATGTTGTATATTCCTGACACTTATCTCATTTCTTCTATGCTCGACCCTCGTATAAGACTAGTAGGTGTGTCTAACATGTTAGGTGCTTACTATGATGCTTTGTCTGTTACTCATAATGTGCCCCCGGTAGATTTTATAGTTGAAGTAGTTAGACTAGAAAATTTATTAAACTCTTTGTATGTTGAATATGAGCGTATGTATGGATTGAGAAACGAAGCAGTTCCCAATCCATCCGCAAGTGCTTCTACTAACCCTACAGGTGTCGTACGGGGACTTCAAAAAGTTCTGGATAAAATGAATTCTAAACGACAGAAAGGAGCGACATCGTCATCCGATCAACGTACAGAGATATCCAAATTTCTAAACACAACATTTGAAGGCTGTGAAATCGATACCTATGATTTCGAGTTCGACTTATTGACGTGGTGGAAGAGACATGTTAAAGAATATCCGATTCTAGCAATGATGGCGGTCGAGTTTTAAGTTGCCATGTTTCGACCGTCATCAAGTTGAACGATGTTTCAAAGATGGCGGATATGTGCTTACCAATAAAAGATGTTCGCTTCATCCCACCACTTTAGAGAAGCAAATGCTTTGTCAAGATTGGGTACAAGCCGAGAAGAGGGTGCAACACATTGAGTCGAAGAAGATGAGAGTCACGGTTCAAGGCGGTGACACCTGAAACTTCAGCGAGAACAAGCGCTCGAAATACCGACGTCGATTAAAGGTACGCAATTTATATCTTACTTATATATTTGTTACAATTCATAGAACAACTATAAAAGATTTAAAAAAAATATTAAAAATAACTATAAAAAACCTACTACTAAAAACTAAAAAAATACTATAGAAAACCTATTAAAATAGGGAGGAGGGGCCATAAGGACAAGAATTAACAGAAATGGGTCTGGAAGGACATTTTCCATTTTCAAAGATTATAAAGGACAAAAACAAATCTTTTGGACAAAAATACCCATTCACAGGAACATTCATCCAATGCAACAACATTCAGGAATCATCAAGTAACATTCACAGTAACATTCATCCAGATGCAAGAACATTCATGAATCATCGAGTAACTCATCCAGATGCAAGAACATTCATGAATCATCAAGTAACATTCACAGTAACATTCATCCAGATGCAAGAACATTCATGAATCATCAAGTAACATTAATGAATCAGCAAGTAACATTCATCCAGATGCAAAAACATTCATGAATTCATGAGTCATCAAGTAACCTTTGCACACGATCGATTAAACAAGCAAGAACATTCATCCACATCATACAAGAAGCATTGATCGATCTGACACATAGTAACATTTACCGCTTCGGTAATGAATCCCAAATCCCAAATCCCAAATCTTCAATCGTTAACTCCTTCAATCCCAAATCTTCAATCGTATTCTTCTTCAATCGTTTCAGGTAATGAATCCCAAATCTTCAATCCCAAATCTTCAATCGTCTTCTTCTTCAATCGTTAACTCCTTCGCCGGTGCACATGGCTCCCACCAAGCGCACGCGGCCGTAGAAGATGAAGCGACCCCCTACTACTGCTGCTTCAACCATAGCCGCCGCCTCTACTGCGACTGCCGCCGCCCTCTACCATGGCCACCGCCTCCTACACCGCCGCCCTCCTACGACCCGTTCTTACCTTTCCAACCTCACTGCCATGGTCAAAGCTTCCTCCCATCCGACGTCCCTCATCCTCTACCCATGAATTCGGACAACCACAGTAAATAACCAATCTCCGGCAATTCATCGGCTTCAAAAACAAGAGATGATGAGAGAAAGAGGGCATTTTGCAAATGGACTCGCGGACTTGGGGATTACGCTTTGAAGAAGCGGCGAGCTTTGAAGAAGCGGCTGAATGAATGAATTAGGGATTAGGCTTTGAAGGGTATTTTGGGAAGAAATAATATGTTTTGTCCTGATTAATATCTAGTGTATTTGGAACCGGATTTATGAATTAAAATGTCCTTTTCAGCAAAAAAACTAATTAAAATAAACATAAAAGAAAACCCGATAGAAACTATAAAAACCTATTAAAAATAACTAAAAAACACCTACTACTTTAAACTAAAAAAAAAGTTTAGAAAACTATAAATAAATAAAAAACATAAAAACCAAACAACTATAAAAGATTAAAAAAACCTATTAAAAATAACTATAAAAAACCTACTACTAAAAACTAAAAAAAAGACTATAGAAAACCTATTAAAAAAAACCATAAAAGAAAACCCGATAGAAACTATAAAAACCTATTAAAAATAACTAAAAAAACACCTACTACTTTAAACTAAAAAAAAGTATAGAAAACTATTAAAAAACCATAAAAACCAAACAACTATAAAAGATTAAAAAAACCTATTAAATATAACTATAAAAAACCTACTACTAAAAACTAAAAAATAACTATAGAAAACTATTAAAATACTATAAAAATAAACCCGATAGAAACTATAAAAACCTATTAAAAATAACTAACAAACACCTACTACTTTAAACTAAAAAAAAAGTTATAGAAAACTATATAAAAAAAAAAACATATACAAACCTAAAAAATTGTATGAAACTATAAAAAAACACATATACATACTATAAAAGACTACAATAAAACAAACATTTAAAAAACCTTTAAATACTATAAAAACATATAAGAATACTATAAAAGACTAAAAAAAACAATAAGATAAAAGACTAAAAAATAAACAATAAGAACTACGTTGCTTTTGATTTTTTATATGTTGTCTATCCGATAAATACGATTACATATAAAAATACATAAAAGAACCGAATTACCTGTATCTGCGTTGAAAAAATAACACAATTTACATATAAAAAAACAACACAATATTTCTCACCTAATGTTTAATAAAACAACATTTATAATCAACGATACTTAAAACCGACTCAAAAATTTATAAAAAACTATAAAAGACTTTAAAGAAAACAATAATAAAAATTACTATAAAAACTTTTACAACAAACTATAAAAGACTAAAAATAAACAATAAGAACTACGTTCGTTTTGATTTTATATATGTTATCATCCGACAATGATTGCATATAAAAATACGTAAAGCAACCGAATTACCTATCTGCGTTGAAAAAATAACACAATTTTCTTAAAATAACATTATTTACATATAAATAAAATAACACAATATTAATATTATTTTTAAAACCGAATATAAAACTATTTAAAAAATATATATATTACTCTCGCTTTAGTAATTATAGTGAAAAAAATAATAATTTGTTATTATAGTGAAAATAATAATTATTATGTGAAAATGAAAAGAAAAAAAAATTATGAAATTTTAAAACCGTGATCTCGAACAGAGAAGCAAACCGGTAAACTGAACTGCCCAAACCGGCAAACCGGCGGTTTTGAATAGTAAACAGCCGGTTTTTCAAACCGACGGTTCGTCCAACCGGCGGTTCGTCAAACCGGCAGAAACCGGCACTGTTGCAAACCGACGGTTCCGGTTCCACCATTTGGCCGGGTCTAACCCACACGGGCCACACCTCTCTCTCGGTTCTTTTATCTTCCCAGAAAAAATGGCTTTTGGATCTATTACAGCCTAGTTTTGGGCCTTGGGAGCCGCCTCCATTGAGCTGAGCATCTCATTTGATTTCTGTCTTCACAACGAATTGACTCTGTTTGCTCCGGCTGTCGTTCCGGTGAAGACGTTTTAAGCAAGGTTTCACCTTCACCTTCATTCTCCATTTCAATTCGTTTCTGTATTGTTAAGCCTTCAACAATTTTCGAGCTTAATTTACGACTCCGAATTGAATTGGCTTCAATCGAGCACTTGTTAAATGAATCAATGAATTTAGGGATGTTTTTGCTGGGAATTTAGGGATCTTCCTTACACAATTAAAGAAGGAGAAAGATATATACATACAGAGAATTTTGTTGTTGCACTTCACACTACAGAGCTATGATTTTCTCTCAGGCCAGAGGAGTAGAGGGGACGGAGGAGAAGAATAGTGAATTTTGTTTTTATTTTATTATGTTATTTTAGATGTGTAAAAATAGGCTATAGTGTACATTGTTGAATAACAAGGTGTGAAGTGGTGGGAAAAGTTGGATTTAACACATCCATGTCATCGAGCCATAGTGGATACTCTAATGCTAGAATAAAGAAGTGTTGGGACGATATACTAAAGGGAGGTGATGTGTTTTTGCTAGAGCAATGCTCTGATATGGTAATAGCAGTAGCCACTTCAAATAGATTGCCTAAAGGACAGATGGCATGTGCATCCACAACGAAGTGCAATAATCCAGTGAACACGAAGTGCGATTGGCAGATACGGGTGGCCAAAGAGATCTGGGAAACATGGCATTACACAAAAATGGCTTTACCCGAAGAAATAAAGAAATGGCATACCCTGAAGAACTAAAGGCACGTTCGAACAAACAGATGACATCAAGACAAAAGTACAGCTTAGTTAGAATTCAAAACAGCCAAATAAAGATTTCAGTGGAAATCAATCATTCAAGCAACTGCCTCCTGCTGAAACCATAAATAAAAATATTTGGAAAGTAAACTCCAATACATTACTGGGGGTGTCTTTTTCTATGTGCCTAAGACACCAAAACCATTCCAAAAAGGGAAAACGCTTACTACTGCAGCCTGCACTAATCAAAAATCTTCCAGCATTTCAGAAGCACCCACCACCTGTAAAGATTGGCCAGCAATATACAAAGAGAGACTTGACTTTGAAAGGTTCAACTTCCTTCCACTGCGTAAACTTGAAGCAGAGATAATAAAGGGGTCAGATGAACCTCTCGGACCTTGTAAGACAAAAAGGTGGCCCAAAAGCAAATCCGTCTCACTGGACAGCCCACCCTGTGGAAAACAAGTACACATGACACCTCTGTTTGGCCAGGGTGAATCGATAAACACACACATCCGTCAAATGAAAGGTATCTGTGAATGAAACGTACATCAGATCATCTTCAGTGGTTAGGTTTTTAAAATGTCTATCACCATGTCACGTCATCAGTCTATAAACATTCTCTATATATACATATTATACTATAGATAAAACTTCACAACATGGACACACTACTAAACATTTTTTCTGCTTTATTTCTACACTTGAACCGGTTCATAAAGCTTCATAGACTTGAACCTTATTTTGTTTAGCCTTTTGCCTAAATCCACTCCAATGGTCCATAAAGCTTTTAGAGTCATTGTAAAGCCTTTTAAATCTCACATTGGAAATGCTCTCAGTTCTTTTTGTCTTAAAAAATGTAGTTGGGTTATTAATTGAATTGATGTTGTGAACTGGGGTTTTTTTTAAACAATTTCCTAGAAAAAATATATCTAAAATACCTTTAACTATAATCGATGCAATAACGGTAAAGTACAACAGAATAAATAGATGAATATTTTATACAAACTACGATGAAGAAAAAAAATAACAAACACCCTTTTGATATTTTGAAAGGATTAAGAAAGTACATGACAAGGGCAGAAATATTGACATAAGAAAGTACCGAGTCCCATAATCAGTCATCTAATCTGCTTTTAAGTTCAAACAAGGCATTTAACAGAGGCAATGAAATATATTATCTTGCCCATAATAAGCATAAACAAAAGACAGGGAGGGGTGGGGAACGGAGCGAGAAAATGAACATTCAACAAGTTACACGAGGTCTATATTTAGAGAAAATTACACAAATCCTAAAGAAACATAAAGAATAGGCTTTATTCATGAATTTTTTTTCTTGGTGATTGCACAAAGAGGGGAGCATAATTATCCAAGGAAATTAAAAGAGACAAATAACGAGAAGGTTAAACGGTAAACCAGATAATCATAACCATACAAAGGATTTGTATATAGACTTGAACTTACAGACAAAAAGGAAGAGAGATACTTCAGTCCGCCTATTTCCTCCTCACAAAGCCAAGCTCTCTTAAGTAATTGTACTCAGCAAAATCATGGAATGTGCGATGAGCTCGCTGCCCATCACCATCTTGATTACTGACTTTCTCCAACATACTTCTGTATTTAGCAGGATCCTGAAAGAAAGAAAAAAAAGAAACCATAATATCTCAAGTTTCCTCGTTCCTGATGCTCAGAGAAAGTATATACTTTGACAAACCATTTCCAAGCAAAAAATCGTATCCAACCCCTGAAATGTCTACTTGAAAATGGCCTTTACAATAAAATACTCATATTTTGACCCTATTCTTATTCTTATTTCAAAAAGTGATGGATAACAATCACCCTGGCTATTATTATAATTATTATTTAAAATATATATATATATATATATATATATATATATATATTCAATGAACTAATGAACTACTCGATTTAACAACATATGCTTGCCTGCTTGAAGGAAAAATGCAAAATTTCCTGAGCAAATTTATTACTGCCTCCGTCCCAAAATGTAAGTCCGTTTAGCTTTTTGAATTTGTCCCATAATGTAAGTCCGTTTAGCTTTTTGAATTTGTCCAATAATATAAGTCCGTTTAGAATACAAATGGAGCATTTATTACATTTTTCTTCCTTTTACCCTACTTTATTATTCATCCACCTACTTTACAGATTTTACATTATTGAGAGTCAAAGGGTATTTTAGACTTTTACTATCAAAATTAAGGACACTTTTTTCTTAATCCGTGTGAAAAGGTCTAAACGGACTTAAATTTTGGGACGGAAAAGGTCTAAACGGACTTAAATTTTGGGACGGGGGTAATACTTGTCAAAGATGAGGGCAGAAAGCCAAAAAAAAAAAAAAAAAACCTTTCCGGTCAAAGGTCTAGCTTTACAAATTATTTACAATTATGTAAGAGTACATTTTGTGATATTTCAAAATTATGGGGCAAAAACGTAATTTTAAAAGCTTATGATCGATAAAATTATAAACATCACTAATGAGTGAAACCGAAAGACTATAACTACCAAAGAAGACAACATTAAGCTAAAGGAGTTGGTACCTGTAACAATTCCATCATTTGCTCCTCAATTGTACCTTTCATTGCCAAAATCTCCACATGAATTGGACGCTTTGCACCCATTCGGTGAGCACGACTAATAACTTGTTCCTCCATGCTGGTAAAATTCATAGCAATATTGAGAATGCATAGCAATATTGAGTTCATGAAAGAGTACAGTTATACGTCATAAGCAGAAAAATTAAGGCCTAGCAGGAAATACAGCTGACATGAAAATTATGCAGATAGGATATATGCATTCCAGTAAATGAAGAGAGAGAGAGAGAGAGAGAGAGAGAGAGAGAGAGAGAGAGAGAGAGAGAGAGAGAGAGAGAGACTTTACTTAGATGAAACTATCAAAATACAGAGAAGAAGCTGAGATGAAATCTCCTGAGAAATCATACCTTTTGTCCCAAATTGGCTCCATAAGGAAGACATGTGTCACAAAACTCAGATCAAGACCTAAAGCTGCACTACCATCCATCAAAAGAGCCATACACTCCGTCTCACGGTGAAAGGTTGCCAGAGATTTCATCTGAACAAAGACAAATAAATAAGCAATAAATTACTGTAAAATATCATTTAATAGAAAAGAAATCTGATGAATGGAAGTATCGCACTTAAACAAAGTTGGGCCAGTTGAGCGGCTTGAGCCTATCATACACAGCCCTACTTTTTCTAACAAAAGCTTGTTTAATAACTGGAACAAAAGAAAAAACAGCAAAGGCTAGGGGCTCACCCTATGGCTTAAAGGCATTGGAGTATACATGGCAGCGAATTGGATTCCGGCTACGGTTAACTGCCATAAAAAGGGGATACGCCTGAATTACAGCCAATTGTAGAAGGGATACGAACAGAAAAACTTTTATTGCAGAAAGCCATTTACCTGCTGTTCGATGACATGTATATGTTCTAGAAACTGAGAATATATAATAACTTTCTCTGGAGGTCTGCTACACAATTCCATTTCAGCATCTGAGTAACCCTCTTTTTGCAATGTTCTGTGCAAGGGGTACCTGGCCCCTCCCACAGTGTACCCGATGCCTTTCTTATCTTCGAAAGATGCAAGTTTTGCATTAGTTTTCCGTAGCATCTTCAACTTCTGCACGAGATAAGAAACTTTTGTGCTGGAGGTTGATTCCCAATCAGGATTCCAATCATCCTGGATGAAATAATGATTTATGATTAAAAATCAGTGCACTTATAGTCAACAGAAGAATCAGGAATTTTAAACAAACAAACAAAAATTGTGTTTTGCCTGTTTGTAAGATGGCTGCAACTCTATGAGATCTTTAGGGACAGGCCACTGAGGGTTAGGATTCTCAGGACGAGTTCGTTTTTCAGGACTCTGCATTTCATACAAGTTACCACAGCCAGGGAATGTACACCTTTCTTTGTCCAAAGCAACACAATCAAGGCATAAGACATGCATGCATGGCGTTATAACAGGCAAGCGGCACCATACTTTGCACCTTTAATGTTAAATGGGGGAACCAATCAGAATTTCACAATCTCATTCAACTCAAATTTACCAAAAAAATAAATAATAAATACTAAAAAATGCGTACCGTAAGCAATAGCCCCCATGAGTAATGCTGTATCTTATCATAACATATTCCTCCGAAGCGGGATCCAACCCCTTTTCTTGCAATATGTCCATAGTTTCCTGGATGTCTTGGCCAGCATCTGCCACTCTCATATGCCCAGCGACACAACAAGATAGTCTTACATTTTTAATAGTTGCGCTCCGGAATTTCCATTGTTTAGGATTAAGAAGACTCTCAACATGATTAGAATCATTCCAGTCGGCAAGCAATATATTACGGCGAACGGTTTCAACTAATTCATTGTAACTTTTTGCGTTTTCTCCTGTAAATTCTAGATACGTTACTTTCTTGTCGCAAGGAGGAATACTCTGTACATCGCTTTTTCTTGCACAAATCATGCATCTGCGAAGTAGTTGCAACAACTGCAACCTACCTTCTTCCATCTCTGCCTCAAAAGGCCTAAGGATACCATCTTCCCAAGCTTTCGGATTCAGCCCATAAGCTTCTTCATGAAGAAACTTAAGTATCGGATGAAGATGAGATATTTGACTATTTGGAGTATTAGGAGTCGGGGTTCCTGTTAACACCCAACGTCTGGAAGCTCTCAAAAGCACAGCCATCTGTAATTTGTTTGTCATAGTGAGACTTGATCCCAGTGTATGTCCTTCATCTAACAACACCCGTAACCAGTGCACCTGCATAAGTGGACTTCGTTTCTTGGGGTTCCATTCAGCACTTAATCGACTGAAGGTAGTAATAACAACATCATAATCCCAAGCAAGATGGTGTAAAGAAGGCCTTTCCTGAGCGGTCCATATATAATATTTAAGCTGACCTGGTCTGACATGCTTATCGATTTGGCTTTTCCAATGATCAACAAGATTTGCAGGGACAACAATTAAGGTTGCCCTAGATAAATATAGTCTCACTGAATCTAATGGTTTGCAAAGAGCAACCTTAAGGGCATCCAAATCAAAAATAAGATTGGCAATATCTGCAGGGTAATACCACCTTGTGGTACGCTTCTTTACCTTCTTAACAAGACCAAATGCTTTGAAAATTTTGTGATACGCATGGGGACGATCTGACATGCAAAGTTCAGCAACAGGATGTGCAACACCGACTGTTTCCATTTCAGAGAGCTTTTCTGGTGAAAGTTTAACGAACCAAGTTAAGACCTTCTTTGTTTGGGAAGTCATACGGTCCAAATGCTCCCTCAGCACACCAGTAAAGAATGATATATTTTCATTTTTGCCACCAGGAGTTCCTTTTGTATAAAATCCAGGAAAAGTTTTTATGGACTCGTAATTCCAAGGGTCCTCAGGAATTTTACAATTTTGACGATCTGGGTCAGCATTCATGCTACAAAACCAAGCCTTAGATGAATCTGCAGCATCTGAATCCAAAAGCTTTCGCCATTTTCCACAAGCATCACACTGGATCCAGTTTTCTCTGAGTTCGATAAGATCTGTGCCCGTTCTTTTACGCTTCCTGCCACTGCATGAGGATCCATGCGACACATCAGCATGTGAAGCAGCCAAGTTCTGACCAACCGAGCCTTGTTTTCGTTTCCGTGCACTATTCATGTGCTTCGATGCAGAAGGAGAAGTATCTATATAGCCATTGAAAATATTTCTCCTGATGTGACACTCACCAATGCCCGCCATTTCTGGGGATTCAATTCTGCTGCAATGAGAAAAATCACCAGATGCCGCAATTTGTTCATTTGAAGCCATTGAACTACTACTTTCTGGTGTTGATAAACCATAGTCCTGGCTTGGATTCAATTCATTCAGAAAAAACTGCCCTCTCCGTGGATTAGGACCAACAACTTTGCTATGTGGAGACACCCCATTATTCCATACATATTGACTCCTTTCCTCATAATAACCACCCTTTTTATCAGAATTATGATTGCACCAGATCACTTCCACACCTTCTGGAGGCTCAGCAAAAGTTCCTTGTGTCTTCAGAATTAGAGAGAGAGCCGTTATCGTTTTACCCAAACCAGGTTCATCACAAAACATTCCCCCACGAAAATCCTTAACTGAAGGCAATTTATCAGTGAATATCTCTCCAGAAACAACATTTACACAAAACGCATAACCATCCTTGGATCTGAATTCCCTGTATAAAGGATGTCCCCATGTTGCAGAATCTCGCTCACGCATTAACATCCATTCAACAGCTGCATTCTGATGAGGAAAAAGTTTAAGCTTCATGCATGGCATGACTAATGAAGATAAGGATCGTAAATGATGACATGTTGCTGCAACCCTGAGTAGATCATTAGGAAGAAGTAAAACAAGTATATTCATCAAAATATCATCAGGCACCAGCCAAATGCCAGATTCAGTAGAAACATCAGCTTCGCATATTTTGGAGTTATCGTGATTTTTGTTATTTGTCAAACTAGGCAAACTCTTGAAGATTTCAGAGACTTCGAACAATTTTCTTCGAGAGGCTACAGGAATATGGCATTTCTGATTGCATCCAAGAACATGACAGTCGAACAGATCCCAAACGGAACCATGATCTTCAAGATCAGCACCACCAGAAGCAAGCATCAACCTCCTAGCTTCCCAGTCACAACTGAAAAGGATCAGGATAACATGGCATGTTAATTAAAACATATCAAAAACATGATGTCTGCTTAGAGCCTGAATATGCTCCCTATTAGTATAAATGGCAGATAGATAGAAACAAAGCATGCTAGGCAAATATCAACATGGGCTGGTACTAAAAACAATTCTGTACGGTTTACAATTTTTTTACAAGACAAGGATTTATACCAACATGCAAAAATGTGCAGGTTTACTTTCTTTGAGGTCAGGAAATCATAATGAGAATATCGGAAAATGACAAAATGTAGCAAAATTCAAAACGATAATATGGGTTTGGATAGCATGAAATGTGAACGCAAAACTAGCACAGTATAAGATGTGAACAATGCTATCTAATAAACAAGAAGAATGGATAAAGCATTGTGTACTAAACCAAAAAGAAAGTACACAAATATCCACACATCAGCAAGTCAAAGAATCAACCATTGATGCAATGCAACCAACTGGACGACACTAAGAAAATTTGTTTAGTTTCTCAAATACAAAGTTCACACAATGCACCTTGACTTCTGGCTATAAGTATGTAGGCTTCCTTATTCTAATGTCAGAAGAACCACAAAAGAATATCAGGAAGTCAATGGAGCTGGGCTGTTGAAAAGGACAATTCACGCAAAAAAAAATTACAGTATCTCTAACTGAATGTAGTACAATATGCTTAGCAATAATGCTATAACCAAATGTTCATTTACATTAAAACACCTAGGATTGAAAACAATATTGATGTCATCCATGCTGTCAAATCCGACAAAGTTGAGGAAACTATGGATCCACTCTCATCTTATGATCCCAACCTAGAAATCACTCCAGTGGCGTATATAGAGCCTGATTCTAAGGTAGTAAAATACAATGTCATATACGACTGCACTCTAGGTTTATAGAGATGGAGATAATATTTCTTCTTTTTCAATTTTGAGGACGGAAGTGTCATATACAAAAAGATTTTACAACAATGAGTTGTAATCTCATGAACTACTAACAAACCTAGAGTTGTGTACACTTTACTTACAAATCTACAGTAGCTTACACTTTACTAACAAACCTACAGTTGTATACACTTGTTCTAACTACTTTAGCCTTTTTCCTATATATGTAACAATGATACATAGACTTGTCCTAAATACTTTAGCCTTTATCCTATATAAAACAGTAATATAACAATCCGTGAAGGATAAATAAACCCTATATCTTTCTGCATTTGTTTATCCTCGATAGTCCTTATCTTTTAAACTGCCCTTCTAGTAGTATGAAATATGAATATGGGTTGTAATTCTACATATGATTTGTTTAAACAAAACAAGCCATTCAAAGTTCCGATCTCTGCCCACTCATTTTACTCCAGAAACTATGTCACCACCCCATACTTTTTTTTCATACTTTATTCCAAACTGCCCCACCCATTGGAAAAAAATCGAAACCTCATCCAGATTATTCTGAATTTCCAGACACTTTTCAATCTCCTAGCATCCAAATCCCAATAAAAGGTTAGAACAGGTGCTGATTAGTGAATGTGTTTAATCATGGATAGCTATTAAGTCTCTATAACTCTGATTAAAGAAAAGAAAAATTTTGATTCCACTTCATCATCCAATTCATGTTCTCTCCGACCCAAAGAAAATATGTAGACAAAAATCATCAAGGGAAAGGCGAGTCAGAAAAAAAAAACTAAATAAAAGAAACGAACTTTATGCACATGCACACCTGAGATGCTTAAAAAGCGCAGCAGCAGTGGGGCTAGACTTAGGGAACTTCCAGTTATTGCGTATCCACAACGTAATCGGCAAATAGACATCGACAAGCACCACAACTCTATCCTCACCATCACGGGATGAAAGGCCGACCACTCGTGCGACAATGCTCAAGCACTTGTTGACTAGAAGCGTGTGAAGCTGACGAACCACGCTTAGGCTTCCCTTAACCATTCCGAATCTGCTCCATTTTTTCCTCGACGACAATGTCGCTGTAGAACCACTGGATCCCTCGACACCGCCATTCTGATTCTGAACAGAATCAATCGGCAATAAAATAACACCGTCTTCCGTCACAAAGTGGCCATCCCCGGCAACACGGCAGCGAGTTCCATCGATGGCAATACGGCAGCCGGTATAGAGAGGAACAGACCGGGCGGAATCAGAAGGGAAGACAGTTGCAACTGTACGCAGATAACCGCATAATTTGTGGTTGGGGATTAAGACGGCGGCGCCGTTGTTGTCGTCGTCGTCGGTGGTTTGATTCATCGTGGGATCACGGAATTGTCGATTGATTTGGAATTGGGAAATCGATTGTTAATGAATAATCCCAAATTTCAAGGAAAGAGGTGACATGTTTTGCTTGCGGTTACGGCTCTTTTTTTCAGAATCTTGAAAGATGAAATTTGCCCCTCAAAAAAAAGAAAGATGAAATTATGGGTATATTTCTTGAAGCCAAAATTTAACAACGTGGGGATCCAATTTATGGGATTTCGATCTCTACAGTTACCAAAGCTACGTAGTGCTCGGTTATTTTTATTTACTTTTTTTCAGTTTAAATATGTAGTAAAAAAATTAGCAGTATAATAATTATATTTATTGTAAAAATGTATATATAGAAGATCAATTTCAGTTTGACGTTATTGCCCTCGCATATATATGGGCAATATAAAATTAAAATAAAAATAATACTTATTAAAAAACGTTTCAAGAAAGTGTTTTTTCCGTATTTTGTTAAAGAATTCAAGGGGTTTTTTCATTTTGATTTACGGGGAATTCGATTAAAGACATCTACAACAATTCGATATTTTCTTATTTTATTAAGGAATTTTCGGGGAGGGGGGAGGGGAGAGACCAACTATTTCGTTTGATTTTAAGTGATTTTTTTGTGTGGGAAAGAACAATTTTCATTAGAATGCAATGTGTGCTCAAATGCGTTAATTATATCAGATGAAGGGGAATAGCCCCAACATACAGGACAAGAATTAGACAAACTATGGCCAACCAACGGGTGAGCAGGGGTATTACAAGGCTCTGTTTGGTTTCGGGTTAAGTTGGGATTGAATGGATTCAGAAGGTAGAAAGTGAAATAAAATAAACTAAAATAATGATTATAATTATTGTATTGAAATCTGTGTAAATGAAAAAATAATTTGTGAGAGAAATTTTAATGAATTATTATATAGATAAAGTAGTGGTTAAATAGTGTAGTGGTGAATAAAGTGAATTGGTTAATATTATTTTCTTTATTGATGGTGAAATGATTGGTGAGATAAATTATAATAAAATTGATAAAATGATGATAGATAAGATAGTCGAGTGAATAAAATATTGAGTTGAATCCAAATAGATGTGACTCCACCCGGAACCAAACAGAGACAAGGAGCTCTTCATACTCTGGGCAAGAAGTCTCATGCTAGATAAATCTTCCTCGGTCATTCAGTTTAATAATGGCTACCTGAGATTCTGTCAAAAAAACTTCATCACAAAAAAAAAAATAATAATAATAATAATAATAATAATATTTTTTTGAAGCAAAAATACTTATTAAAAAACGTTTCAAGAAAGTGTTTTTTCGGTATTTTTTTATTTTATTAAGGAATTTTCAGGGTTTTTTCATATTGATTTACGAGGAAACGGTTAAGACACCCACAACAATTCGATATTTTCTTATTTTATTAAGGAATTTTCGGCGTTTTTTCATCTTGGTTTTCAGGGAAATCGGTTAGAGACACCCACAACAACTATTTTGTTTGATTCTAAGTGATTTTTTTTTTTTCCGTAAAGACAATTTTCATTAGAATATAAGGTCAACCTCAGAGGCGTTAATTACATCAGACAGAGGGAAGCCCCAATGTATAGTACAAGCATTAGACAAACTATAGCTACCCAACCGGTAGGGGTGTACACGGATACGGTTTATCTGAAAACCGAACCGATTCGAGGTATTCAGTTCGGTTCATTTCTGTTTGGTTTCGGTTAATAAATATAGAGAAACCAAAATTTTCGGTTCGGTTATGGTTAATGGTACAAATTTTATGTAACCGAACCGATTAAAACGAAACAATTAACCAAACAAAAAACCGTAACCGAACCGTTTATATCCCATATCTATAATTATTTTTTATAACCAAAATAATATATATATATTTATAAAAATTGATTGTAACCGAATCGTTATCCTAACCGTTTATAACCGAATAAAAAACCTAACCGTTATCTAAAAAAAAAAAAAAAAAAACCGTTAATGACCAGGTAGAATTATTAGATTTTATTTTGGTATTCGGTTAACCGAACCAAACCATATATTTCGGTTCGGTTCAATTCGGTTACTTAAAGTAAACGGTTCGGATTTTTACTAAACAAAATTTTCGGTTCGGTTTCGGTTACGGCCATTAACCGTATCGAACCGAACCTTGTACACCCCTACCAACAGGTGAGCAGAGGTGTTACAAGATGTCTTAATCCAGGAGAACGAAAAGGCAGGTATAGACGCTAAGCTCTTCATACTCTAGGCAAGAAGTCCCATGCTGGATAAATCTTCCTCCGATTCAGATGTGTCTGTAAAGAATGAGTTGATAGACAGTGGTGTTTTCAAGGACATGTATCTTGCTCTCCGACCTGCCATGGCCGTGGATGATCAATTAGTCGTCTTAAAATATTAAACTCACAAGGTAATTATTATTTTAAGAAAATCGTTATAATATGACTTTATTTTTTTTTTTGCTTAAAGCCCTCTGTGTGTCCGAACCCACTCTGGTCCGACTAATCCGAGTCGATCCTTGTTGTCTGCAGAAGTCGACTTTACTTTGCGAGGGTTGGGACTTGGCAAGAGCTCTTTTAAACATTGACGCCACTAAGGAGAATCGAACCTGCGACTTCCTAAGGCGTTCTGCCCACTCACCACTGGAAACTGTTTACTTTGGTTTATAATATGACTTTATTAATACTAATTAATATGAAAAATAAGTTAAGAACATGTTGCTTACGGTTATAATATTTACTTTATGAATAGTCGTATACTAAAAAAAAACATTAGAGAGATTTACCTATACTCAAAAACACTCCAGAGAGTTCTCCAGGAGAGTTTCCTATCAATTGAGGGAAGTATTCACACATATTTACTCATTATATCATACAATGCTTTTTTTTTTGAGTGGATTTATCATACAATACTAATACTTAATTATCATAATGCGTCAACAAACATGATTTTTATTTTTCATTTGTATCCTACTGTAATGTCCCACATAGGAAAAATAGTAGAATGATCACCCCCATATAAGTGTAAGACATAAAGGTCTTGTCAACTCGGGTTAGCCCTTTTAGACCAAGCGATGACGGCGGTCTAAGCAGTTGACTGGACATTTATGACTCATTTAACGCTACTGGCCCGTCCTGCAAGGCGTTCTGAAATGGTATTCAGAGCCGACTATCGACGGAACTATGCGTTGCACCGTATGCTAAAAGACGGTGTAAGGATGGCCTCTAGTTACCTCTGGTAGGGGACGATCCGAAAAACGATCTCGCCGTCTGGCGAGGACGCCATCCCCTATAAGTGGGGATAATGTAATGTCCCACATAGAAAAAATAGTAGAATGATCACCCCTCATATAAGTGTAAGACATAAAGGTCTTGTCAACTCCTGGTTAGCCCTTTTTGACCAAGCGGCGACGGCGGCGGTCTCAAGCGATTGGCCCGGACATTTATGACTCATTTAAGCGCTACTGAGCCCGGTCCTGGGGCGTTATGAAATAGTATTCGAGCCGACTATCGAGGCGGAACTATCGTTGCACCGCATAAGAAGACGGTGTAAGGATGGCCTCTAGTTACCTCTGGTAGGGACGATCCGGGAACAGTCTCGGCCGTCCTGGCGAGGACGCCAGTCCCTTATAAGTGGGGGATAATGTAATGTCCCACATAGGAAAAATAGTAGAATGATCACCCTCATATAAGTGTAAGACATAAAGGTCTTGTCAACTCGGGTTAGCCCTTTTTGACCAAGCGACGACGGCGGTCTAAGCAGTTGACTGGACATTTATGACTCATTTAGCGCTACCAGGCCCGGGGTCTGGGGGCGTTACACCTACTACCGGCTTACGCCTACTGCTCTAAACTGGCAGTGCAATGGTCATTCAGTCTATTAATGGCCACATGAAGGATTTCACTTTGGGAGAAACTTCTTTTGACCAAAGGGAGGTCCAAAAGGAAGATTCTACCGTGGTATTAGAGGAGCTGCATGGGTGATTTTGGCTATGATTGATGTCTTTTGCTAGTTTTGTATTGTACCCCGATTTGATAGTATAAACCCTTTTTGTGCAGTGCGGCAATGCCAAATGGGTATGTCAGAGGGATTTTGAGAATGGATTCAACTTAATGAAGAAGAAAATTAGTATTAAGAAGGGCAATATTCCATGTTCCATTTTGAAGAGAAATTAGGTCACTAACATTACCTGTAGCAGGGTTTGTGTTGTTTAATTTAAAGGCTTGAAGTGAAGTTCTATTGGTATCCACGGGTCTTCCCAAATCTTAATGTTCTGACCATTTTCTATTCTGAAGCGCAATCATTGAGTTATGAGGTTTCTGCCATGTAGTAAGCTTTTACAAATGATAAAACTTATCAGATTTAATGCAGCGGAAAACCTTTTTTAAGTTCCGTTTTCAAAGTATGAATGTTGAATGTTCTAAAGCTGAAAGTAAATTGCATAAAACTAAATAACACAAAGGTTTATAGTGATTCAGAGTAGTGTAATCCCTTCGTTCACTCTTATTCTGTGATGATGGAGGAATTTGCTATTGTTCTTTGATCGAACTTAAACTGGTGCTCAATCTTACCGGCAGTGTACCGGGTCAAATTGTAGTTTAGTCTAGTGAATCAATGTCGTATCCCTCAGGGAAATGAAAATACAATTCAAAATGTGGTTAAACACCAATTAGCTGTTATTATCTCAATCTAAGTCGCAATCCTTACCATATAAGGTTATGATACTAATGCTATAAATAATTATATATATATATATATATATATATATATATATATATATATATATATATATATATATATATAGATACCAATATAATCAATATAGATAGTTATATAATAAAAACTAACCAAGACAATATTATTGAACCATGATCTCTTTTAGTTTAATGGATGTGATCGAACTTCCTGTTTAAAGGTGTAATCGATTATGTGAAACGGTATACTCCTCATCTAACAAATTCCCCTCATACGAGTGCACGAATTTGTTCTATGCCTCCTCCTTGGTAAAACCTCGATTAAACCTAATGATTTGACATAATAATCTCTCGAGTATAAATATTCTATCCCTGGATAAGAAAGAGGGTTCCGTTTGTCAGACGACCAATTTTACATTCCAGTCTTTCTACTCTTTTCTCATATCCTAACGTCTCTGGTCAGTTCATGATTAGGTTATGTCTATGTCCATACTGGTTAATTACGTCAATACGGGCTGTCAATTAGTTCAAGTAAAAAAAGATTCATCATATTCAATTTTTGATTAAATTTTAACATAGTCATCATCCATTTTCCTAAAAGATCAAAATAGCTCAATTACATGTCTTGGCTAGTTGTATAATAAGCCTGTAATCATTATTAAACTAATATATAGATATTTATATAAACAACAAACATAATAACATTAGAATATTACCGAATACAATTGTTGAAGTGGGCTTTTTCCTCTGAATGTAACAACAGCTATTAATTCAACAATCTTCGATAATTACTCTAAATATTACAAAGGTACTAATACTACTTTTATGGCAGAATGCCTACTGAAATAATATTTACAGAGAGTAGATAAGATAATATATATATAGATAGAGATATATATATTGGTACGAAATTTTTTTCTCATAAATGAGGGCTATTTATAGGCTGAGTTTTCTGGTCCGGCGTACGCCGAGACTGATCCGGCGTACGCCGAGACTGATCCGGCGTACGCCGAGACTGATCCGGCGTGCGCCGGATTAACTGAATTTGAATACTCCGTGTCAGACGCATAACATGATTTAATCATCACCTAATCCGGCGTGAACCGGCTCCTTCCGGCCTACGCCGGTCTTGATAAATATCACCTACTTGATCGATTTTTATATTTTTCGATTCCGATTCTTCTTCTTTTGTATCACATAATACCGCATAATTCAAAAACAACAAAACCACAGGTAAATTTGATAACAAAAGTTATAATTTATACTACAACATTTATTTGTAACTATTAGATTTTTATAAGTTATATTAATACTTTTAAGATATTTAAACAAAATATCTGATAATATGTTATAAAATGTTATAAATTTTTATTATAAAGTTGACATATATCATTCTTTGTACATCGTTACAACAGTGAGGATAGTCATAGACAACACCGTGTTGCTTCACCATCCGAGTCATTGATCCTTCACACCCAGTAAATGCTTCACTAATTGACTCTGTTGCTCTTTCGAAGTAATCTTCAACAACTATCACCAATTTAGTTCCTTTACAACTTCACTGTTTCATCTGATGATAGTCCTTCGCAGATTCCATGTTTAATATATATATCCTTGATTGCCTCAACAACTTCACAGATTGAACTTTTTTTAAATGAATCAAGTTGGAGTGAGTGTTGAATCAATAATGATTCAAGGTTGAGCTTTTCTAGATATGACTTTGAAGTTCTGATTTGACCGCAGAGAAATGAGAGGGGAATGAGTGATTTCAAAGTCTCTTTATAGAGTTTGGATTGGACTGAGAGGAAAGGAAATATAAAAAGTGTTGGGAAAATTAAATGAAAAGAAAAAATATGGCATTATATACATTTCCACTTTTGGATAAAAAAAATACGGAGTAATACATAAAAACGACTCAATATGACTAAAGCCCAACATTTGTGCATAAACTGAATTTTTAAACCAACAAAAGGAAGTATTAATGAGAATAGTTGTACAAATGATAAGCGTCAAAATAAAATTTTAAAAAAACTTGCATGATCTGCATCTAACAATAACAAACCAGGCAAAATAGTTTCTAGTAAATCATAGGTCGATTGAGCCCTATGAAACAAAGAGCTATAGCTATGAGCTTGCTTTTTCAAATAATGCTCTATAAACAATAAATAAAATATCATTTATCTTGAAGATTATTCACATAACTCAATTCAATTGGCTTTTTATTTGTTGCTTTAAAACATGAATCATTCATCAAAAGTGACTGTTCATAATGCATCTATAATTTTAAAGGTACCTAGCAATTAACATGGGACCCCTAGCAAGAAAAAAAAAGGACAAACATGACATGATAGATCAACACGGATTTGGTCATTCAAAAAATACCAATGCAAATCGATCAGCATTTCATAAGAGAAAAAATGGTTTTTTATGAGAAGAAAAGTCTCTAACCAAATAAAGTAGAGGACAGTTTCCTAGATCCGGATGAATCAAGCCGAAATGTAATTACCAGATAATAATTCACAAACTGCAAGATAGAAACATACCTCAACTTTGACGATGATTGAGAGTTGATAAAGGATGTGTTCTTGATGATTTGTAGATTCAACGGAGTGAGAAAAAAAAACGTGGAATGATGATATAATATATATACTGAACAAAATTTTAGGTTATACTAGATTACCGCCAAATTTTCACCGGCAATAGCGCCGCAAAAAATATTTGTGATTTGCGCCTTCAATTTTGATAAGAAAAACTTTTTTTATTAGACTGGAAAAGAAAATCCTATTTAATTTTAAACTTCTGCACAAAAAGTAACCTAATCATTTCCTTTTCTAATTTTTCACTGCCAATAGCGCCATTTTTTTTCAGCATTAGCGCCAAAACTATTTGTGACTAGCACCTTCGGTTTTGCTAAGAAAAGCTTTTTTTTATTAGAAAAGAAAATCCTATTTAATTTTAAACTTCTTTACAAAAAAGCAACCTAATTATTTCCTTTTTCCTCTATTTATTTTTCAATGAATTATATTCTATCATTTCCATTGGTTTCCACCTTTTGCCTCCATTGTGGAATACCCAATACTAGACCTTAATCCCTCCCTCCCCTTCTTTTATTTTCTTTTCCTTTTGTTTCCATCAAACCAAACAGAGCCTAAGAGAAAACCAATAACAATTTTATTTTAAGAAAATCAGCATCATTCCCATATCGCATAGGGTATTTACTATATATCATTAGTGCGGATACCGAGTCCTTATCCAAAAATAGAATGTTCGATATGTAATTTTTAGAAAAAATCCTAAAACCCATATAGTCTAACGTCTTATCACATTAGTTAAAGATTACACGAAAGAAAAGAAATATGCTGAGATCCAGAGGACAGACTCTTCGCCCTGTTTGGTTTCGTGTTGGGTTGGATCAAACTCAATATTTTATTCATTCCAATATCATATTTACCATTATTTTATTAATTCTGTTATTTTATTATAATTTCTTGACAAATCATTTCATCTTCAATAAATAAAATAATATTAATCAATTCACTTTATTTACCTACTATACTATTTAACCATTACTTTATCAATATAATATTCATTAAAATTTCTCTCACCAATCATTTTTCATATACACAAATTTCAATACAATATTTCAATTTTATAATCATTACTCCACATTATTTTATTTTATTTTCTCTCTCATGAATCCATTTAATCTCAGTCTAACCCGAAACCAAACAGGGGTAGGTCTTTCATAACAACCCAACACCTCTGAATATCACTGCTGTCAAACTAACATCACAATAACTTAAACAACTAACGTCCCAAATGACCAACATGTCATAAATAAAAACTATTATAGCTAACTTGACACACATGCATCATTCAAAGGAAACCAAACTAATAATGAACAAACTAACATAATGAAAACTCCATAGCTCTATTCTAAACGTGCTCTTCAAGCTCACCATCAAACTCATCTGACACTTGCATATCATCCCATTTCAAAAGAAATGAGCAGAGCCGGCCCTGTGAAATTCGGGGCCCAGGGCAATTTTACCGGACAAAGCCCTTTAGATTTGAAAAACAAATTTCTTTTCGGTAGAGAAACATAAATAAAAATTGTAAAAAAAACATTTTATTTCAAATTCATAGGTAAGTCGACACGGTCTAAATGCAAAATACTACTTCAACACCGTTCTTCTAGCATATTTATAATCAAAATCATTTATCAATGTAGAATAATCAACTTCAACTCCCATGTTCTTCTCGATCGATATCATTGCTAGCCAAAATAGAAATTAGGAGTGGATTTTGAAGTTTATGTGGGTTAATAAAAAAATAGAATAGTTCCTAAAAATAAAAAATAGAATAATATTATGGTAGAAATTTATATAAAATTGAGCTTTGTTTAAGTAGATTTTATTCAACGAATTTTTTTTTGAAAGGTTCCACGATTTAAAATGTGCTTAATTTTTTAAATTAATATATAAAGTTGGAGAAATTTGAGGTCCCATAGAAAACCGGGGGCCCAAGGCCCGCCTACTTGGCCTTTGCTCAGGGCCACCACTGGAAATGAGTGATCATTAGCTAGATGTTCAGTAAGAAGTAGACAATCAAAAATAGATATTCAAGTTTGTTATAAGTGGGGACACATGGCAGGAATGTATTTCAAGGTATACATGTTACATTTTCTATTTATAAGAACACTATCAACATTCAAGATACTACGCATGATACCACTTAGCATGAGGCTACGATGCAACACGGTTAAATGACTAATTATATCTCCAACATGACACTTAAAATAACAGTACTCTATACATACGTTGTTTTAATACAACATGACTAATACAACTAGTCATATATCCAACACGATTCTTAACAATCATGGTACTACGTACTATTGCTAGTTAATAATTGTACCTTATCGAAATCATTTAGGCAAACACATCAAGAACGTAGGAGCACATATTAGAACATAAAGTCATGTTAAAGTCCTTATTCTATCCTATGTGATAAGAAGGGGTTTTACAATTTTTATTCATTCAGTTTCGATTCGGTTAAGGTATTATTTTAATTTGGTTTGGGTATAGATAAGCGAAAAAATCGATTCATCTATAATACTAACCAAAACCGAACCAGATATAATAAATTAATCAAACCAGACTGACCGAAGTTTGATTTGGTTTTCGAATTAATCATTTTCAATTTACGTCACCGCCATCTTCTTCACCATTCTTTCACAGATATAGCAACTTTTGCCATCCACACACACAGAAAAACCAGGAACAGAGCGCACACATGTCCATGTCCATGTCCGCACCAGCAATTTCTTCGTGTTTCAAGGCGAACCTGACTGCCAATTTTCCCGGCAGAACCCAACACCCCCTCCTTTGTTACCCCAACCCTTCGTTTTTCAGCAACAACTACAACCTTATTTGCTTGGCGTTTTCGCATTCAAATTCAAGCAGCAGCGGCAGCAATGGCGGAGAGAAACCTTTACATTATGGTCCTCAAGAAGAGGCCAGGTGGCTTAGGGAAGAACAACGATGGTTTAGGGAGGAGCAGCGTTGGCTTCGCGAGGAGTCACGCTGGAATGAAGAGAGGGAGGCCTTATTACGTGAAATTCAGAGGCTGAAATCACAGAAACAGGAACCTGAACGTATGAATTTTGTTCAGGAAAGTTTGCTTTCTGAGCTAACTGCAAACAATATTTCCAAAGTCTTGCAGGTAAAGAATTGGCGATTTCCCCCTCCTGTGTTTGCTTCTATGAAATTAATTTTGAATTTTTCTGGCTTTTGTGGTTATAATAGCGGATTGAGTTCGTTGGAATCTTAATTGTTTTCCCTGGATAATGCTTGAAATGTTGAATTTTCAGTTGTTGAAGGAAGGGGAGCTAGCTAAGAGTATGAACAGAATCCCTGAGAGTGGTTCAAGTGCTCAGCCAATTGTTTTGAAGACGACAATAGAAGAGGAGGAGGACACGATTTTGAAGGAAATTATTGAAGTTCCCCAACAAATGGAAAAGAAGGTGAAGAAGAGGGCAACATTAAGGATTGGATCCGAGGGAGAAGAGGTTAAATCAATGCAGGTTAGTTTTTTTTTCTAATCTTTATATCTTTTACAAAGTTAAGTAGACATGTCCGGTATACCTTGAGCCGGCTTATCTGTAGTCTTAACGCGTATCACCGATATATACAGTACAATGTATGCAGATTTAACAGTGGGCTACTAAATGCATGACTGAGAGTTCATCTCCATGAAAAGATTGATATTTAACCTGTATTGGAATGGTTTTGTTAAGAAACTAACCCCGTTTCACTATTTTCATAACTCTGTATTGGTATTTAGTGTGAGATCCCCAGGAAATTCATCTTACCATATTCATTAGGATGAACATAATGAATGTTAGGATGAATTTAAATAGCGGCTGCCAAAATGAAGTCCATATATGACCGGGCTTAGTCACAAGCACCTCAATACATTATTGGATACATGTGACATGCTTATGAATGGTTTCGTTGTTTGTATCTATAATTCATATTAAAATAATGATGATACTCTATGCATCTTCGATGTGTGTTGGGTTTCTCTGGGGTGGACTTTGAGGCTGCTCTACGTGACTGTTGCAACTCCGAGCCTCAAACACTTGCCAAAAAAAAAAAAAAAACCTTATAGCCAGAAAGAATGTCCTCTGGGAACCCCTTTGATCCCTAAGTCAGTAAGGACCAAAGAGTTGTACAGTAGTGATTCCAAATGTAAATTGAGAGCGGATTTGGCCATAGATGGAATGGGACATATATTGGCCTTATGCCAACAAAGTGGTAAGGAAAATAAGAACCTGTTGCTATCATTGTGTGATGGAAGCAAATGTGGGCGAGATAATGAAATCAACCAATGATTTGAGTAATGTCACAAATTACTGGAATATGTCATGTAGTACAACGTAACTAAAGGGAACATGTCTTGACCTGTACACTGTGAGTCTTGTGAGGGAGGTTGGAGTCTTGCCATTGACCTCGGTGGTGAGGTTGAAGCCATCTTTATCGCATGAGAGGGAGGTTGGAGTCTTGCCATTGACCTCAAAGGATAACATGAGACCCATGACCGAGCCTGCACAAAGTTTTGGGCCTTCAAGAAACATTCGTGGCTGGTCTGAAGGGTTGTTGAACTCATCTGTAGAGATTATAGATGGTCATGAGAAAACCTAAACCAGCCATGTAATGAGCTGTGGGTCCATGATGCGCTCAGCTTTTTGAGGCTGGAGACATTTTTGGCACCAATTTATAGACATCAACCCCTCAAATGCTTGTCGGTCTCCTATCTATATCTTATTTGAGGCCTCTAACAAGGCTCTCGCTCGAGGCATATGATCACCTAGAACATGCGGACTACGTCATTGCTTTTGAAAGATTGTCCCCATATGTGTACATTGGATATGTGTATCAACAACATACAATCTCTTATGACAATCACGTTGATGCAACCACATTCTTGACATGACAGTGATTCTATTATAAACGTCATGATTACAATCTCTCTCTCAATGTATAAACCTCTATTTCTAAATGGACGGGGTATGCTCACTTTTCAGCATTCCCTCTCGATATTATAAGAGCTATGGTGGCTTGATCCTTATATGGGTACATGGACTGTCGCAACAGTGGTGCAACAACTTCTTCTAACATATATTGTCCGTGTTGTTGAGATTTTTGTGCTGTTGGTTTGACGGCTCAAAGTCATTGCAAGGGCTTGAGGATCATCTAATTAGGTCAAAAAATAGCTTGGATCTTAGTGGTGGTTTGTAAACATCATCACTGAGCACTAGAAGGAAGACTCATATACTGTGAGCCCTGAACCTGCCAATGGCCTTGGTGGTGGTGACGAAGCAATCTTTATCACATAAGAAAGAGGGCAGGGTCCTGCCTAAGACCTCAAAGGATAACATGAGATCCATGACCGAGCCTATTTAGTATTTAAGGTCATGGTCCTGCTAGAGACCTTCGTGGCTGGTCTGAAGGGTTGTTGAACTCTCCTGTAGAGATATTAGACGATTGCAGAATAACGTGGTACTTTGTCCGAGCCCTCAGAGGACTGCAGAGCTAGCATTCTCTTGCTTGATCCCATATACGACGCCACAGCCCAACATATGGTGCCATGCGTCCAGTATCCTTTTTTATTGTTTATATCAAATAAATTGTGGGTAAAGTTGTGGAATTGGTTTTGCTACATTGACTGTCCTCATGGGAGATTGTCTGTGGCATATCATTGTTAAATTACATGGGCAAAAAAGAAGCTTTGGTGGTTAATCCTGTGATTTACATTTATTTTTTGACATATGTTTCCTTGTTTCTGTCTGGATGCTAGTGTATTATGGTTTTCAACTGCATTTTAACATGATTATTTATTGAACTTAATTATCCCCTTTTTTTTCCCCATACCCCATATGTTTTCAATAGGAAGCATTAGAAAAACTGGGGTTTTATTCTGGCGAGGAAGACATGGAATTTTCTAGTTTTTCAAGTGGGACTGAACGTGCTGTAAAAACTTGGCAGGTAAATCTCTTCGAATTGTTCTTGCCGAAAGTAAAAAAGAAAAAGAGAAATGTCTCATACATTTATGACATTGTAATATAGTCAACATTAGGTGCACCCGAGGATGGTATAATGACATCAGAACTACTTGAATTATTATATGAAGAAAAGCTCGGCAGTCCTAGCTTTCCAGCACAGGTATGGTTCCCTTATCTTCTTTGTAGACCTTTTGAAGGCGCTACAACTAACTTATTGACTTTCTATGGCACCACACCGAAAATCGATTTTCGTAAAGTTGAGTATGCAGAATTCACTTTTTTAAAGGTCGAATATAGACTATGTAATCGACTTTTAGAAAGTTGATTCATACAATTACTTTTTGAAAGTCGATTTTCAGCGTGGTGTCGTGGTATGTGTGGTGTCATAGTAAGTTGGGGGTGTTGCATTGAAAGACCCCCTACTTTATTGTTACTTGTATTTTAATGATTTTGGTTGTCAATTTAAGCCGTATGTCCGAGTGATTACTAGAAAATTTTAATTTCAAGCACTTGAGCGGGAATGAAGAAACATTGAATTGGTGAGGAAGTAAACATTAAATTCTTCTTTTTGACATGAGGAAGTAAACACTTAAATTCTAATTTTTTTTCCTTTCTGGCAATGCATATTTTAGCGAAATTCTGTAGGGCGCCATGTGGATGAACACGATGTAACAATTTCTACTCTCTTTTACATAGTTAGGCTGTGTAGGGGTCAAATGTGGATGTACTATGGGAGGATCGTGGGCACGTGGCCCCGGTTGATTTTTGGTGAGAAACAAATTTGGATTAAAGTGATGTCGTTTGTTGTTAAAAAATACACTTTGTGCCCCGTGTGTTGTGCCCCTGGTGCCTTATGCGTTTTTATTTTGTGCCCTTGGTGCCTTATGTGTTGTTGTTTTGTGCCCCCAGTGCCTCCGGTTTCTCGATCTGCCACTGGTAGGGGTGAATTAGATGCATCACATTCATCCACTTGGTAAAACAATTGCTGCAACGGTTGTACCATAAACGTGCAATGTGGCTCAAAATTACAATGAATGAACAATTACATAGAATTCTAAATGTAAATCAATTACTCGAAACGATATTTCAAGGTCAGCCCTTAGCAACTCAAGAATTTCAGCATTCTTGAGTTAGTTAGGGCCAGTACAAGCAATAACTTGCATCCAATATCCATCAAGCTCTTTCCATTAAACTCCGGCATGCCTTTCATTTAGTGTTATTTTATCATTATAAGCATGTAAATAACATGGTTTTCAATATTTCTTGTGCTTTTTATTGCATACAAAACATGAAGAAAATATCTATTTCCTTTTACCATCTGTCTCCCTTGGTGAATGCTGGTTTAGATTATCAAATGCCACAAAAAGATGATATGCATTTGATATCATCATCTTCCTCAATTCATGTGTTTCGAAATATTATCGGCTCAAATTCCTGTCTTATCAGTGATCTTGCATTAAGTTTTGATTTGAAATTTTAAACATCAGTAGTTTAATCCATCTCAAAAGTTCAAATGCTTGACTGATGTTGTGAAATCGTCCTTTATAGTTGCATGTGTTTCTTTGGATGTGCTGATGCTTTTCCCTTTGGAAGCATACACACCAGTCTCTATGACTACCATTTAATCGAGCCAGCAAATTACAAAGGACAGCTCTGTGCATGGAAGCATCCTCCTACCTATGTTGGGTCAGGGCAAAGCCTTGTCATTAGGTCTACTATACACATCCTTACTTTATATTTGTATAGGATGCTGTGTGCGCTGCTCAAACCCGTGAACTCTAATCTATGCCCACAACTTTTACTGCTGCGTGGATGCAATAACAAATTACTCAAGTTTTCTGTATGTGATTACTTTTTCTTACATGGCTCACTAATTTGGTATATGATTTGTCTTTCTAAAGAAAACAGCAAATGGAGCTGCAACGGGTTCCGTGACTGACGCATCAAAAGTGGGAAAGACGGTCTTAACAACTGGAACGAAGACAGAAGTAAAAATAGCCGAGCATCGAGATGAACATCGAGTTTATCTTATTGGCGAGAACAGATGGGAAGATCCTTCTAAGCTATCAGGCAGAAAGAATTCGCCTGGAAGCAATGTTAGCAGTGGCCAAGCATCGTCCCCGGTGTGTCTTTCTTGTCGTGGGGAAGGCAGAATGTTATGCATGGGTATGTAGCTTCAATACTTGTCTCTTATCTTCACTCATTTGCCTATAATAGGATACATTTTAGGCATGAAATCTTGCATTCACTATATCATTGATATTGTTAACATTGCATATGTTTGTTTTTCAATACACAATATCCTACATTCCTACTTGTCCTTCTCACTAAAAATTTCCTACAATTCTTATGCAGAATGTGAAGGGACTGGAGAGCCAAACATTGAGCCACAGGTCAGTAAGTTTCATCAAGTGTAACTTCCATTAGTGAAATTGCTGGCATCTATTTAGTTTTGATTCAGATCTTTTATATTACTATCTATATCTTTGTTCAATGGTTGTGCAACACGCGTGAAAGTAGTTTAAACCTGTGGAATTATCATCTCTTACAAATCATAAATTAAACGGACAAAAGTACTTACAATGGTCTCAATCCTTGATGATGTGTATCTGTGGTAAAGGTAACAGTGATTACCATACCGGTGAGATTACGATGCCTGAAAAATCAGGTTCCAGATACAAAACATAGGAATCTGAAAACATGATGATCATGCCGTGGTCAATTGACTCAATGACCAACGAAATAAGAGAAAACTTTCTCTTTTATACCTCTTCTAAGGAAATCTGGAGGAATGTAGCAAAAGAAACCTATTCCGGTTTTAAAAATTCCTCGAAACTGGTTGAGATCGAGGGTAATCTACAAGATCTATGCCAAGGGGAAATTCAGTAGTATTTCAATGCATTGAATAAAATATTGGCTACACTTTGACATATTTGAGGTCTATACATGGAAGTGTCTTAAGGGCAATAGTACTTAACAAAAGGATCATGGAACAGAAGAGGACTTTTAAATTTTTGCTAGGTATAATTAAAAACCTCGATGATGTTCGTGGAAGGGTAATGGAAACTAAACCTCTTCCGAGTCTTCAAGAGTGTTTTTTTTCCCCCTCATCCGTCATAAGGAAAGCTGAAGGAAATTAATGATGGGCCCCAATAATGTTTAGCTTAACCCAAGGTTAGAAGGAACAAGACCTGCTACTCATGGTTATGCCATTGCTACTCAAGGTTACCAACACCAGAGGAGAAAAATGAAGTTCGGATGTGATCACTGTCAAAAAGTAGGACATGTCAAGGAAAACTGCAGGCCTACCAATCTAAGCAAAACTCTTCAGGTCAAAACACTGGAATGATAGCTCATAAAACCGGTTTGCCTAACGAAAGAAAAGGTAACAAAATCAAAATGAGATATAGAGTCTTTGCAAGCATCCGCAATCTATCCAAAGCTTAAGAGGTCTTCATCGTCGGAGTGGAGAAGATTAACGACCGTCTTGGAATCACTCTCCATAATGAGATTTCTATAGCCATACGCAAAGGCGAACCACAAGTCCATGATAAACGGCTAAGCCTTCAACAATATTAATCGAGAATGTACGTCCCAAATTCAGAGATAAGCTATTCAGAATAGAGCCAGTGGAGTCTCGGAAAATACCACCTACTGATAGCTGGTTATCCTTAAGGCATGGTCGACATACATTGCATTTAATTCAATCACTCAAGGGGGGGATCCCATGAAAAATGACTCTCTTGGTAGGTTGCATGCGCTTGAATGGTGTGATCCGCGAGGGCTGTGACGTTAATACCATGGGAGCAAATATTTACCGGTACCATCCAAAAAAATCCATTATTGATCCGGTTTGTGATCCGCAAGTTTTTCCATCCTTTGCTAACTTTCTCTCTATCCCGAACTTCTCTAGCAATAGTGCTATAAAAAAGACAGTGGTTTATGGTTTCCTCTTCGACGCTACAGAGAGAGAGAGCACATGGCCGGACCACAACCTCTTTAAATTAAATTAGTTCCAACCGGCAAGCAATTTGAGACGGCTCACCAAAGGAAATGAACAACTCTTGGCTGCAACTTTTGACCCCAAATGCGGTTCCAAAAAGATTAGCCCTTGAAGAAGAGGCTTGGTTCTCCTACTTCATTTATATGGATTCTAGACTTAGCTATAGACTTCCGTGAAATAAATATTAAAGATTTTAATATTATTATGTATAATGTGTTTTACTAGAACTTCATCATATTTATTTACCCTTATTATTATAGACACTTTTAACTTCTTTACCATATATAGAGATTTGATAAAATAAGAAAATTGATGTATGAGTCGGTAAAACAAAAGAAGAACATGCTATACGATGTTAAGCCGGTTGAGGATCCAAGCCACGAATAACATTTTTTTTTATATCACCGCATCTGTTTTTTTTTTCTTTTCCATTCACGTTCTCTACGGTACTTGATTGGGAATTTCGTCTCCCTAAACAAGAATCTCCCGACTCTGCCACTAGTGTCGTCGAATGCGTGATGTGGATTAAAAGATTATTTGTGTCAAACTATAAGATTTCTTTTATACGATGTTGTAGAAAGAAAAAATGCTTTAATAAAGGAAATTTCATATGGTCAATGTGCTGACTTTTTTATTATCGTTTTTTCTTCTTCTTTGTAACAGTTTGTGGAATGGATAGGGGAAGGAGCTCAATGTGCATATTGTGATGGTCTTGGATATGTAACATGTGATGTATGTATGTGATAGGCAGAAAACACCTCTGATGCATTATTATTAAAAAGGGTGCAAGTGTGAATTTTTCGTTTCCGTAAATAAAAACAAAAACTAAAAAAAGGACAATAGTGTCAATTTACAAGTGGTGCGGTTCCCACCCCCACCCCCACCCCCACCCCCACCCCACGATTATTTATTCATTTAATGTCTAAAAGTGTTTGTATTTTTAATTAAAAAAACGTTTTGATGCAAATGTAAAAATATTAAAAAAAAACGTTTTCAGGCAAATGTAAAAATTGGGGATTTTTTTTTATGTGTAAAAATGGTTGTTTAGTATTTTCCCTGATTTTATGTCCAGAATTGCATTAACAGGAGCGAATCTGTCAAAGACTAAGCATTGAATGCCATATATAAATCACAAAATGCTCAACATAATTGTATTTTAGTGCGATAGAGAGAGATAAGGAATACATTTTTTTTTCATGCATGAAATATGGATGGGTAGTTAGCTTTCACACGTTTTAGAAAGATTATAAAAAGTTAAAACAAGAAAATGAAGAAGTTTTTGTCCTACTCTAGTTTTTTTTTTTTTTTTTGGGGAGGCGGGGGAGTTGTCCTACTCTAGTTTCTGATTTCATTAACCGAGGGGATTTTTTTATTATGACAAAAAAAAAAAAAAAAAAAAAAAAAGGAGAATGTACATTTGCTTGAAACGGTTCCCACATACAAATTATTCCCCAGCGAAAATCGGATTGTTGGTAATACCATACCAAAACTACTCTCAATTTTTATAATTGGGAGTTGGGTTAAACGTCACAAACCTTTTTTGTTTACACTATCACACTAAAAGGCTTTTAACAATGTTCATGTTAACAAAAGAAAAGAATCCAAGAGGTGTGCGAAAAATGTTCACCAAACAAAAGTCATGATTTAGATTGCCTCCACAATGTTGTTCTCCAGCTAAACCTAATCATTTATAAAGTATAAGGAAAAGCCCACATAATATTAATTTTTCTTTATTTATATAGGCGGGTTCTATCGGCACACACTTAATTACTTCCGGCACCCATTTGTTCCCGGCACCCCAAAAATATATTATCGGCACCACAGTTTTATTTTTATTATTTTCTTATTACACACACCATAATAATAATAAAAATACTTGTTACACCACAACTTTTATAAACTATAAACTAGTCCTTCAAAAAAAAATTAATTATCCAATATTATCCTTCTATTCATCTAATCATCTAACTTAATAAAAACTAAAAAATATTATCACCACCCTTAATCTTCTAACTCAATCAATATTACCCCATTTGCTTCCACCACCACCTCATTTTATTTCACCACCACACTTCATCTTCTTCCTCTCTTCATCACCTCCACCATTAACCTTCATCTTCAACCATGGAACCTTCATCATCAACAAATACATGTGGAAATACTATGGTTAATATTACATTATTATTACACTCATAACATGTTACAATGTAACGTGTTACTTTTTATCAAGAGACATATTAATTGCATTGAATAAACAATTAATATGTCCTAATAATCATAAAGTAACTATCCTTTGTCCTATTATGTAATAGCATGTATATAAATGACTCTAGCATTTATTGTAGTCGGCTCACAGTTACTTTTACTTTACTAGCTAGATCCTCTCTTGTAAGGATCCTCTCTTGTATCTATTTATACTCATTCTTTCAACATGAATAAATAAGTTGGAGTTTACTCAAGTATTATTACTTTCTCAAACTCTCTTCATGGTATCGTAGACTTAAACTCCTGAAATCCATTGCAAAACTCTCAAAGACCTCTTGAATCAAGAATGTCTTCACTATCTCAAGCTTCCTCACCTTGATTGAGTCCCACCGCCTCAGTGACCTGGGTCACCGAATCTTCATCTTATACTAATCATAGACTTGATGGCAACAACTATTTGCTATGGTCAAGATCTATGAAAATGTACATCTCTCGACAAGGTAAGATGGGATACCGTCCGACTCTAAACCCTTGCCTGCTTGAAGATGACCCAGATTTGAAGCACTGGGATACTGCTAATAATCAAGTCATGACCATTCTCACAAGATCAATGACAAAAGAGATTAGTGAGAACTTTATGATGTATGATATCTGCAAAGGAAATGCAGGATAATGCCAGGATCTTTACTCCAAGAAAGACAATACCTCGAAAGTGTATGAACTTGAAGCTCGATTCAAAATCGCAGGCAGGAGATATGTCTATAACTCAATACTTCAACCAACTGTCAGGGCATGGCAACACCTGATATGCCGAAACTCACCCTGGAATGATGTCAAGGATGCCGCCTTTATAAGGACATTATTGAGAAAAGAGAGTATTCAAGTTTCTTCTTGGGTGAATCCTGCTCTTGATGATGTTAGAGGAAGAATCCTTGCCACAAAACCTCTCCCCATCTCAAATCCATGTTTGTTGAAGTCAAACATGAGGAAAAGCAGGAGGAAAGTGATCTTGTCGCCGACTCCCTGCCGACAACCTGCTTGAGAGTGCTACCTGCACACCATCGTGAAGCTTCACTTGAGGTTATCGAGACCGCCGGAAAGCTCTTGATCGATAATCTGGAAGTTGTTCTCGTGAGCACGGCAAACGCACAAATCACACCAAGGACACTTGTTTGGAAGCTACATGGCATGCCTAAATCCTCAAACCTACCAGGGAAAGTCGAGCGGTGCATGTCCATGAAGAGAGAATGACAACAAGTTGAATGCTCGGTTTGTCGCATTCAAAGCTTTCCTCACTCAACAAAAAGAAGGTAGTACCTCTACTGACACGGCTACTCAGGCTAGTGCAGGTAAATTCTACTCTTCTATTAGTAATGAAACATGGATTGTTGATTCTGGGGCCTCCTCCCATATGACTGGTAATAAAAACCTCATAACTCACCTTATGCCATGTCAACAAATTCACAATGTTAAGACTGCTGATGGATCTACCTCTCGTGCAAAAGGTTTTGGAAATGTTAAACTCACTAATAAGATATGTCTAAAGGATGTCCTATTTGTTCCAAAATTAGACCGCAATCTCATATCTCACAAGAGACTTGCAAAAGATTTAAATTGGATTGTTGTTTTTAATAAGAATCGGTGCACTTTCCAGACCCTTCTTCACAGAAAGTGATTGGGAGGGCTAAACCACCTTAGGATTGTATGTGGTCGACCCTCGCCAAGACAGTAAGATCAAGATCGAATCTGCCTCAAGCAAACTGCACTCAAACCTTAGATAATATCATGTTATGGCATTATAGACTAGGACATCCAAGTTTTGGTTATTTGAAGTCTGTAATTCCTGAATTATTTAAAGGATGTAATGCCAATGATCTTCAATGTGATATTTGTCAATTTGCCAAACTTACCAAATCTGTGTATGCCAAACTACCTTATTTGCCTTCCACACCTTTCACTTTAATTCATAGTGATGTATGGGGACCTTCAAGGGTAAAAAGTATAACAGGGAAAAGGTGGTTTGTCACTTTCATTGATGATCATACCAGAACACATGGTTGTTTTTAATGAAGGATAAATCAAGTTGGACCGCTTTTTTCGTGAATTCTACAACATGATCTCTACTCAATTTGACACTAAGATCAAGAACTTAAAGACGATAATGCTCTTGAATACTATGAGTCTAACCTCGCAATTTCTTGATGAATAAGGGGATTGTCCATATCAAGAATGTGTGGAAACACCTCAACAAAATAGGGTTCTTGAGAGAAAGAACAGCACCTACTCTGGAGATGGCTCGATCAATCATGTTCACTACCCATGTCCCAAAGTATATGTGGGGTGAAGCTATATTAATCGCCACATACTTAATCAACAGACTTCCCAGTAGTGTTAGGCTTCAAGACTCCTATCCAAACCCTCCCGACCACACACTCCCTGCTCATCTTATTTCCCAATTACCACCAAAAATCTTTGGTTGTAATTTGTATTTGTTTATATCCATGCCCAACACGAAGCAAACTTGATCCCAAAGCTCACAAGTGCATTTTCCTAGGATATGCAAAGGGCGGAAAAGGTTACAAGTGTTACTCTCCTTCGAAAAGAGATTTTACAATTCTATGGATGTAAAATTCTTTGAAAGGACTCCCTACTACAAAAAAGTCCACTGAGGCGATCACCGATGGAAACTCGATTGAACTTGACCTAAATCCTTTCCTCAAAGAAACTCTTGAACCTCAAAGACTTAATCGACTCTCAAGATCTCATCGATCCTCAAGAACCTCCTGAGCGAGTCTCATCGACCCAGAGCCTCTTGAACCGGAGAGACTACCGACACTCAAAGAACCTTCGAGTCACAAAGAGATCGAACCTCAAGACTTAATCGACTCTCGCAGCACTGGCCGACGTTGATGACATACCTATTGCTATCGTGAAGGGAAAGGATCTTGCACTCACATGATCACTCTATTCATAATTATCTTTCCTATGATCAGTTATCACCTGGTTTTGCCATGTTTACACAGACTTGGATTCTCACTCTATTCCTAAGAATATACAGAAGCTCTCCAACATGATAAGTGGAAGGCAAATATCAAAAGCGAAATGATCGCTTCTCTCTTGACAACCATACTTGGGATCTCACCACTCTCCCACATGGAAAGAAGACAATCACCGAAATGGTGCTCACTATCAAGTACAATCTTGATGGTACTATTGACAAATACAAAGCTAGATCGTTTGCAAGGGATTCACTCAAACATATGGCCTTGACTACAAGGAAACCTTTGCACCTGTGGCAAAACTAAACACCGCCGTCGTAGTCTTGATCTCAATTGTCATCCAACTTGACTGGCCTCTACACCAATTGGATATCAAGAATGCTTTTCTAAATGGTGACCTTCTTGAGGAAGTCTATATGAATGTGCCTCCCGTTTTTCCAACACTCACACTCGAGGAAAGTTTGCAAATTGAGGAAATCTCTATATGGCCTAAAGCGAGTCCCTGTAGAGCCTGGTTTGGCAAACTCACTCATCGTGGTTAAAGATCTTTGGATACCATCAATGCAACTCAGATCACACAATGTTTATCAAAACAACAAACCAGAAAAGGTCCATTCTTATTGTCTATGTGGATGATATCATCCTTACTGGTGATGACCCTGCTGAGATCCAACACTTGAAGACCCTGCTGGCAAAAGTATTTCAAGTTAAAGATTTGGGCTACCTCAAGTACTTTCTCAGGTATGGAAATAGCTAGAACAACCAAGGTATATCTGCTTTCACGAGAGGAAGTATGTCTTTGGACTCTTTGAAGGAAATCGGCATCTTTGGGATGCAAACTCGTATTCCCGCAGTAGACCCAGGTAATACCTGCTGCATGGTGACATTGCTGTCAAAAAGGATCAATATCAAAGACTTGTAGGGAAACTCATTTATCTGTCCCATACAAGACCTGATATTGCATATGGCGTCGATCCGTTAGCTTGATTCATGCATTGCCCTACTGAGCAACATTGGGATGCTGTGAACAGGATCTTGAGTACCAAAGTCCACTCCTGGCCAGGGCTTACATTTCACCAAGTCTCCCGATAGATCAATCAAGGTCTACACCGATCTCGATTGGGTGGATGTCACATTGATGAAGATCTACCACATGCTATTGCTCATATGTATGGGAAACCTAGTTACTTGGAGAAGCAAGAAACAACCTTCTCGTGTCAAGGAGCGATCTTGGGTCGAACTCGTGGCACTTGTACTTGGCATTTGTGAAGCTCTGTGGCTAAAAAAGGTACTCACCGAACTTCAAAGAACCTCTTGACAACCTATCACACTCTGCTTTGTGACAATAATTCACCTTATGCATGGCAGAGGATCCATCCATCATGATAAAACCAAACATGTGGACATTGACAGACACTTTCTAAAGGAGAAGATTGATGCCAAGATTATTCAACTCCAGTATGTTCCCTCAGCAGATCAGAATGCTGATATTCTCACCAAGGCCATACCACCACTTATGTTCAAAGAGATCGAGTAGCAAACTTGGCTGTATAAACATATACAACCTAGTTTGAGGGGGGGGGTGTGGAAATACTATGGTTAATATTACATTATTATTACACTCATAACATGTTACAATGTAACGTGTTACTTTTTATCAAGAGACATATTAATTGCATTGAATAAACAATTAATATGTCCTAATAGTCATAAAGTAACTATCCTTTGTCCTATTATGTAATAGCATAGACATAGCCGACTCTAGCATTTATTGTAGTCGGCTCTAGTTACTTTTACTTTACTAGCTAGGATCCTCTCTTGTAAGGATCCTCTCTTGTATCTATTTATACTCATTCTTTCAACATGAATAAATAAGTTGGAGTTTACTCAAGTATTATTACTTTCTCAAACTCTCTTCAATACAAATTATGAAGATCATCATCCTCATCCAACTCAAAGCAATCAACACACACATTACAATGAAGATGACGTAGATATATCACTTGAAGACATTCCATTTTCTAGTCAAGTGGAGAAGAAGATGGAATCATCAAATGTGGTAATTTCTTAGTCTAAAAATCATTTCTTGATGTTCAATGTTTTAGTTAAGTGAATGGGTAAACCTCCTACATGCATATTACCATGGTAGACATTGATTGGTGGAAGAAATGTTGGTTTTTTTGCTGTTTCCGAACGTACTAGGGCATTTCCCGGCGTTGCATTACGTTTATGAGCGATCCTGTCAGAAGCTAGAAACGTCACCCTAGGGGACGCCCGTAAGTGGGTATGCACGTCCTCCACACTGACGTTTTAGTTGTAATTCCTAATAGCCTTCTACTGTCTGAACGTCAGTGTAGTCAACGTTCCCTGTGCAGCAGATTCGCCGACTAGGGTGACGTTCCTTGGATGCCGGTATAACTGACGTTGCACGGTAGTATGAAACGTCGGCACTGTTGACGTTTGAAGCAGTGAGCGTCTGTTCTCCAGTGAATTGTAAACGTTAATTTTGTTGACGTCTATTCAGCACAGTCAACGTCGGTCACGATGTCGTTTTCTGTATTTCTTAACACTTGTTCATTAATTTGTATTGAACTACCATTTAATTGTTGTTTTTAATATTTCTTTCATAGAAACAATGTGACGAGACAAATAATGACAAGAGCAATAATGAGGGGCCAGTAGGAGACAACGACGCGGAGTATTTTAAGGTAATAAACCATTAAGTGAATACGTTATTCTCTTATGCTTATCCCAATTTTCTATGATTGTAGCTAATACAAATGTGTGTATTTCTGTAGCATTGGGCTGATGAAATGATCGATGAGGATCAACAACATCTTAAGTATCTTCGAGATACCACGCTTGCCTTGAGGGATGACATACCTGAAGAGTTATCAACCGATATGACTTCAATTTTTACAACTGATCAAGTATGTACTATTTCATTGTTTGTGCATTTTAAACTTGATTTTATTCATCACATTTATATAATGTTCACAGGTATTTCAAACACATGAAGACGTCACCAAACACCTCAAGGCATTGGCAAAAGCGAATGGTGTCGTCATTGTGAAAATGAGATCGAACATTACCGGAACGCGGACACATCACATTAAATTCCAATGTGAGAGGGGTGGATTTCCAAGGGATCATTGAAAAGGAGGAAAGTACGAGAAAAAAGTTGGCACTACCGGAAAGAATAAGCCAAGGGAATCGTCCACAAGGAAATCCGGATGTCCATTTCTATTGAAAGCCGTAAAGGATAAGTTTAGGGAAGTGTGGACCGTAAAAGTCTTGAATGGTATACATAATCACAAATCATTCAAGTATGATGAGGGCCATTCATACCTTGGTCGGCTTGATAAAGAACAAGTTGAAGTTGTTGTAACAATGACTCGAAACGGCATATTGCCTAAAAATATACTACAGATGTTGAGAAAGGATGATAGGAAAAACTGTACGCCACAAAAGGCGATCTATAACATTCGTGCTAAGATAAGGAAGAACGCATGAGAGGGTCGTACAGTGATGCAAGAGGTTTACAATTTGGCGGACAAGAACACATCCTTCATTGAGTGTAGGTATGATGAATGAAATGTAGTGAATGATGTATTTTGGGCCTTTAACGAAAGCTTGTCCCTTGCAAGGTGCTTTCCTTCTGTCATGCTTATAGATTGTACATACAAGACAAACAAGTACAAGATGCCCCTTTTGCAGATTGTTGGCGTTACGTCTACGGACATGTCATTTTCGGTTGGATTTGCACTGTTATGTTTAGAGAGGGAAGACAACTACACATGGGCTTTGACTATGCTTCGCCAAGCAATCGGTGAACAAAGCGAGCGAATAGGTTGTGTTGTGACAGATAGGGAAGAAGCATTAATGAACGCAGTACATGTTGTATTTCCAAAAGCAAGGAACTTGTTATGCAAGTGGCACATCGAGAAAGGTCTTGTGTCGAATTTGAAGACGAAGACTACGAGCGAAGGTTGGGAGGATTTAATGACAGCATGGACAGAGGTTATTAAAGCAAACTCAGAAGAGGAGTTGAATGAGCGATTGGAAGAGTGTAAGAAGACTTTTATTGAAGACGCAATGAGTTATGTTTTTTCTACATGGTTGAATGCACACAAGGAGGCATTCGTCTCGGCATGGACGAACTCGGTGTTTCATTTAGGAAACACATCAACCTCGAGAGTCGAGGGAATGCATTCAGTGTTAAAAAATTGGCTAAAAACCGGGCTTGGGGACTTGGTTGCGGAGTGGGAAGCCAGTCTTTGCTTGATTGATCAAGAGATCAAAAACATCAAAAAAATCCTTTGAGACGTCTCTTTTCATGGAGCCGAAGAAATTAAAAGATAATCTATTGTTTAAAGAGCTTAAACATCATGTATCTATATACGCATTGGGCTTGTTGTATGATGAGATGGAAAAAACCAATGATAGCGATGTGTTGGATAAGGAGTGTGGATGTACTATTCGAAAGACACACGGATTGCCATGTAGACATGACATTGCAAGGTTGTTGGAAATATTATTTGTGTTTTGATGATGATTCGTCATGTAATTAGACAAATCACTTACAACCCATGATGATGAAGTCGTAATTCAATCATTATAGTGCTTAATGAAAGAAGAAGCAAGAAATGGTCTGAGATAAATGTATAAGTTCTATCTAGAGTCCGAACTTTGTATAGGTTGTTTCAGACAAGCATTGTAATAGAATAGGAACTAGGCGAACAGCTGAGTCACAACAAGAAAACTAAGTTATAGCAAGAAAACTGAATATGCACATAAAGAACTGAGGGTTCAAACTCAGTAATGCAAGAACTCAAGAAGATAAGTTTGTTTGAGGACACAGACTCGCTTGGCTTATCTAGAAGACTCAAGAACTGAGGACACAGACTCGCCATTCTGATCAAGAATCGAGGTGGAAAACTCGCTAAGTCGATTAAGTCGTGACTATAAGTCGGATTCGAGCAAGTCTGTGGTGACTTGAAATCGAGTTATAGATCATGTAAAATCGAATAATCTTAAGGACAAAGATTATCGCTTACCGTGAAAGAAGAAATCGAATGGTGTACTCGACTTAGTCAATTAAAGTCAGATGTTAAGGTACTCAGTTTTGAAGAAGAGTAGAAAACTGAGTTAAGGCCTTGTTGAATTCAAACTGACAATACGACAAAAGATCGTACATGTGAACTTTGGCTAAACGACAAGTGTAACGGCTACAAGAGCTAGTGACCGTTACATCACCCTTATAAATACACAAGAGAATCACTTGAAACAGAGAGAGAGGAGGATCCGAAAAAGAGCTTTACAAGCACATATTCAAAGATACAAATCCAGATCCACAAAATCAGATTATATATCTAGAAAAAGGGGAATCCAACGGAATTGCCTTGAAGACTTCAAAGGAAGATCCAGTAACCCATTGAGGGGGAAAGAAGGCATCTTGGAGCTACAAAGCCAGATCCAAAAGAGTCAGACAGCTCACTGAATTAATCTCTTGATTAATTCTAAACCTAACCTTTTGTGAAAAAGGGTTGGTTGTGCATAGTTTGAAGAGAGCAATTCCACCTCTCTACATACGGTTGCAACTTGGTTGCCACAGCTGTTGGTTCAGTCTGCGGACTGTGTTGGTATTAGTGGTGAGCTGGTGAAGGAGCAATTCCACCTCCGAAAGATCACAGTGCGAGTGAAGGAGCAATCTCACCTTTCTTTATGTGCAGAGCAAGTGAAACTAGGGTGTCGTGAAGGATTTGTCATGGTGCTAGGATTTTGTAACGGTTATCTCAAGATTCTAGTGATACCTCCTACACCACAAGAGAAGGGAGACGACGGGATTACACCACCCGGAACTTCCATAAAAAATCTTGTGTTAATTTACTTTATGCATTTGTGTTTGTTTTATTTATTGCATTATCACTCAAAGAATCACTGATTACTCGAGTCAAAGACATAATCGATACATAGAAGGTCTAGATTTCTATTCACACATCTATTGCACTAAAGGCTATTATTTATCCGCTGCCAGTTAACAAGACTGAATATAAATCAGCATTGACTTATACTCAGTTGAGCTAATCTGAACTCCACACAAGTTAAGGACAGAACAAAATCGAATCGAGAGATCGCTTTAAGTTTCGAGAAACTCGCCTCCTGGGCTTTTCCACCAAGATAAGTTTTTGGTGTCAAGTTTATTCACCCCCCTCTAAACTTGTGTTAGCCTTTCCAAGGGACCAACAATTGGTATCGGAGCAAATCTTCCTTTTGGAGGAGATCCGAGTTGTTACTGCTCAAGATAACTGTGCATCAGTTATTTGTTCGAAGCAACCAGTTGTTGAAGACCCTTCACTGTATCAGTTGTAAAACACTTAGTTTCAATGTCTACATCTAGGGTTAGAAGTTGGCTTACTCACCCCCTGACTAATTACTTGCAAAATGTATCTGATTTTCAGGATCAAATGTTTGAAAGGTTCAGTGTGACAAATTTACATACAAATCTAGAACCTCGACTCAGTGATGATGTGGATACAAACTTCAATGTTCATATTAACGAATCCAGAGGAGTTCCATCACTAAGAGACCTCTCAAAAGAAGAAGAAAAGAAGTTGCTGCAAGTTACCATTGATATAGAAGATTCATTAGAGCAACAAAAGGATGTACACTCAGATCTTGAAACTATGTCCAACTATCATGAAAAGGTACATTTTTTAACTCAGTTATCATTTGCTGAACTCAGTCTGAGAAACTCTGATCTTGTCAAGTTAACTGAGAAACTTACGTTAGAACTAAAATTAAAAGATAGAGAACTTGACAAAGCAAAAGATTGGAATGAGTTTCTTGAAACTGAGGTGTCAAATCTAGCTAAAAGATTAATGTCTAGTAAATTTGACAAAAGCAATGATAATCCCCCACCCCTACCCAGTCTTGAGACTTCAAAGAGTATAAACTTTAGAAGTCAAGATACTGGAAGATCTAGTGGATTACACAAGGAAACTAAGAATGATAAATCTAAAAGAATCCTTGTGAAATCAACTAAGTTTGAGCGTAATGGTTTATCTAGAAAAGAGTTGAGAAGGCTTAATTCTCTCAACAAAGAAACTGAAAGTAATACTTCAGTAACTAACCCAGCCGGACCCAAAAAGATATGGGTACCGAAGAATACTTAAACTGTTTTGCAGGAAAAGTCAGTCTATATTGCATTATCTTCAGAAAACTGACTTCTATACAAAACTGAGAAGGCAAAAGCTGATGAAGGGCAAATTGGTCAAAAGCAGAAAACTTTCCAGCTACCATCTGACGTTTGGGCTGACATGACAAATCACTCAAAGCCACGTGTCAATCTGGGAGAAAAAGTAGAAGCTCATCCCTACAAAATCCCTTTGATTGTGACACGACTCTCATTTTAGAAAACGATTGATAAACGCAATCTTGACGCAATACTGCTGAATCATCTTCAAAACTTTCAAGATTCCACCCCCAGAATTTCACAAATCAGAAATCCATGGATCGTTACAACATTGATGAAGGATCACTACAACCCTGGACGAATTTTGTCAAAAATTCTCAAACTCCACTCTTTCAATCCAAATTGCACAAAAGATCAAAAAGATTCGAGGATTGGAGAACCTGATTGATACAAAGGTCGCTACTTTGTGTCCAGATGGCATCAGAGATTTCTACAGGAATGCCGAAATCATCAACAATGGAAAAAGCTTCAAAACGACTGTTCAAAATAAAAGCTTTACTGTTGATGAACATTTGCTATCACTTGTCTTCGGATTAGACATAATCGGAGGATCTTCATCTTTCACTTTTAGGAATGAAGAAAAAGGCAAACTTTGGGGTGTCACTGCAATCAATAAGAAGGAGAAGAATTTCACTGGCTCCATCTATCAACAAAAGAGAGAATTCGCAATCTTGACGATACTTCTTACCAGAAACGTCATCAGTCATGTTTGAAATTTCTACACTCTCTCATCAGATAAAATGAAGATGATTTATGCTATTTGGTTTGGAGAGAAACTAGATTGGAACAAGTTTGTTCTCAATCAGTTGATAAAACAAATTTCAGAAGAGAAAGAGAAAGTCAAAGGAGGAGAAATGTTCTTACTAAAAAAAGGGATTTACTTATCTAGTGCAAAGGATACTAGATCATTTCTCCATCTCAAAAGTCACAGAAACCAAAGGAAAACTCAAATCAGTGTCCACTGGGACAAAGAAAAGAAAAATCATTGAAGAAGAAGAATGGAGTGAAGTTTCAAACTCCAGTTCAAGTGGAACTGAGAATCTAGACGAAAGAACCCTGAGAAGGCAAAAGAGGATGTGGAACAAGCTTCAGTCAAAGAAAACTGAAACTGAGAATGTAATCCAGATTGTTGATGAAACTGAAGAGAGTGAATCTTCAACTGAGATGTTTGAAGTTTACACTGAAGAGAAAAGAGAAGCTGTGGAAGACGCTGAATTTTGCGAATCTGAGTATGAAAAGGAACTGACAGTTCATGATACTCATTTTTATTATCCTGGAATTGGTTCCTCATCACAAGTTCATGAGGCATCTACAAGCAAATCGGCAACTGAAAGATCTCAACATCAAGAAACTGAAGCTGAAAGAAGGAAAAATGTGGAAGAAATCATTGAAGGCGTAATGCACACCCTACAAATGTGCTTTACGATCTACATGACTTCACCTGGAAGATCTCATTATTCAGATTGAACGAATATTCTAACCTCATCACCCTCCGTAGTTATTTGAAGATTGCTATCGCTATCTTCAAACAAGGGGAAGATAAAGTGGTGATGAAGTTAAGGATGAAGTCGAAATTCGTGGAAGCGATGCTAAAGTCAAAACAGATGAAGAATTCTCGCCAAACAGCTTGATGGAAGAACAAGACAAACAGATAAATGCTTGATCTGTTAACCACTCAACTCAATGAAGAAAAAGTCGATAGTCCGATTGAGGAATTAATCGCATAAGTGACTTTCACAAAACAAGGATCAAGAAGATGAAGAAACCACACCAAAGTTGTGTTTGAATATAAGGAAGAAACTTGCAATCAGATCGGTGAATCGAAAGAACGACTAAAGGCGGGAGAGACAATAACTAAGGATGAAGCTAAATTGGAACAAGAAAGAAAAGTCAAAAAGATTGAAAGGAAGGAATCTAATCTCATATCGTAAGAAGAAGAGAAGTCGATGAACGAAGAGATTAAAGAAATAATGATCAAGCTCGAAAACAACAACAATGAAGAAGCAAATCAATTGATCGGTGAATATCCTGAGATCAAGCCTAGTAGATGGCGAATCAGTTGAAGAAGGAAAAGAAAGAAGACTTCTGGAAACCAAGAGAAGCATTTTTCTTGGAGAAAATATAATAGCACTGAAAAAAGAAAAGATGTAATCTATTCAGTTTTTAACTCAGTTTGTTTCAATTTGAATCTTGTAATAAACATGGCTATTCTAGTTTGCTATCTTAATTTGTTTTGTTATGATTTCTTGCACTATTCTTTTATTATTGCTTTTAGGGAGGGTTATGATACATCATCAAAAAGGGGGAAATTGTTGGAAATATTATTTGTGTTTTGATGATGATTCGTCACGTAATTAGACAAATCACTTACAACCCATGATGATGAAGTCGTAATTCAATCAAGTAGTGCTTAATGAAAGAAGAAGCAAGAAATGGTCTAGAGATAAATGTATAAGTTCTATCAGAGTCCGAACTTTGTATAGTTTGTTTCGCACAAGCATTGTAATAGAATAGAACTAGGCTAACAACCGAGTCACAACAAGAAAACTAAGTTATAGCAAGAAAACGAATATGCACATAAAGAATCGAGGGTTCAAACTCGCTTATGCAAGAATCAAGAAGATAAGTTTGCCGAGGGACACAGACTCGGGCCATTTATCTAAGATCAAGAATCGAGGACACAGACTCGATTCTGCATCATCAAGAATCGAGGTGGCAAACTCAGCTTAGAAGTCGATTAAGTCGTGACTATAAGTCAGATTCGAAGCAAGTCTGTGGTGACTTGAAACTGAGTTATAGATCATGTAAAATCGAATAATCTTAAGGACAAAGATTATCGATTACCAGAAAGAAGAAATCGAATGGTGTACTCGACTTAGTCAATTAAAGTCGATGTTAAGGTACTCGATTTTGAAGAAGAGTAAAAGCGAGTTAAGGCCTTGTTGAATTCAAACCGACAATACGACAAAAGATCGTGATATGTGAACGTTGGCTAAACGACAAGTGTAACGGCTACAAGAGCTAGTGACCGTTACATCACCCCTATAAATACACAAGAGAATCACTTGAAACAGAGAGAGAGGAGGATCAGAAAAAGAGCTTTACAAGCACATATTCAAAGATCCAAATCCAGATCCACAAAATCAGATTATATATCTAGAAAAAGGGGAAGCCAACGGAATTGCCTTGAAGACTTCAAAGGAAGATCCAGTAACCCATTGAGGGGGAAAGAAGGCATCTTGGAGCTACAAAGACAGATCCAGAAGAGTCAGACAGCTCACTGAATTAATCTCTTGATTAATTCTAAACCTAACCTTTGTGAAAAAGGGTTGGCTGTGCATAGTTTGAAGAGAGCAATTCCACCTCTCTACATACGGTTGCAACTTGGTTGCCATAAATGCTGGTTCACCTGGATCAGTGTTGGTATTAGTGGTGAGTCGGTGAAGGAGCAATTCCACCTCCGAAAGATCGAGTAATGCAGAGTGAAGGAGCAATCTCACCTTTCTTCATTATGTGTGACAAGGTGAAACTAGGGTGTCGTGAAGGATTTGTCATGGTGCTAGGATTTTGTAACGGTTATCTCAAGATTCTAGTGATACCTCCTACACCACAGAGAAGGGAGACGTGCGGGATTACACCACCGGAACTTCCATAAACAAATCTTGTGTTAATTTACTTTATGCATTTGTGTTTGTTTTATTTATTGCATTATCACTCAAAGAATCACTGTATTAATCGAGTCAAAGACATAACCGATACATAGAAGGTCTAGATTTCTATTCACACATCTATTGCACTAAAGGCTATTATTTATCCGCTACCAGCTTAACAAGATCAATATAAATCAAAGATTGACTTATACTCGCTTGAGCTAATCGAACTCCGCACAGTTAAGGGGACAGAACAAAATCGAACCGAGATCGCTTTGAGTTTCGAGAAACTCGGCCTCCTGGGGCTTTTCCACTCAGATAAGTTTTTGGTGTCAAGTTTATTCAACCCCTCTAAACTTGTGTTAGCCTTTCCAAGGGACCAACAAAGGTTTAAGAAGAAGCCCGGATGCATCCCTCTGTCATCCATCGATGTTCATTGGAAGACCCTAGATATCAAAGGGCCACCTCCAAAAGAAGCGGATTTAGACTACATGCCAGTTATCCATGCCTTAAAAGAAAACTGAAGATGGCAGACGTGGGAGAGACAGAGGTTGATAATGAAGATATGGTAAATTTGTCAACGATGAATACGGTGTTGCAAGAGCTGACAAGGAAAAAGACGGGTCGTGGCCGGTCTAAGGGATCCGTAAACAAGAGGAAGTTGTTGGAGGACAACTCAACTAAAAGAGAGATGAGTATGTTTGAACGAGTTGAGGAAGAATTACCGAGTGTTGCCCCAAATCCTCCTTCATCTCAAGGTATTTCTTCTTCCAAAAAGAAAAACCTCCAAGTACTCGGGCACCATCCAAACGTGCAAAGGTTTCACTGTCTACGTCTTCTACCGTTGGATACTTACAAAGGTATCTTAAATATTTTCCGCAAATGTTCATGAGCATATTTCGTCAATGGTTAATGTAGCTCCGGATGGAAATTGTGACTTTAGAGTAATAGCACACGGAATAGGGCTTGGAGAGAGTACATGGACACACAGGTGAGAAAAGTGGTGCAAGAAGAATTGATAGCAAACAAGGATCATTAAATGGCCTTATTTGATGGACAACAATATGTGTACGACAAATGCATGCCCTCACTTGATCATGAAGATGGAGGGTGCGGCGAGGAGAAGTATTTTGATAGTTTCCTTGGTTGGGCTGTGTGCAACGTATATGGTGTGTCCCTAAGCATATTGTCTATATCGCACGGAAACCAAACTTTCCTTCCTAGTAAGAAAAAACCTTCGGTTTGGCCACCTAATCATATATGGATGGGTTATTGCAATGGTAACCATTTTGTTCGTTAGTTTATGGAAAAAAACTTGTCCAATACCTAGGGTGAACGTGATTTGGCATAAAGTTCGGACGTTGGAAGCAAATGAATGGTATGAGAAATTACGGGATAGGCTCGGTTTATGGCATGATGTGGTCAAGGATCCATGGATGGGGAATCGTGTTGATTTGTCCAACGAGTAAGGTGAAAGTGGTTCTGTAAATTCCAATTATGTATTGATACTCATTTTGTGGATGCACAATAATCTATTTGTAATACTTTTATATCATAGTTTTAGAGGTTTTGTGATGTATTTTGAGTTATGTTCATGAATTATGACCATTTTGTTGTTGAAATGTGTGATATTTGATGTAATATTGTGGTCTGCTTATGTGTTAACCGAGGGAAAAATATTGGCTCTGTGAACAACAATGCCAACATGGATGGCGTTCATAGTCTGTCAGCAACGTCCGCCAGAGTGACGTTTATAAAACAAAAAATATCAGATTTTGGGGACTCTATGTACCAAAAAAAACTCACAACGACAATAACACCGGCGTTGATATGTTTGTATAAACGCCATCAGTGCTGACGTTTTAGAAAACAGAAGCTTAGCTTCAATGTTGGTTCTGTGAACAAAAACGCCAACACGGCTGGCGTTCCTAAAGAGTTAGAAACGTCAGTCCGGGTAACGTTTATAGAGCAAAATATCAGATTTGACTCTGTACCAAAAAAACTCAAAACGACACTGCCACCAGCATTGGTTTGTTGTTAGGAACGCCAGTAGTGCTGACGTTTTGGTGAACTAAATCTTAGCTTAAAGGTTGGTGTATGATGCTCAGAACGCCATCTCAACTGGCGTTGGTGTTATGTTAAGAACACCACTGGTACTGACGTTTAGTGAACAAAACCAACAAATACAATTCAATACACATTCAACGGGGAACCAAAAACCAGTTAAAAACGAATTCAAAACCAATTCAACGGGGAACAAAATAGCAATTAAAAACCAATTCAAATCACATATGATCAAATACCAAATGTGCATACAATGTATGAAATAGCAAATGTGAATACGATGTATCAAACTCCGAATGTTCATTCAATGCAACTATCTCTTTTTCGTGGTCCTTGCACGCTTCTTTGTTCGTTGATCTTGTACTTGAGTTGATTCTTCGGCTTCGTCTTCGGCTTGACTACATACACCCGTAGTTATGAACTCCAATGCCATCTCAAGTGCTTTCAATAGGTCATTTTTGCTTTTTTTTCGTAGCATTCGTAACTGCGTCTCGTACAGCATCAACGACTCTAGCCTTGCTTGACTCATCATATACGTGAAACAGAAAAAAAACGTTTATGGTCAAACCTACTGTATATTCTACAGTATATTCGTAGATAGATATGGTCAAACCTCTTATGGATCTCGCTGCTTCTTTTTGCTCACTCCAGTCAAACGACGTATGGCAACACCTTGATACCAGTTCATGTAATCAGCCGTGCATTCCCAGTCAAATCTCGATTTCCCCATTCTTTGAACCTTATTCACTAGATGATTCACATAATGAATGAAGTCATCATCACGTGACTCGTGTGTGACGTTGTATTTCTTCACCTTCCCACTTCTATTTGGTGCTTTTGGAGGAATCGGTGACTGTGGTATGGATTGGACATGTCCAAACTGATGGATGACACGGTTTGGGTGATAAACCTCTACAATGTCTAGTGTCCGTATGCAACCATAAAACCAGCATACATCGTCATCAGGGACCGTTCTCACATCCTTATAAGCATCCCAAACAACCTGCAAGATGGAAAATGCTTTAAATATAACTGAACGAGCCATTATATTAGTTAATGCGAAATTTCATACTTACATCCCGTGCCTCCATCAAGTCTAAGTCCTCTCTCATATGCTTCAGCGATGTCAATGCCACATGCTCGTTAATTCCAGCAACAGGTTTCCACCTCAATGACCGTACCATCTCCCTTGGATTGAAGTTATTGTTCATCGGAGGTCGGAATGTTGGAAAGTGTTCGTACACCCATGCCTGTAAAAAACAGTCAGTCGTGTAAGTGTTTAAACATATACACTAAACACAAAAAAAACAGAAAAAAAAACTAAATATCAAGTGTTACCTCTAACAATGTCATGTATCCAGAAACCCCAATAGTATTGGTCCTAGAAGCCTTCGATAGTTGCCGGTAAAGATTTGCCAATGTAGCAGCACCCCAGGCCCATTCACCAACCTTATCCAGATCCTCTAGAAAATGTAGGTAAGCTATGCCTATCTTATCTCCACTGCGGTCTTGAATCAAAGTACATGCAAGCATGTACAACAAGTATCCACGCACTGCATGATCCACAGTAACGATCAACCTACTCTCACTGCTACTGGATCTCTCACCCTCATTACTACGTAACCCGCATCTACCTGCAAGGTTGTTCTTCAACTAGCTTTTGGACACCCGTAGACCACCAATATGTCCTAACTCATCTGCCACTACATCTGTATGAATCCCTAACAAGTTATGAACAAATGTAACTGGGTTTTGAACATTTTTCTCAAGATCAAAGTTGACGGCTTTCCTGCAACCGGTAAGCCCGTAATATATCGGACGTCGTCTATTGTGATCGTCATCTCACCGAATGGCAAGTGAAAGGTGTTTGTCTCCGGATGCCACCTCTCGACAAAAGCACTGCCAATCACACGATTGACTTGGTTGTAAGAAGAATGTAACAGGTTGTACAACGGATTAGCTCTCAATCTTTGCTTGAATTGTTCACATTCATCATCGATCTTCCACAAACGGAGGGAAGATGTGTACTGCTTGCATTGAATTACACCTCGGTCCTGTTCAATAGCACGTTACGAATATAAAGTTAGATTTATGAAAAGAATATACGTATAAAACAAAACTTATAAAATTATACAACTTAAAAAATATGATACATTTTGCTTAGTCAACAACGCGTAACCAACATGCTCTGGCCAATCCTTCCCAAAAAGAAAATCGGTGCCTACCACCACACCATCGTCGCAGTCATACTGTAAACACTCATATGTTGCTACTTCAGCCTCTGTCGGGGCACCAGATGTGATCCCGGCAGTGGCAGTACCGGATGTGGTTGCCCCGGCAGAGGAAGTACCGGATGCATCTCCTATAGTGGCTCCTACTAATGGTACTGAACTAACAACTGCCTCTGCCTCTAATGTAATCCCGGCACTCAAATCTCCCACTGCCTCAACTGGCTCCGTCATAGCCCCGGCACTAACACTTGTATCTGTCTCAACTATCACTGAAGGAGGCTGCACTCCCAACTCTATCTCTACTGACTCCGCCATAGCCCCAGCACTAACACCTATATCTGTATCAACTTTCACTGAAGAAGGCTGCACTCCCAACTGTGTCTCAACTGGCTCCGTCATAGCCCCGAAACTAACACGTGTATCTGTCTCAACAATCACTGAAGGAGGCTGCACTACCAACTCTGTCTCTACTGACTCCGTCATAGCCCCGACACTAACACTTATATCTGTATCAACTGTCACTGAAGGAGGTGTTAGGAAATCTACGCGGGAACGCAGCGGAATTCAAAAATTTATTTCCTATCAAACCAAGATCGACTTCGTTTAAGCAATAAACAAATAAGCTAAAGACGGTGGTTACCTTGCTTGATCTAAAAGATCGACGCTTTGACCATCTAAGGAGAGTAGTTCTGCATAGAGCCGCTCAAGTGTTCGGCCTCTACCAGTGATCCACACGAACAGCCCGCCGAAATCCCATAATGAATTGCACTAGAAAAATTTGGTTGTTGATGTATAACATTTATATGATAAAAATTACGATATTTTATATATTTTATCAACTCTTTCTATATAAAATATAAGAAATTATAACGATAATCTTATGTAATATCAATAGTTATGAATAAGTCTAAAATAATATAAAAATCTAGTAAAAGTAATAAAAAGTTATAAATTTTGTACCGGTTTAGTAACCGGAGTGTCGTGGTCGATTTATTGGGTATTTTTGGTGTTTTATTGCAGATTTTTAGATAAACCAAAACCCCGAGTGACGAAACTTTTTGAAGTAAAATCATATCTTTTGAAGGGTATAAGGAAGTTTCGCAAGTTTAAAAATTCAAGTGGATCAACGGTTCGTGGTACCATTATCGAATTATATTTTCGACGAACAAATGGCCCATCAAAAAGACATTTTCTGAAGAAGAGTCCTTCATGAAAGTTATAGATATTTTAAAGAGCTTTCCAACTCTTCTTGAATTATGTCATTTGGAGATCCAAAGCTCAAGTTATGATTTTATGAAGTTTCAGATCAAGATTAGGAAAAATGCTACCCGGATCAATCCGGATTAACCCCGGATCGATCCGGCTTATCTGATAAGGAAACATAATGATGATTAATATGTGGTTATGCAGAGGATAAGCCTGGGAGATAATATTTTTTATTCCCGGATCGATCCGACCTAACCCCGGATCGATCCGGCCTTGAAAATTTCTCCTATAAATACAACATTCATGCAGGCTGTTGGAGGGTGTACCAATATATATATACTAGCTTATATATATATCTTCTAATCTCTTAAATTAGTAGTAGTAATGTATATATTAGTAGGCATTATGCCATCAATAATGTAGAAGCCGTAGTATCGTTGTAATGCTTGGACGGTTATCGGAGTTCGATGTTGAAGAAGTTGTTGTAATTTCCGAGAATACGGCCTCTAAATCAAAGAGCTTGTAACCTGGTAATATTCTAAAGTTTTATGTTTGTTGTTTTTATGTTATTCTTTATAATGTTAGTAGGCTAAATCTATAACTAGCCAAGATATGTAATTGAAATATTTCGATCTTTTTGGTAAAATGGATGATGACTATAACTAAAATTGATTAAAATTGAATTTGATTAATCTTTTTCTACTTGAAATGTATTGAAAATATTCGTATTGACGTAATTAACCAATATGAATCGCACCATAACCTAATGACGAACTAAACGGTGAAGTTAGGATATGAGAAAAGGGTAGAAAAACCGGAGGGTAAAAATGGCCGAGTGAAAACGTGACAACGGAATCCTATTTCCTACACGGGGGTAGAATTGTTTTATCTTTTGAAAAGAGAAACACTTCTTGAAATTATCTGTACTCGAGATCTAATTACGTTAATTCATCTGATCAAGATCCTTAACATTGATCGCATGACAAAACGGAGTACCCAATCTTTTGGATGACATTGGACAGTTGATGAGACATATGACAGCTTTCAGACGCTTCGTGAGAGAGGAATCGTTGAGTTGAGGAGTGCACCGCTTCACATATTCAATTGGACCTAATAAAAGGAAGAACGAGCACATCCATTAAACTAAAAGATTGAATAATTCAATTACATATATCTTGGCTAGTTCTATAATAATTATTAGTATTTAATATATTGGTATATATATATATATATATATATATATATATATATATATATATATATAATACTATATATATTTATGTATTTATATATATTATATTAGTTTAGTTTTAATTTGTGCATTTATTTTCTGTTTATTAATGACTCGTATGATAAATCATGATTTAGATCGAGTTAATAATAAATTGTTTGGTGTTTAACCACACTTAAAAGAATTACCACGTTCCTCGAGGATTCGACACCGACTCACCATACTAGCACTACAATTTGACCCGGTACACTCGCGGTAATGATTGTAATAGTCTAGAAAACGTCCGTTAGTTGCTAGACCGACTTTTTCTCTCTCTCAAAATCTCTCCTAAGAAGCTCTCTATTTTTCACAAGAACTATTAGCTCTTGGAATTGTGATGTGCAAAATAGCTAGCCAACCTCTTTCTTATATAGGTGTTGGGACGCCACTTTCAATTCCCAAACTGATTGGGATTAGCTTCGTAGTAGATTGAGGAGAAAGAAAACTTTTTCCTAATAAAATAAGAAAAATATATTTGATTGATTTATCTCATTAATATTCAATATCTTATATTAAATATTTCCAATATATTGTCAATATCTTATATTGACTATATTTATCTTATTACCATAAATCTATTTTTTAAAATCAATTAATATCCAATATTAATATTATGGTAATCTTATTAATTAAATTGCACAATTCAAATGTATCCAATACAAATAGAACTTGCGCCACATGCATATATGGATACGCACAAATTCACTTAATATGATCAACTAGTTTGGCAAACTCACGTGTGTCATACACACACACACACACACACACACACACACACACACGCACAAATATATATATATATATATATATATATATATATATATATATATATATATATATATATATATATATATATATAGTTAATCAACATAATTAATATCTTGTATTATATTTATTTATAATAAATAAATACCACCATATTAATTTACCACTATAACTTTTATAGTACAAGTAAATTCTTTCCTTATTTGGTTATCAACTATAACCACATTTTAATCTGGCTAGATGTTCTTATGTGTGTGACCCGATAGGCTTCCGAATATGTTGGCCGTAGACACAAAGTGTAAATTACTTAAAATGCCCTTCATACCTAACGATCACGGGATAGCGTCTAGCAACACACCGTGACCCCCAATCATCGGAAGAGTCAAATGCAATGACTACTACCTTTCATGTGAAACAGCTTGCCGTGTAACTTACAATCCCATCATTTGTAATAATATCCATACGGTCGTTAGTCGAGTGTCAAAACATCAACGACCGTATCTTATAATCTAGATATCATGCTCTCTCGAAGTAACTCATTTACTTCCACTTTGCAAAGATTCATGAGAGTAAGACATTCCTTATAAGAAGGCCCTTTCAGATATTCACCCTACTGATAGGGTACGCGATTCCCAGACGACGAAACATGTATACTCCGCATGCTTCAGTATCACACTCAATCACTACCGCATGAACGCCCCGTGGGTAGGGGAAATCTCAATAGTGTCAAAGCATGACAATCCACACCATGATGCCATGAAGACTCCGGTCCAAGGAATAATTACACAATCGCCACATAGTGTGACACTTAACCGTTTAAGTGGGTCAGTCTAACGTACGCATTCTCTAATACACGTCCACGTACTGTCCAAGTGTCTCTACACTTTGATAGATGAGATCTATCCATGTCCTTAAAGACAGAAGACATCTAATACGTGCTAGTCTATTCGTACTAGCAATGTCCCGTTTAATAGTACATCAGCCTAGAGACATTTAAGTATCAAACTTATTAAAGTGATTAGAGATCTCATCAACCATGATCGCCTATCATGGTTTCTCTATCACAGTTTAATACTACGGATGGTATCATATAACAATTCACAATTGGTTCTTTAAAAGAACAAATATATGACAACAGAAAATCCATTTAATACATGTATAAACATAAAGAAATAATAGAAATGATCCGACCCGGTTGGATCCGGTCCAACCCGATTGGGTTTAGGACACTATTCCAACAGGAGGCTGCACTCCCAACTGTGTCTCAACTGGCTCCGTCATATCCCCGGCACTAACACTTGTATCTGTCTCAACAATCACTGAAGGAGGCTGCGCACTACCAACTCTATCTCTACTGACTCCGTCATAGCCCCGGCACTAACACCTATATCTGTATCAACTGTCATTGAAGGAGGCTGCACTCCCAACTGTGTCTCAACTGGCTCCGTGGTCTTAACTGAAAGTAAATGAGCCTCCACTCGCAACTCTATCTCAACTGACTCAGTGGTCTCAATTGTCTCTCCTTTATCACCATCAGTTGGCTCATTCACTTGTCATATCTCTGCTTGCACATTTTTTTTGTCGTTTACTCCTTCTTATGTATGGCACATTTGTTTGTTGAGAAACAGTATTGAGGCACGACATGAGCTTCGTACCTTCATCGCTATCTCGCAGCGTCTGCATAGCCTTACTGACCTGCCTTAGTCATAATTACCTATACATGAGACAAGAAAGTTGTTGTCATTCCATTGCAGTAATCAACTAACAAACTAAATCCATAAACCTCATATAATGTCAAATTAACTATATTTTGATAGATCACATTACATTCTATAAACCTCATATACTGGTGTTATTTAGGCACATTACAAACTCATCAAAAAGACTAATTGAAGGGTAATTAAGACTGTACACAAACTAGACTTAAAATTTTTGCAGTTATCATTGTATGCAGAAACGTCAACCCTTCTGACGTTCATAATGCTCTACAAACGCCACACTGGCTGACGTTTACAATGAACAACATTATAGTTGATGTTTATAACCAACGACACTGATAGTGTCATTCATACTGTTCCACAAACGCCACCCTGGATGACGTTTTACCTTCAGAAATCGTATTAACTTATTAGAGTTCAAACGTTACCCACACCGACGTTGGAAATAACAAGCAACGCTACCCGTACTGACGTTGTCTTGCAAAACCCTATTTTCACTTTTACGCTGCGACGACGGTAGTGCAGATGTTGCTAGCACAGTACGGGCGTCACTGATCGGCCTTTTCCAAGTGTCCAATCTCACCGGCAGTGTACCGGGTCAATTGTAGCCTAGAATTGGTGAGTCAAAGTCGTATCCCACAGGGAATCTGGTCAAGTACCAAAGTCGGTCTCGTCCCTAGTTCAGGTCAACACACATATTGAACGTGGTGATTTGTCAGATCACCGGTTCTACAAACTAAATATACACAAAACAAAGATTTAAAACTATATAAAAGAGATAGCCGAGCTATGATCCAATCTAATACTAACAAACCCTAGCCAAATCCTGAGGTATTCTTGATTCACCTAAACGTTCTCGATGTCACAAAGGGTGTCGTTTCCAGGCTCTGAGAATAGACATTATTTCAATAATCTACCCTCCTATGTCAGGTTCAACAGTCCACTCAACGGATTTAACTGACCTCACACGGTCTACGATTCATGAAACACTCGACAAGTCGATACAAAACCTCACAACGAAACCGAGTCTGAACAACTCAGTCGGTTTTACACAGTGATCCTAGGACCCCGGTTCCCGTATCCTCTCGCAAAATACATATGTAAAGACGATACATGTGATACGTTTATTAAGTAGCTAATTCAACAAACGTGATAAGAATAAGTTCTAGAACTATTGGTAACATCGAGAATCAACAGATAAACATCAAGAACACCACATGAACAGGCTAAGGTTCGATTTCATAGACTATCACATAACTCGACTATCGGGCTATTAGCTACTCATTCTAACAACAAAAACAACAAGAAATCAACAATAAAAATAACATAAACAAGATAAAAGCAAGAACAAGAAAGGAAAATGAATTACCAAATATATTATAGGCCGTTGAAAATCGATCCACCGAACGAAAAACCGTCAATAACGCGTCAAGCTATCTTCGAGAATCAACGGATTACAACAATCTAAGCCTAATCTAAGCTAAACTATGTACATAATTGATCTAAGCTAAGAAAAAACGCAGAAAAATGCAGAAAAATGAGTTGGGAAGAAGGTGGTATGGATCTAGATCCAAAATGGGGGTATTTATAGTGTTTTATGAGTTCTGGATGCTAGGCATGCGCCTAGGAAAGTGTAGGCGCACGCCTAGGATGTTGAAATCATGTCTCGAAACTTCGGCCAAAATTGACTCGCTAGGCGTGCACTGCCTAGCATTTCTCAAAGCGCGCCTAGTCGACACACCCTCGAAAAAACAGCCATAACTTTGTCTGTAGACCTCCGATTTGAGTGATTCAAGATGCGTTGGAAAGCTCATTCAATTGTATACAACTTTCATAAATATGTCCAGCCCATGAAATACCTCTAAGGTGGATAAAAATGCAGATCAATGGAAGGTATGGTTGTAGTACCACCGCGTTTTGATCCGTTTGAACGTTTAAGCTTCGGGCACACGTTCCAATCCTCGTAACTTGCCTTCCGGACATCTCAAACACCTAAGTCCTGCACAAAATCACAACAAATACCACACATAATCCCTACAGGACACTAGGGTGACCGAGAGTATAGTAAATTACACCGAAAAAGACCGAGAATCCCGGACTTTACGTTATAGGTCCCGAAATGATAACCAAGGTGTAAATACATCAAAATACAACCAAATGTCTCAGAAAACATATAAAACGAGGTATAAACGGGGTATAATTACATAGAAAATGATAGCCAATTTGACTCTCATCAACTACCCCCTACTTAGCGTTTGCTCGCCCTCGAGCAAAAATGAGCGATTCAAAATTAAAGATGGAGTCAACTTTGCAATCATACATCTAGTCTATAAGAATTGAAATGGTAAAACACAAGTAATTGACACAAATGCATAAGATTTAAGTTCAACCTTGTATTGAGAAAAAGAGAGAGAGAGTGTGTGTGTGTGTGTGTGTGTGTGTGTGTATTGCTTTTTCAACATTTATCACCAATGACCAGTTTAGATTATAGACGTATGATGTACCGAGGTTACACCATAGGCTTATACTTCATAAACATCTCCACTAATCGAGGTCAATCAAAGTCTAGTACGGTCGAGCAGGACTTGAAGGGTTATACCGTTAGGCTAGGGTACGGGCAACGAAAGAATATTTACGATAAAATAGAATAGAGATGGTGCAAAAGAGCTTTAACCAAGTCAAATATAAACACGTAACTCGGTATCAACTTTGTCTTCAATTTTCCGAGTATTTACATCTCCGGAGTCCAAACCCTAACCTCAACTTCACACACTTTTTTTTCATTATACAAAACTTCAGTCCCTTTTTGGACTTATAACACTATATGCATATACAAATACTGCTTCTCTTTCTTTTCTTTTCTTTTTTCTCTTTTTTTTCTTATAATTTTTTCAAACTATATACCTGCATGTATATAACTATACACAGCAAAATTCCGAACAAAGTCGAACCAACACACTGTCACACTCTCATACCGGATAACTCGAATAATACAATGTCAAAACAGCACTCTCATACCACAACACCTCGCAACATCGTATAAATGTGCGGAAATAAAAGCTCAATTGCAAGGTAGTCAAGGATACGTAGACCGAAATAAGGCTAGGGACATCGATTATACGGGTTAGTAACAAAATGGTCAGTTCGGGCAGCGGTCTAACCACCCTACAAAAGGCTTAGAGGGGTAACAGTGGATTAACCATTTAGGTTGGCCTTTGGCTCTGATCGGGTCAAAATAAATGCCAAAACCGTCATCCCGTACCTAACAACAATGACCTTTCTATTTCGCCTCGAAGTTACTAATATAAGTTCTAGGTAACCCGGTCATTAATAACTACCATAATCGTTCACTAGTCAAGGTGATTAATGAAGTCGAAGCTAACGTGATAGGACTATTCCATTCTCAATACAAGATCCCAACTCAAATGAAATGCATTCGTATAATCACTATATGTTCAATCAAAACAATATCGAAGGCTCGATGTATCAAAATCAATGTCAAAGCCATCAAAATTCTCAGAAACTGACTCATTTAGACTAAAGGGAAAACAATCGCTAAGTATAACTCGTTTGACATGAATACGAGACATTTAAGCTAAACTAACCACCCCTACTTTAAAACGAAACACGAAGGATAAGGGTAGAAAAGTTAGCTTACAACCGGAAAATGGTGCGAGTACGATCACGTGGCATCTGTAGAAAGTACTCCTGTGGTACCGTGCTAATATCAACGAAACAACAACTACACGAGATACACAGGTATGGAGATAACGAAATGAAACTAGATGGATCACCACAGCTTATCAAAACCAAAAACACCAAAAACTAGCCCCCAAAACACACTTCTTCGGTTATATTACATCAAAACTTACCCAAGTATCAAAATACAAACTAAAGAAACACAGTGAACACGAGGGGATATAAAAGCAATTAAAGTACACTCTGAGTTTATAGTCCTCAGCTCGACTTTCTACCCCCAACTAGGTCAAGGATAGTTGTACCAGAGGAGAGCAAACCTTTGCATCTCCCTACCAAAATCGTAGGAATTGAGCACCCCCTGAAAATAAAATATGAGAAATACGGGGCTCAATCCCCACCACCACGATTTGTTCGATGAGTCCATTGCACAGAACAACGAACTCACTTTCCCCGAAGGATCCATTAACTGCAAACCAAGGAAACAACATGAACACAATCACGGTGTCAAGTCACTACCACTACCGGAGTAGGTGGTGTGACACTTCAACAAAAACAAATAAAAACAAACTATACATAGAAAATAAATAAGAAAACGACCTAATCCTAAGAACTCAACTAACTTACAAGATATCAACCCGATTCCCCGGCAATGGCGCCAGAAATCTTGATCCCCGGCAACGGCGCCAGAAATCTTGATCCCCGGCAACGGCGCTAGAAAGCTTGATCGGCCTTTTCCAAGTGTCCAATCTCACCGGCAGCGTACCGGGTCAACTGTAGCCTAGAATTGGTGAGTCAAAGTCGTATCCCACAGGGAATCTGGTCGAGTACCAAAGTCGGTCTCGTCCCTAGTTCAGGTCAACACACATATTGAACGTGGTGATTTGTCAGATCACCGGTTCTACAAACTAAATATACACAAAACAAAGATTTAAAACTATATAAAAGAGATAGCCGAGCTATGATCCAATCTAATACTAACAAACCCTAGCCAAATCCCGAGGTATTCTTGATTCACCTAAACGTTCTCGATGTCACAAAGGGTGTCGTTTCCTGGCTCTGAGAATAGACATTATTTCAATAATCTACCCTCCTATGTCAGGTTCAACAGTCCACTCAACGGATTTAACTGACCTCACACGGTCTACGATTCATGAAACGCTCGACAAGTCGATACAAGACCTCACAACGAAACCGAGTCTGAACAACTCAGTCGGTTTTACACAGTGATCCTAGAACCCCGGTTCCCGTATCCTCTCGTAAAATACATATGTAAAGATGATACGTGTGATACGTTTATTAAGTAGCTAATTCAACAAACGTGATAAGAATAAGTTCTAGAACTATTGGTAACATCGAGAATCAACAAGATAACATCAAGAACACCACATGAAAAAGGCTAAGGTTCGATTTCATGACTATCACATAACTCGACTATCGGGCTATTAGCTACTCATTCTAACAACAAAAACAACAAGAAATCAACAATAAAAATAACATAAACAAGATAAAAGCAAGAACAAGAAAGGAAAACGAATTACCAAATATATTATAGGCCGTTGAAAATCGATCCACCGAATGAAAAACCGTCAATAACGCGTCAAGCTATCTTCGAGAATCAACGGATTACAACAATCTAAGCCTAATCTAAGCTAAACTATGTACATAATTGATCTAAGCTAAGAAAAAACGCAGAAAAATGCAGAAAAACGAGTTGGGAAGAAGGTGGTATGGATCTAGATCCAAAATGGGGGTATTTATAGTGTTTTATGAGTTCTGGACGCTAGACGTGCGCCTAGGAAAGTGTAGGCGCACGCCTAGGATGTTGAAATCACGTACTGAAACTTCTGGCCAAAATTGACTGCTAGGCGTGCGCCTAGCATTTCTCAGGCACGCGCCTAGCTGACACACCCTCAGAAAAATAGCCATAACTTTGTCTGTAGACCTCCGATTTGAGTGATTCAAGATGCGTTGGAATGCTCATTCAATTGTATACAACGTTCATGAATATGTCCAGCCCAGAAAATGCCTCTAAGGTGGATAAAAATGCAGATCAATGGAAGGTATGGTTGTAGTACCACCGCGTTTTGATCCGTTTGAACGTTTAAGCTTCGGGCACACGTTCCAATCCTCGTAACTCACCTTCCGGACATCTCAAACACCTAAGTCCTGCACAAAATCACAACAAATACCACACATAATCCCTACAGGACACTAGGGTGACCGAGAGTATAGTAAATTACACCGAAAAAGACCGAGAATCCCGGACTTTACGTCATAGGTCCCGAAATGATAACCAAGGTGTAAATACATCAAAATACAACCAAATGTCTCAGAAAACATATAAAACGAGGTATAAACGGGGTATAATTACATAGAAAATGATAGCCAATTTGACTCTCATCAGTCACCAGTGGTGACATTTCTACATCAGGTCGTCTTCTCCAACTACCTAATCGGAAAAACAGCCGGAAAGTGACAAAACCACTGATAAACCACCGTAGAAACACTTATCTAACCCGAATTCAACAATCCATTGCATTGAAACAACAAGTGACATACCTTATTGCAATAAAAATCGATTCTTCTCTTCTAATTCTCCTTCTTCTCTTGTCTTCTTCTTCTCTCCCTCTTCTTCTCTTTCTTCACAGCCCAAGCTTTTGGTTTGTTTGTTTGTTTTTTTTTTTTTGCCCTTCAAAACGTGTAGATGAAAGGGGGAGGGAAAATGTTTTGAATAAGGGGGGAGGCGGAGATTGATTTAATTAGTTGTTGTAAAAAAATATAATTTTTTATATGATTAGTTGTATTATAGTTTTAATAAGTGTAGGGACCAAAGTGTAAATATTTCATTTTTCTTATTTTTATGTGGTGCCATAAGTAATAATTTGGTGCCTAAAAGTAATAAAAAAAAATCAACAAATAGGTGCCGGAAGTAATTAAGCGTGTGCCGATAGAACCCGCCTTTATATATGATGTTAAACCTTCGAGTGATAGAGTTCATCAGCATTTTGAGAAAATATTGTCAACAAGAATTCACATCAACGAATATCAGATATACCTTTCAAAAAAATATATCAGACATTGGTATTAGGATCAAACGCTCACCGTTATACTAAAACCAATTGGTGTTAGTAAATGCGCTACTATATTTCCTTATATCACTTTTAACACACCCCCTCAAGTGTGGGCCTATAACAAACACGGGCCAACATGGCACACAAAGGCATATAAAGGGCACACAAGGCCGACAAAGAGGCCCAACACTTGCACAATATAATTGGGAAAACAATGTTGGTTGCACGGATTGATCCCATGACCTACCGCTCTGATACCATATTAGGATCAAACGCTCACCGTTATACTAAAACCAATTGGTGTTCGTAAAGGCGCTACTATATTTCCTTATATCACTTTTAACAATTGGTGCTAATGAAGTAGAAATAAAATAAAGGGTCAAGAATTGCGAGTCGTAAGTTGTGTTATGTTGTTTGAGATTCTTTTGAAAGTTTTGAACATTGATAAGCGAAGGGAAGAATTACGAAAAATCCAAATATGTATGATATGAAATGAATAATAAAGCAATAATATATTTCAAATAAAAAATGTAAATGGGTTGAGTTGGAGTCAGCTAAGAAAACTGACATTTGACATTTCATAGTAGTTGGGTGTGTGTATGTGTGTGCATATATATAAGTTAAAAAAAATCCGGTTTACTCTGGTTTTGAACTATTTTTATTTTTTCCAATTTGAAATCAAATTGTAAAGGTTTGGTTTTATTTATTTATTTTGCTTAAAGCCTCCGGTATCCGGAACCCGCTGGACAGACTAATTCGGAGTTCGGCCCGGGTCGTGCCTGCAGAGTCTGACTCTTACTTAGAGGTAAGGCCTGACCAAGAGCTCTTTCAACCTTTCAAATTATAAAGGTTTGGTTTTTAATTCAATACAAACTGATTGAAAAAAACCATTGTTTATCGATTTTCAGTTTGAATCGATTTGGTCGGGTCCGTTGTTTGTTCACCCCTACGTTCATGAGCCTGAAAGCACGTGGTGTCAATTGGGAAGTCATGATGTGATTAGAATTGGGTATCGTTATTTGACATGGTAGCTTAGACTTGTTCTTGTTGGTAAAATTAACAATCTAGCATGCTGTTTAACATAAAAATTCAAGCAAAACGAAAACATAAATATGACAGAAAACTTATTGACTGAGGCGAGTGCAACACTTAAAGAATATTTAAAACAAAGGTATAAGGAGAAAAGAGATTCTTGTGATTTCGTTTTCCATCCTAGTACAAAGGATTATGGAAAATATATATAGAACTTGAGTCATCACACGTGCAAATAATAAGAAACAGACAATTAAATAATGATTTGCTAAACTTCAGCCACTAAAAGATCTCTTAAACCTCATCTAATTTTTTTCCTCCTGATTTTCTTCCAATGTATTTACGTGAATAGCTGATTTTCTTCATCATTTGAAATATTTCTAATTCCTTGATTATTGCAATCTCTTTCTTCATTAATTCCTTGATTATTGAAATCTTCTTTTTCTTCATTCACTTCATGTATCTTAACATCCCCCTTCAATCTGGCGTGGGAAGCAGAATGAACACTTAGATTGCTACAAAATCCTTTGAACGGAACCTTGGCGAGTGGCTTAGTGAAGATATCCGCTATTTGTAGTGAGGCTGGGATATATCGAGTAACATGTTGCACCGCAACTTTTTCCCGAACAAAGTGATAGTCTAGTGCAAAGTGCTTAGAGCGCGAATGAAACATAGGATTGGTAGTGAGATATAAAGCACTTAGATTATCACAGAACAATTGAGGTGGTCTTATTAGATGAACCCCAATATCTCGTAAAAGAAACGTAATCCATGTGAGCTCTGCTGTGGCTGAAGCCATGGACCGATATTATGCTTCGGCGCTTGAACGAGCAACGGTGGGTTGCTTCTTTGAGCTCCATGAAATGCCAGTTGAACCTAGAAAAACACAAAAACCACTGGTACTTCGTCGAGTAATTGGACAACCGGCCCAATCCGCATCACTGAAAGCTTATAGTGACTTGCTGCTGTTAGAAAGGTAGTGAATTCCATAGTTCAGTGTGTCTTTAATATACCTGATAATACGCTTCGCCTCCTTTAGATGATCTGCATTCGGATTAGCAAAATGTTGACAAACCTTGTTAACAGCATGAATTATGTCTGGACGTGTGAATGTAAGGTATTGAAGGGCGCCAACAATACTTCTATACTGAGTGGCATCAATAGGATTTTCATCAGAAAAGTGAGTTTGAGTCTTTAAAGCCAGCTGATGAACATTGCTCCATGCGTGTTCTTGTAAGAATGGACTTTGCATATTTTTCTTGACATAAGAAGACCCCGTCAGACGTGCGTCTTACTTCAATGCCTAAAAAATAACTCAGTGATCCTAGATCTTTGAGTGCAAATTCTGCTCCAAGTTTTTGAATTAGACGTTGAATCATTGTGTCATCATTTCCAGCTATTATAATGTCATCTACATATATTACCATGATGATGCAAATGTGAGCTGAATGAAAGGTAAACATGGATGGATCAGCTTTACTGCAAATAAAGCCAATATGAAGTAGAAATTGTGACAATCTGTCAAACCACGAACGCGGGGCTTGCTTTAACCCATAGAGAGAGTTTTGTAAAAGACACTCATGTTTAGGATATGTCGGATCAATGAAACAACGTGGTTGCTCCATATACACCACTTCTGTTAAATTGCCATGTAGAAAGACATTTTTTTACGTTTAATTGTCGAAGGATCCATTTTGATGCAAATGCAACAGAGATAACTAACCGGATGGTAGTAGGCTTGATCACCAGGCTAAAGGTTTTGCCAAAATCCACCCCATGTTGTTGGGTGTATCATTGAGCTACTAACCGGGCTTTATAGCGATCAATGGTTCCATCATCCCGTGTTTTCAATCTGTAAATCCACTTTGAACCTACTACATTTGCTTGAGTTGGTCTCGGCACTAGCTTCCATGTTTTATTTTTTGCTAAAGTATCCATTTCCTCGTACATTGCTGCTACCCATTTCGAAATCTTTCGCTGCAACTTTGAATGTTTTTGGCTCAATAAGATCAGTATTTTGAGTGGCAATAGTTGCATAATCCTGAAGATAGGCCGGTGGCCGTCGATCCCTTTGAGGTCTGACAACAGGTGCCTCGGCTTGTGGTGTTTGAGTGTCGCTTAAATCATGATTTTCCTCAACATTTGGCACGTCATCCTGTGAGGGGATAGTATGGGCTAAATTAAGATCTAGTAATACATCTTCCGAGTCAAAACAATGAGGCTGTTGAGCTTCAATAGTTGAATTCGATTCGACTTGATCATATTGAACTTCAGTATTTGAATTGGAATCAACTTGATCAATGGGAGTTGCATGTAAAGGTCTACACATCCATTCATCATTTGATGGATATTCTTCCATGGTGGGTGACATATTAGATACCTGCAAAGTGTTATTCTTGTACGGAAAAATATTTTCATTAAAAACCACATGCCTTGAAATATAAATATGTTTTGTTTGAGGCTCTAGACATCTATATCCTTTATGAAGAGGACTATACCCCAAGAAAATGCAAGGATAGCTTTTCTTGGAAAATTTAGAACCTCCATGATGTCGTAGCGAAGGGAAGCATTGACAACCAAAAATCCTTAGCCCATGATAGCTTGGATCCCTTTTATAAAGTTTAGAGTAAGGAGTTTGGAACTTATGAACAGAAGAAGGAAGTCTATTGATGAGATATAATTCTGTTAAGAAAGCTTTCACCCACAGTTTTAAGGGAACATTAGCATGAAACATCATTGTAAGAGCCGAGTCTACAATATGCATGTGTTTCCTTTCAGCTACACCATTTTGTTCCGGAGTGTAAGGACATGATATTTGCAGATTTATCCCACATTCAGCTAAGTGATTAAAGAACCGAGTTGAGTTATACTCACCACCTCCATCACATTGAAAATTCTTAATTTTCTTATCAAACTGATTCTCAGCTATTTTTTGAAATTTGATGAAGCATTCAAAAAAATCAGACTTGCACCTTAAGGGATATAGCCACGTAAATCTAGAAAAATCATCGATGAAAATAACATAATATTTATAAGATTGATTGGATTCAATTGGTGCAGGTCCCCACAAATCAGAATGCACTTTTTCAAGAGGAGAGACAAATTTTCTAGTATTATTTTGGAACGACAATTTACAACTCTTTCCCATTTGACAACTAACACATTTACTAGACCTTGGTATCCATCCCTTTAAATCAACAAGGCCTTGTTGTTTCAGTTTTGAGAGTAGCTTTACATGAGGATGACCCAGTCTCTCATGCCAAACGGAGTTTGATTTAGGTTCTTGTCGGATAGCAGTTAATGCAGCTTTATCATCTTCATCAAGAGCTTAAAGTTTACCCTTTCTATGGCCTTTTGCTATGACTTTATGATGCTGATCCTTAATAACAAAATGAGAGTCAGTAAACTCAAAGCTACAATGATTATCAGCAGCAAAATTTCCGACTGAAAGCAAATTTTTTGATAAACCTTGGACTACTAAAACATCATTCAATTTCAGATTACCAATCATTGCTTCTCCCGAGTGAGATATATTTAGGCTACTTCCATCTCCTACATATATTTTATCTGAACCATGATATTTTTGTTTTGAATGCAACTTACCTTCATCATTGATCATGTGTGCGGTTGCTCCTGAGTCCACATAAAAAGTAGGATCTGCTTGTTCAGATATATGTAGTGCTGCAAGTGCCTTAGGCATATCCTCAGATTGATATGCATAGTCGAACCTGTACCAACAATTTATAGCAACATGATTAGCTTTTCCACAAATTTGACATATAGGGCGGTTATCGGCTGAGTTTCCTTGCTTCATTTCAGCGTTTTTTCCTCCTGTATTTGTAGCGGATGCAACGTGTTGTCCTTCACTTTGACTAGTAAACCGTCCAGCTGGGGTAAAACCTTTACCACGTGAGTTGAATTGTCCTCGTCCTGCACCTCTATGTCCTCTGCCTCGACCTCTTTGAGTGAGAAAAACTTGATTCTGATCAACAATGCTCTTTTCCTCATTTTTATGTACTGACAAGGTTTGTTCATAGCCTTGTAATGTCATGACCAATTGATTGAATGTTGGGTATGGAGGCTTAGTAAGCATTGCAGTACGAAAACTCATATATTCATTACCAAGACCATGAGCAAATTGAAAAACCTTTTCTAAATCTGTCACAGGTTTCTTGATAGCTACTAAATTATCACATATGGATTTAAATTCTTTTTAGGTATTCTTCAACCGATTTTGACCCTTTTTTCATACCCATTAGCATAATTTTAAATTTCCTTCTTTTTCAATAGTATGAGGAAGTAATTGCCGGTCCAAAGAGGACCAAACCTGATAAGTCGTGAAGTTTTCTTCATACACCATGCTAATAATCTCTTCCTTCATAGTGCCAAGTAGCCATGAGGTGAGGAGGCCATCATTTACCATCCATCTATGGTATTCTGGATTATCTTCTTCTTCATTTTTGTCATTTTGGATTTTTCATTTGGTTTATCCGTTGATGAGTCATGGTGGTATACTCCAAGGCTCTTGATCAAAGGAATTACTTGTGATCTCCATAGGAGATAATTTGTAAAGTTTAGCTTGATGGAAACCAAGCTAGAACATTGATGAAATTGTTGCAGATTCTTTTGTCATGATTAACAAATGAAAATGTAGTGTACTTCGAGCAAAAAAATGGCTAAGGATTTTGTAGCTCCGATACCATAAAGAATTTTTAAAACAAAGGTATAAGGAGAAAAGAGATTCTTGTGATTTCTTTTTCCATCCTAGTACAAAGGATTATGGAAATTATATATATAGAACTTGAGTCATCACACGTGCACAAATTATAAGAAACAAACAATCAAATGATTTGCTAAACTTCATCCACTAAAAGATCTCCTAAACCTCATCTAATTTTTTTTCCTCCTGATTTTCTTCCAATGTATTTACGTGAATAGCTGACATTCTACATCATTTGAAATATTTCTAATTCCTTGATTATTGCAATCTCTTTCTTCATTAATTCCTTGATTATTGGAATCTTCTTTTTCTTCATTCACCTCATGTATCTTAACAACACTCTGTCCTTAAGACGTTTTAGCTCCGATTATATGTCCACGGTAATGGAAATCGTCTCCTAAGATACAACAGCCATACCTTCTTCGGATTGTTGCACTTCAATAAGAAGAAGACAACGAACCGATCATGTTCTGCAAATCTCTTCTTGACTTGAAATTATACAAAGTATTTGTATGAGTATTTTTAAAGCATTTGGTCAGAATTTGTCTAAGGAAAATCAATTAAAATCTTCATCTTTTTTCATTGTAATGTTGGGATTATATAGGAGAAATGTGTCCGATCATTTAACGGTTGCAACCATTAACCGAAAGGATATAACTTTGTACCGAAATGATACAAACTCTTACGGGCTCATAACCTTTCACCGAACAGTTGCGACCACCATTAATTTTTTTAATTCAAATTCTCCAACAATCCCCCACATGAAGGAAAATTAATGCAAATGCAATGCAGACTCTGATGAGATCACATGCGGAAATCTGTTGCATCGGGCGAGGTGGTTTGTTGCCTTGAACCTTCCGTAGTAGAGTACCATCGGACATACTCGGCTAAGCAGTGAACTAGGTCTTGAACTGCTCAGGCTTTGAAGCATGCCTAGACAATGTAATGTTGGCTTAAGTCCCATCCCGTTTGTCAAAAATTGACACCCGATCTCTAGCTAAACCTTTTTTTATAAGCGGATCCACAAGATTCTCCTTCGACTGTATACAATCGAGGAAATCAAACCATTAGAGATCAATTATTCAATGGTATTGTGTCTAAGATGTATATATCTAGACTTACCATTATAAATACAACTTTGTGTGCGTCCTATAGCTGACATACTATCATAATGTATGATGATATGAGGAATGGTCATTGGCCAACACGGGGTATCCTCTAATAAATTCCAAAGCCACTCTGCTTCTTCTCTAGCTATGTCCAATGCAATAACTCAGATTACATAGTAGATCGAGCTATGCATGTTTGCTTTGAGGATTTCCAGGACACTGCACCACTGCCAATAGTGAATACATATCCACTGGTAGATTTTGAGTCTTTACAGTCAGATATCCAGTTTGCATCACAGTATCTTTTCCAATACTGTTGGATACATTGTACAATGTATTCTGAGATTCATTGTAAACTTCAAATACCTTAACATCCGGTCAAGGGCTATATATTGAACTTGAACTTTCTTTCTCTTTGTCTTTATAAGGAAAAATTTCCTCAATAAGTACAACATTCATTTATTTATCAACGATCACATTTTAATGTACATCAGGAATGTCTTATTTGTGCACCAGAAACCGATAAGCACTACTACACTCTCAACCGTTTTAGGTCCTATCTTCACTTGTTTTGGTTTAGGTACTTCAACCTTAACCATACACCCCCACACTTCTATGAATTTGTAGCTAGGCTTGGGGCCTTTCCACAGTTCATACAGGGTTTCATCCTTCTTCATAGAAGGGATCTTACTCAGAATGAAGTTTAGTAAGAGGTTATCTTCCCCCCACAAGTTCTGAGGTAAACTTGAACTTATCAACATAGCGTTCGTCATATCCTTAAGAGTTAGGTTCTTGCGTTCAGCAATACCGTTTGACTAAGGTGTGTATGGTGTAGTTGTTTGATGAATGATGCCGCCTCAGCAAGACTCATGAAACAATACATCATATCCACCACCACGATCACTTAGGATACACTTGATCCGTTAGCTACTTGATTCTAAACTTCATTCTCATAATCATTAAAGACATCGTTCGTTGCACAACCATGCTTCACGTATCTCAGTACTTCTCCAAGCACTGGAGGAGATTAACCAGTCACGGGTACAACATACAGTGCCACAAGATTTCATAAACTATAGTTGAAACTACACATAGCAGATAAGCACATTCATGTATACAATAATATGTATATAAGCAGTCATGGCCACATAAGGGTCCAAGATCATATCAGACAACAGATATAACCAGATACCACCTTGTAACCCCTCAGAATCAGATGAAGCTACCTCACACTCCAATGCCGACATAAACGGCTAGTCAGAATGTAGATGCCCGGAACATCCGCCAGAGCCTTCATTCCCACGTGGCTAAACCTCCTAACCACGCTCGACCAAGGCGAATCAGGATTAAGAAATGACCAAGTTGTCAGCCCAAAGCTTTCCTAACTGATCAAGTCCCCGCTTGAAGGGCCCAGTAACAATCACATGCCAATATTGACACACCGTATCACAAATTTATAGGGTGGACCCACTACAAATTAATATTTTTTCCACTACACACAAAACCAAAAAAAGGGAATATGCACTTTTGAACCGGTTCATGTTTATCAAGCATTTCCAAAAACCTTTGCCTTGTTTGGTTTCGGGTTAGATTGAGGTTGAATGGAATCATGAGAGAGAAAATAAAATAAAGTAAAATAATGATTATAAAGTTGAAATGTTGTATTGAAATTTGTGTAGATGAAAAAAAATGATTGGTGAAAGAATTTTAATGAATATTATATTGATAAAGAAATGGTTAAATAGTGTAGTGGTGAATAAAGTAAATTGATTAATATTATTTTATTTGTTGATAGTGAAATGATTGGTGAGAGAAATTATAATATATTATTATAACAATATTCTAAAAAGAAGAGAAATTATAATAAAATAATAGAATTAATAAAATAATGATAAATAAGATAGCGAAGTGTGTTAAAGTGTCCCACATTGGGAACTTGTGGTTGTTTCACCCACCATATTAAGAGATGGACTTCCTCACCTCACAACCTAGTTTTGGGGATGATGTCCCTCCTCTTATATGAGTTTAGGCTTATGTTTACATAGTATCAGATCGTGAGCCCACCCTTTATCGTGTGCAAGTGTTGGCGCCATTTTGGCACTTGTGTGCCTGGCCCACACTTGAGGGCGTGTTAAAGTCATTCGCATTATCGAAGCTTCATGGTTGTTTCACCCACCATATTAAGAGATGGACTTCCCTCACCTCACAACCTAAGTTTTGGGGATGAGACCCCTCCTCTTATATGGGTTTGGGGCCTATGTTTTCTACAAAGTGAATAAAATATTGAATTTGATCCAACCATTAAAAAAAATAAAATTGAATTGGAATGAACAAAATATTAAATTAGAATGATTAAAATATTGAATTAGTGCTCCAACAGGGAAGAAAAAAAAAAAACTTTTACAAAAGCTTTACAAAATTTTAAACTTTTGAGGACCAACTAACTTGCAATAGTGCATAGTACAGTCACGCAGTTTACACCCCTAGAACCTTCACTATTAGTACAGTCTCAGTTTACACCTCTGGAGCCACCACTAGTCATATTTCTCCGCGTGAGAAACATTATGGTGCAAAAAAGGAAATTTCACTCAGAAAACCTCTCAACTTCAAAAGCAAGAAAAAAATTTGAAGAAAAAAAAAACCTCCTAGAATTCTTAGTAATTTCTTCGTCACATCGGCTACATTGCGAAGGTAGAGCTTTTGTGGGTTTAAATTTGTTTTTTTCTTTTGAAACATTCGGTAGCCCAAAAGTTCACCATTTTGAAACCTGCATATTAATTGGGTGTTATAAAAATATACGGTGATGTTTTGGTTGTCGTGTTTGTTTGTACAACTGATTTTGCTGCTCCTTATTATTTTCCATTTCGTTTGTTGTTTGGAATCTAAGAGCATCTCCAACAATCATCCCCCAAATTTTCCCCAATTTGGGGAATTCTATCCCAAATATCTTACACCATCTCATCCCAAATCCTACCCAAAAAAGAATATTCTAAGAATATTCCATATTAATTTATCTATTCCCAAAAAAAACCTCCAAATATATTTATATTATCAAATAGAAATAAATTTTAACAAACTTTGTAAATTTTTTTTTTTAAAAAGAGTTGTAAATTTATGTCATAATAAATAAAATGCATTAAAAATATTTTTATTAAAAAAGATAATAATACACATATTGAAGATTAAAAAAAATTCTATGTTCACAAAGTGATTAAAATGCAAACATTCAATGATATTACCGGAATACAACCGTTACATAATACAATCGAAATAGAAAAATTCAAATTACACAACGAATGTTTGGCTCATTTTGTGTGGTGACGAACTGATGAATAAGTTCATTGTATGAGTTGAGACACTGAGAAATTTTTCCATCTTCATCATCATTTAGAAAAAAACTTGAACATGAATCATCAGATGAGGAATTCATGCAGAATGCTATTCTTAAGAAGGGTAGAGAAATTGGAAATGTTAATAATGTAGACTAATCTCATTGCATCCGGATTTTATAACCACAGCTTACAAGTATTATTAATTGAAATTTCATTGGATACTCTCTTATTGGATACTCTTATTGCATTGGATTCTTTTTTTAACATTGGATACTCTTCAACTCTCCTATTTTCTCACTTAAGTTATATATGCATGTGATTGTCTTTTGGAGTATTCTACTCCCTCAATCATACAATTTTGTCAAGGATTCTTCTTTATCAGACTAGCCAACCCGTGAACATTATCACAATGCGGAGCTTTGGATTTTCTTCCATGTTTACTTTATTTGACATGGATACTATTTTATCCATACAATTTCCTTTCCTTTTTTTTTTTTATCTCGTTGGTTTCCTATGGATTCCTTCAATACTTTATATATAAATACCAAATAGTTTCATTGTTTAATACACACACTTCAACTAGCCAATTATATCCTTTGAATATTCTTAGTCCATTTCCATGGCGTCACTCCTTCAAAGGGGCACAAATTACACCCATGGTACGTCAAAAAGGCCAGATGGGAACAAGCTCGCCAAAGGGAAGCAAGCACAAACTAATGAGATGCTAGCGCGAGCAGATGCCATTGCAAGTGACACCGCTTCAATTTCGGAGTCCATGAAGGAAAAACAATCGAAATGAGACGCTACACTGATTTAAAAATCATGAGTAAGGATTTGAACACCATTACTAATCCAGCTGCATGAGCCTATTTTGCAAGTGAACAAGCAAGGATTTTCCAGAAATATAATGAACAACAATCCAATCAAGCTTCTAATAACTATCCAAATCTAAATGCGTTCGGTGAACTTTTCCAGAATATAGGACCAACCGGAAATCTAAATGATCATGATGATGATTATTATTATGCATTGTTTGTGAGTTTATCGTATGTTTTATGAGATTAGTTCGGTGTGCTTGTATTACTGATAATGTCAAATAAATGTACGGTCTTTATGTTTCTAACAATGTAAGAAAATTATCGTATTTATCTAAGATTATTGGGTAGCGTTTTCACGCATTATTTTTAATTACATTACAACACACATTGTAATATTTACATTATTATAAAGATTTATTTCATATAAAAAAGAAAAAAAGGAAAAATGTGGAAAATATGTGGGTCCAAATATTTGAGGATAATTTGGGGGAGATGGGTGATCACCCCAAATTTGGGGGAGGAAGGAGGATTTCTCCAAATTGGGGGGTTGTTTGGGGGGATTGTTGGAGATGCTCTAAGAAGGTAGCGCCGCCAAGTAGTGGCAATGTTGCTTTCTTACCCAAATAATGAGGTGGGTTTAGTCTGCAGTCGATTTTTCTTCATTTTCAGTTTTCATGTATGTATGTACTTTGGGGAAGGTTTGAGTTTTGTTGGGTGGCTTATAATGGGGTTTTATTTGTAAATTTTTTGTTTTGTTTTGTTGTGAAAGCATATTTTGTGCCCCTTTTTCCCTTTCTATTACCGGTGTTCATTTATGCATTTGTTCACCCTCTGTATTTTTGTGTGTGTGTGGGGGGTGGGGGTGCAGATGCGTGAAATGTGTGATTTTCTCAGGCGTCTATGGTTTGTGCACAGACTACTATCTTTTTGGTAAAATTGTGGTTTAAGGAAGTACATTTTTTCCCTGTTCCATTTTTGGGGTTTTAAAAAGACCATTTTGGCTTAATCTGGAGTGATTTTGGCTGATCTAGTTTGCTTAACTTTTGGTTTGCACGATTCTTAAAATGTTGTTTAAACTGATGAAAATGCTTTTATTCTTTACTGATGTATGTTTTCAGTTCATATAGATGTAAAAGATGTTATTTTTCATTACATCTATTAGACAATTCGTTCTTGTCCTTATATGATCTAATAAGATATGCGATGATCCCACTTGTATGTTTTTCCACTTTCATATTTGTTATACTAGTTGCTTCCTACTTGTAATATGTCTTTTTTTCTTCTTCTTCTTCTTCTTATTATTAAGTATCTATGAGTTGAGTGTTTGATTCCGGTGGAGCTAGCGCACCACTCCAGAAATCTTTAAAAGGAGACCGACTTGGAGAAGAGAACGCAGTAGAAGTGTGAGGTGCAACATACTATCTAAGTTTGTTGGGCTAGCAGCAGCTAATGTTGTTGTGGTGGACCTTTAGTTTGATAAATTATAGCAGCCTCCTTTCATTTTCTTCTCTGTGGCTATCCTAGGTAATAGAGCTATTTTATTTTTTATATATACATGGTAGTAAGTAGAAGACCTATGTGCTGCTCATGGCATGATAGCATATGCCTTGCCTTGGCTAACCTCTGTTTTATTTTTGCTTCTCTGTTTAGTGGTTGTTGCCTGTTGAGGATTTCATTTTAGTTTATGTTAGTGCGTTAAGCGTTTACTAACTTATTATGCAGATAGGTGAAAGACAGATAACAATGTTGAAAATTGTCAAGTTCGTTGTTTTAGTGATGTGTATTCTTTTGATAAGTTGAAGCAGAATATAACAAGTGGATAATCTGATCTTTGTTAAAATGATCATGTTAGCAAGTGTGAGGAGATCAACGCCATTCAAGTTGTAGAGGCTATAGCGGCTTTGGCCGATGTCGTGCGGAATGAGACATGGGCCGTGGCAGATGTACTACCCTTTGTCAACCTGTACCACAAAAGCAACCGTAACTACCGTGTCTTCAGTGTCAGTTTGCAGCCACTTCTCTCGCTAAACATTAATGTTGTTTTGTGAGAAGAACTTATATTTTGAGACACCACTAAAAAGCCAAAAGACCCTATATTACGGTATTACGAGACGGAGGGAGTATATATAGGGACGGAGGCAGTATATATATATATATATATATATATATATATATATATATATAACAATTACACAAAATTTTAGAGCTGAAAATAATACTATATGAACGAAATTTGGTAAGCGCGCACAGTACTATTGCTATCAATGCCGTTGAGGATAAAAAAGGAATTTTCATTCAAAAAAAAAGTTTAACAAGTAGCCATGGCAATACTGAATTCGAGATCACCACCGTATTTTTTCTCACATGTGTGTAAAAAAATTTAATGTTTTTTTTTTTTTTTTAAACTTCAGAAGTTATTTTACCTCCTTACCCTCCTCTCCCTCTTATCACAGCAATGCTGTGATGCAGCCCTACAACAGAGGATCCACCCTCCAATACCGGTAGCCTTTCATTTCCTTTTCCTTTCCACAGAGTGTTAAATGCTTTCCTGAAAAGTCTCAACTCAATCACTATTAAAGTTTCCCGTTTCAATATCTTTGCCCTGATAATATGGCGGAACCAGGAAATAATTATGGGATGGTCTTGAATTTCACTTTTCAAATAAATATATCATAATACAAAAAAAAAATATCGATGCATTTATCAAAAGATAATAAGATAATATAAATCTAGTCATGAACACGTAGCAAGTCTTACTCCTTTATATACATTATAAGGAAACCAAAAGTTTGTCTACGGTGTTTAATTTTTGTGATTACATTTTACGCCTTTAAATACATAAAAAAGATAAGTTGGAGTTTGTTTATTAGATGTTTATTTTTATAAATTATTAGATTTAGATAATATAATATGAAAAGAAATGGTGTGAATACGGTGTTTAATTTATATGATTAAATTTTCCGCATTTAAATACATAAAAGATGAGTTGAAGTTTTTTTATTAGGTGTTTATTTTTACATATGATTAGATGTAGATAATATAATGTGAAAAGAAAAGGAAAAATGGAGTTTCGTTTTTATGGTATATATAAGGGGAAAAAACTGTATAATATGTTAGGAAATTTTTTTGAAGAGACTCGAACGTGCATCTACTAGTACACAACTAAAACAAACACCACCAGAACACTACGGCACGTTACTTACAATAAAACAAACGTAATATATATATATATAAATACTTTTATTTTATATAACGATTTTTTTTTTATCTTTTCAAAATTTTGGGGTGGTCTACCTGGGTCCGCCCCTGGATAATGTATCCACTTCTACCTCAGAAACATTTCGGTTGAAATGCTATCCTTATCCGACCGTTTCTTTCCTCTTCTAAGTTCTAAACCGAGGAGGAACTTTTCGATTTTTTATGCTCTCCCGATATAGTCCTTTTCTCAGATTAATCTGTCTGACTGGGAATCTCTGCAACTCGTTTCGTTGTCGGTGGTATGCTCCATCTAAAGCTTTGGTCCGTGAAGGTAGAGGTTTGTCTGACACTGATGCGGCCAACGACGGACAAGGACGCTACAGAGGCCGATGATGTCCTTCATCATCAAATTGTACCCTTGAAAAAATCTGCAACTTTTCAGGAAGTTCTCCTTTATTGTTGTTAGAGACACACTACATTATGTGCTAGAATAATTAACCTTATAATTAGCAACAATTTTATTCGGTCATATATTGCAAAACTTAAAATAAAAATAAAAAAATTAGATAAATAAATAACAAATCCATGTATTACCTACCCAGAGGAATATGCATGCTATGGTTTATACCTTACCTACTCAGTACCAGCATGGATATATATGTATAAATATAGTTACATGCAAGCGCAGGATTAATTTATTTCTTTCTGAAAATGAATGTATGCATTCCTGGTAATGATTTCTTTCCTATGTCTTTTTCACTCATTAAATTGTCAAATACATACTCACCGACTTGTAATTATTTGGCCCCCAGCTTTTTGCTCCATTCCGGACACATATTGTAGCATGGTAGCTAATGAATTCAAGGGGCATGAACTATGGTCCCAACCCGAGGCTTACCGCCAAAACCTATCAAATATAATATAATACTGGTGCCATGGTAAACATAATAGCAATTTTCTTAAAGAAAATTGATTATGATTTTCTTAAATTTATTTTATTATGATTTTCTTTGCAATAAAAAAACATTTCATATTTCATAGGACTTAACCACAGTTTACAAATTAAACTTGACCATGCCCGGCTTGACAATGCCTAACCACATTTTTCGAAAACATGGGTGGGACGATCACAAAAAGGTTACCGCAGTGATAATGAGGAAGTATTGTTGACCCTCTGTAGCAATTTGGTCGTCAGGGATAATACTGTGATCAGTCTTAAAAGTGGGAGAAATTTACACTCTGGCGCAGTTACGAGAAACGATCAAAATACATACATATAGCTATAAGCCTCGTTTTCAGTGTAGTATTGAACCAGTTTTGCCATATGGTGTGAAAAGATATTTTTTATTAATGAAAATAGTTTTATGCTATATTGATTTAAATGGGAGAATACCGGTACCTATGGATTATCCACCAATTTCATCACACCCTCATTTTGTGTCATCTATATCACCAATTTGTCGAACCATAAATGAGAAATTTTTCAGGCATTAAATTCTACTAGTAGACGCTTTCGTGCGATTTACGGGACCCGCTCGTTACGATTTGTTTTAAAGTTAGTGTAATATGACTTACCAAATAATATGTATAAAATAGGTAAACCATATGGTAAGAATTATTACGCAGTACCTACCGGAAGTTTATTCACTCCTGATGGTTGGATATTTCTAAGCCTAGGTATTTAAGTCAATTTTAAGGGAGCTTTGCATAGCCAAACTGAACCAACATAAAATTCCATGTTGTTGTTTATAGAGAATATAATGTTCAACAATAAATGGATGTAATTCACCGCGTGAATGTGGAAAGACATCTTCCCGACTTCAACAACTATATCACTACCCATTATGATTTTTATTGCAAGTTGTTTTAATTTTTCCGGCATATTGTTTTTTGATAATTTGAAGGTTAGTCTGTAGCTGAAACTAAGGGGGGAAAGAAAATTGAATTAGAAGTGGATGTGCTAGCGCTAATGCTTAAGGATGTTCGGGATATTGTGTAAGTAGAGTGTATCGTGTGTGGGGTGATTTACGGAATAGATCCGTAATTTACGGAAGAAATTACGGTAGATAAGATTAGAAATAAATAACACGAGAAGAAAGTTCGTTTAATTTACTAGATCTAACAAAATAACTATACCGTACAGATCTGATTCGAACAATGAACAGTAAATAGTATGATGTATAAAATAAAGGACTAGAGATCAAACCGAGGCGAGTAGTTACTCTTTCCTTAAGACAAATTGCTCCGGTATGATGCCCATGGTAGTAGCAACTGTCTGCCAATATACAACCCTTTACGTCTCGGATTTAGAGGCACTTCAAAAATCCGAGATCCGGCGAACTTACAGAGTGCTCCGACTTCTCTTCGACTCAATATCTAGATCTATATGGTAGACTCTTTCTGGTGGAAAAGACAAGAGAAAACTCGATAATCAAACCTTCATTCATGGGGTTCTTTATATAGTGGAGAGGATGAGCCAATACTCGAATCTGATTGGCCGAACGACATCATTAAGTCGGCTGACTTTTCCCCTTGGAAAAGTTATTAGGGCCGAAATCGCTTAATTTCTAAATTAAGCTCACAGCCGACTTTATTCCACATTCTGATTGGTCGGATGACGTGTCATATGAATTCTGATTGGTCAGATGACTCAATCATATGAATTCTTCAATTCCTATTGGTCGAATGACACAATCGCATGCCAAAATTAATTTATGGTAAATTTCATAAAGAAATTTGTCCAAAAAATTAATAGCAACACCCGAACCGAACCGAGCACGAGCAAGAGCCGGCCGGACGGCGGCGGCACGCGTGCGCGCGTGTGGAATTATCTAAGTCCTTTCTCCTGCACGAAAGTGCTTTGCCCCTTGGTGCACATCCATAAGTGTCTACCTAACACTTAAATATGGAGCTCAAATCTCCCATCTTTCCAATGTGGGAGAGTTTGAGTTGATCGCACCTTCAACTCCTCTCTCACACATGTTTTACACAAACTTTACACATTAATTTCTCATACACCCGATATCCGAATCGAGTGATTCCAAATCCAAACATCATCTACTCCGTGAGTAGTATTTTTAGACATAATAATCTACCGGCTAATCTCACCGGAGCGTACCCCAAATTTGCGCTAAAGTTGACTGTTTCAACACATGTTTCAGGCCCCCATTTCATGGGTTTGGATTATATCCCTAACAATCCCCCACATGAATGAAAATTAATGCAAATGCTAATGCAGACTCTGAAGAGAAGTCAGATGGAAAAATATTACATCAAGAGAGGTAGCTTCCGGCCTTGAACCTACCTTTGTGAAGTACTATCAGATTTACTCGGCTAATCAGTGAACTAGATCTTGAACTGTTCAGCCTTTAGTGTAAACCAAGACAATAGCACTCACACAATATTTCCCCTAGCACCTTTCGGTTCTCATGGTTGTGTCCATCTCGACCCTGGACAACACTTGGTTTCAGAAAGTGCTTTAGAGAATTCAAGCCTCAAAATCCTCACAGAAGCAGCCCCACTTCGCACTTACATAGGTGACCTCCTATCAAGGGTATTCTGCCCTACCCTACTTGAATAACAAGATATAGGAATCATTAAAAGCCAAGCTTAACCTCACACCCTCTGCAGATAGCACTTTTATTCTCTCAAAATGGGTAAGTATTGGACTGTTCCTTATAGCTTAGTTGTCCCTTTTGAACCATGATCTTGGGATCTCCAGTTAACATGGTTGGGTTGCCACTACAAGGAAACATGTGTAATAGGCTTCGGTTCCATTCCGGTTGTCAAGATTGACATCTGATCTCTAGCTAAACCTCTTGTAAGCGGATCTGCATGATTCTCCTTCGATCGTATATAATCGATGGAAATCAAACCATTAGAGATTATTTATTTAATGGTATTGTGTCTATGGCATATGTGTCGACACTTACCATTATACACACTACTTTGTGCCCTTCCTATAGTCAACTTACTACCGCAATGTATATTGATAGTAGACACTAGTATGGAATATCCTCAAGGAAATTCCTAAGCCAAGCAGCTTTTTCTTCAGCCTTATCAAGGCTATAAACTCAGCTTCCATTGTGGACCGAGCTATGCACGTTTGTCTTGTAGACTTTCAGGACACAACAACACCATCAATCGTGAATAAGTATCCACTGATGGACTTTAATCTTTTGTATCTGATATCCAGTTCAGATCACAATATCCTTCTAATACGGACGGATATCTTGTATACCGTAATCCCAGACTCATAGTGTAACTCATGTTCCTCACAACCTATTTAAGGCTTTCCAATGATTATGGTCTGGATTACTCGTGAACCTACTCAGTTCATTCACTACACATGCTAAGTCTAGTAGTGTACAGTTGGTTACGTACATCTGACTTCCAATCACTTGAGAATATCTCAATTGATCCACATGTTCACCTCTATTCTTGGCTAAGTGTATACTTAGGTCAAGTGGAGTGCTCACATCTGCAACTCCCAGGTTCTTCACATTGAAGTTCCTTGTCAACATCGTTTTCGTATTCATGATACTCTCATGAGTACTTCCCATTATTAGCATGTCATAGATATACTATCACATAGGTGTGTTCTTAATGTAGACACATTTATCACACTCGTTAATCAACCTGACAACACAGCATTGTCAAACTTGATATGCCATTGCTTTGGCTAATATTCGAGTCCACTGAGAGACTTAACAAGTCTACACACCTTGCTCTCTTGTCCTGGAACTATGAACCCCTCGGGTTGTTCCAAGTACACATCTTCATTTAACTCACCATTCAAAAGGCGGTTCTTACACCAATTTGATGGATTTCCAGGTTATAGACTCCAGCTATACCAATGAGAACCCTTATATAAGTAATTCTCGTAACTGGTGAGTAAGTAGTCAAGGCCTTCTTTCTGTCGATACCCTCGGGCTACCAACAATGCCTTACGATTATCAAGAAATCCATCAACCTTTAACTTCCTCTTGAAGAACCACTTGCACCCGATTGGTTTAGGTCCTGGTGGAAGACCAACCAACTCCCAAGTGTGGTTTTGCATGATGGACTCTATTTCACTATTTATAGCTTCTCTCCAGAAGGAGCTCCTGGAATTGACATTGCCTCAACATAAGTCATGGGTTCGTTTTCTACCATATAGGTCAGAAAATCAGGACCAAAGACTTCCAAGTCTTAGCCCTCTTACAGTGACATGGTTCCCAATTTCTTGAGGACCGTTCTTCTTCTTCAGACTAATATGTCCGCTTACTCATGCTTGTTTCTTCTTTATCTGTTTCCTTATAAAGAAAGAGATCTTCAATGAACACAACATTCATAGACTCGATTACATCATCATGTACATCATAGATGTTGGTTTTATGCACCAGAAACCAATAGGCACTACTTTTGAGAGTATATCTGATGAATATACAATCAATAGTTTTAGATCCTATATACCACTTTTTAGGTACTTCTACCTTATCCAAACACCCCCACATTTCCAAGAATTTGTAGCTAGACCTCAGCCTTTCCACAACTCACACGGGTGTCATCATTCTTCTTTGAAGGGATCTTGATCAGAATGAATTTTTCTGAGAGGACAACTTCCCCCCACAAGTTTTGAGGTAAATTCGAACTTATCAACACATCATTCATTATCTCTTAAAGAGTTCAGATCTTGCGTTTAGCAATACCGTTTGACTTAAGTGTGTATGGTGTAGTTGTTTGATGAATGATGCCGGACCCTAGCAAGACTCATTAAACAATACATCATATCCACCGCCACAATCACTACGGATACATCTCATCCGTTCGCTATGTTTGTTCTAACCTTCATTCTGAAAACCTTCAAGGCATCACAGGCCTTTTTTTTAGACATCACAATAACTGGTGCTATACTTAATAAAAGTAACATAATACTTTTATCACCTCTAGTTTACATGAATCTAGAGGTCTTGTGTTCCTTTCTACCGGTCAATCGGTGAGTTAGCCAATACGGCTTCAACGTATACTTGACACTTGTGAATAGTATCAAATTTCAAATTTGGTAACAACTCCATGTTCATCAATGGACGAACGGATTTGAAATTTGCAAGTCATAGTGTCGCAAGCAAGATTACTCAAGCATGGAAGCAGATCTTAAAGCCAATCTCACTGGCTCGTTACAGAGCATCACTTTGTGCTCAACAGACAGTTTCACTGTCAACATATTGATCAATGCAGTTTGATCATTCAAAGCATTGTTCGGTGCACCACCGAACTTCTCCATCCGAGGGATGATATTAGTCATTGTGGTACGTCTAGTGCTACTACCGGTATGTACACTTGTGTCACAAAAGACACAACCTTATTTGGATTCACCTTGGTGTTTCCTTTCATTTCTGTTCAATGAACAGAAGATCGACGCAACCAATAGCACCAATAAAGGTAATGCTATCAATTAATTCAGTCATGGTGTGTAGCACTTAAATGATAAGTCTAGTTGCAGCGCAACAGAGTTGCTAACCACGTTAGATCTGATACACCACATAAATGATCTATACATTCAACTTAGAGAGCTATCACATGTGGTATCAAAACAAATTGTTCATAGGAATCTATACCAACCCCAACATAGCAATTGGACGGTGCAGTAAAGTGACTTGCAAAAACAACAACGATTCTATCATTACATTGCATTAAGCTAGCACGATAAGTCAAATACGTATATTTTTGCAATTCATCTGCATAAATCTCAATTTCCAAGTTAGCATATTTCTTGCCTTCTTCATCTTTTTCTTGCATTTATCCATGTCAAGTAGTGCTACCGAGTCTGATAGGGATAGTGAATCACCTTCCCATAGTCAAACTCCGGTGTCTGTCTACTCTGACCATCCTCTCCGACCAGTTTCCGGCGAACCTGCAGATTCCTTTCCTCCTGCCCCTAACCACCCCAAATAGCTAATACTAGGATGGACGGCAAAGGTCTTAAAGGTGCCTTAGTGTCCTTTCGCTTGGGGACATTAACAAAATCAGTAAAAAAAATCAATATTACCAGCTCCCACTTTGAAATCCAACTTCCCTCCGGTCTTCACCAATACGCCGATGAACCTCCAGAAGGGTTTTGTTCCGTTTACGAGGCTCAGCTTTCTAGTGGGCTGGTGTTCCCATTGTGTCCGGCTGTCCGAGCAACTCTGAACCACTATGAGATTGAGGTTTCTCAATTAGGCCATAACGCTGTTAGGATTTTGATGGGATTCATACTCGCATATCGAGTAGCCGGCGTTTGATTTTCGGTTCCCCTTTTTTGCTACTACTATAAGATCGCAAGTATGCCAGACAAGATGTGGTATAATTTCCAGCGAAGGACGAATCGACACGAGTTCGTGTCCAAGGGACCTTCGTCTCACGGTGACCGAAAGCCAAGGTTCTTCTTCCTTCGCCACGGTATGGATAATCCGTACATTGGGCAGTGGAGGTCGAGAGGCAAGAATCATGCCAAACTGGGCAATGAACCCGCCCCTCGAGATGCTCGCACAATGGATAACTCTGGTCTCGAGGTGGTCACCCAAGATCTGCATCTTCTGTATGGCCTGGCCAATTTGGAAGAGCCGGGGGCGATGCCTTACGCCCAAATCCATGTCGAGGATCGAGAGAACTGTAGGACTTTTCTCTGTTTATCTTTATTTTGTTGAGATTTATAACTTGATATTGCTGATGTCATTAACTTTGTCTCTCCTTTTGCAGTGGGGAAATTCTCACTCATCACTGATCCTACTCATGTCCCCAAACCGAAGGGGACGTCTGCTCCACCTCTTGAGGGTCGGGTAACCCTTTCTGCTCAGGTTGTCGAGAAGGAGACAATACCTACGGTTGCGGAAGGGAGCTCCTCCGTGGTCGAGGTCATTCCCGAGTCGACTCCCCTAGGACACACGGTGGGTGCCGAGTCGGTGGCTGCTACCCGTACTCTTGCACGGTCTCAATCCGCTGATGTGCCGCTCATTGGCTATGGGTCCATGTGCGATGAGGGCGATGATGCCCCGATCGACCTGACATCAGCTATAGGTGGGGACGTCGAGGACGTGGCGGCCCAGCCCAAGAAGAGGTCGACCCTGACCGACCTGGTGAGGGATCAGCATAGAAGGGCCAAGAAGGCCAAGGTTGGCGAAACCTCTACCGAGGCAGAAATCGACATGAACCTGGTTGCTGATGATTGCGCGACCATGGAGGACAAAGCTCTATCTTCTGCGCTTCGGAAGTCATGCCGCATCGTAAGTCAATTGGCTTTTTTCTCTGATGATTTCTCTCGAGGCATGTGCCTTGTCTTTATTATTTGACGCCTTTCTTTTCTTTTGACAGAATAACTTCCTTGGCCAAGAGGCTGTCAGACGATTGGCTAAGCCAGTTGTTAAGGGTCAATTTGTAGTGTTTTATAAGGATATATTTTATATCAATATTCCCCATATATGGATGTTTTTCGTAGAATTCGAGCTTATAATCGATTAATTGAGCAAATGACGTTTTGAATAGTTAAAATGCAAAATCGAGTAAATATCGTGGTTTTATTATCTATTTTGTATGGTTTTACGTTTTGCTCGGTTTTGTCATCTTTTAGGTGCACAAATGTGGAATGGAAGAGGTCTAAATGATGTTTGATTGAAGATTAAAGTGGAAAGAAAGAGATACAATAGGATGAAGATGAAATAAAGCTTGGGAAAATCCCGAAAACGACTCGTAATACGACGGGCTAATCAAAAAGCGTTTTCAAGAAGAAGAGTCCTTAATGAAAGTTGTAGAGTTTTCCGAGAGCTTTTTATGACATTCGGATCATAATTTTTGGAGGTCTACAACTCAAGATATGAATTTTAGAAGTTTGAGTCCAGGAGCCGCCATGCAGCCACCGACTTAAAGTCATCCAGCCGCATATTCCTAATTGCTTCAGCCGACTTAATTGAAAAGAATTAACTAAATTAGATAATTGAAAAAGAATTCTCCCACCGCATATTATTACAAACAAATTACCTATGCATCTATATAAACAAAGAGATTCCAAACCCTAATAATATCATATAATTCATTATTCATAAACATCCGCATAATGAGGAGTAGCACGCACTTCACTGGTTCTCAAGGCGGTCACCCGAGCCTTGTGCTCGAGTGATCCGGGGTTAGATTAGGATTTCTTTTTCTTTCGCTTGTCGATTCGTGAGTCAATCATTGTACCAAACTATGTGAGTTTAATCTCTTTTTAATTTATTCAATCTCTAGTTTACTTTCATGATCTCAATTTATTTTGTATCTTTTTATGCGATTATGATGCTATTGTGTGAACGTATATCGAGAGATTGTTTACTAATTGATATGTTTACAACATACGGAAGTTGCGTAAACTAGATCACCATAGAAAGATAGGATTTTTAATCATTAATGATGACAAGTTAATCGATTAATTATCTAGGTTGTTAGATTCTAAAATACGGAAGTTAACTTGAATCTACACCTTCGTTTTGTATGGAATATTGGTCTTAACATTCGGAAGAGGAGAGATCGATAATTGAATTCACTAAGGAATTAGGGATTCATAGCTTGAGAAATAGATTCACTAAGGAATTAGGGATTTGTATCTCATGTAAAGGTGAAACCACAATTTGAATTGAAATCATGAGATGAAATAGGATTGAAATCACTTGGTTTGTGCACTGTTTGATCCCATGTATCTTTAGTTTAGTTTAGGTTGTGTTATTTTATTTCGTAGGTTAGATTTATTTTAATTGCTCTTTCGTTTATTTTATTTGTTCTTTCGTTTACTCGTTTTTCCTAAGTAACAATTGAGAGAATTAGTGAGATTAGATTCAACATCCCAATTCCCTGTGGATCGACCCTGTACTTACCCTACTATGCTATCAACTACCCGATATTTGGTCGGTTAGGAGTTAGTTTGCATGTTAAGTATAGGTTTATAAATTTTCTTTTGTTTTTATGATGCAAAATCCTCCCAACAAAAGTGGCGCCGTTGCCGGGGAATCGGTGTTTTGTTGAATCTTCTTTCGTTAATTTTTCTATTTTGTTACGTTTTATTTGTTTTTATTTTATTTCAATAAAAGTAGCGTTTAACAAATCGAGAGTTTTTATTTTTGCCATGTTTCATGACCGTTGGGTTAAGAATGTGCAAAAGTTTTACTCGATTCGTGAAACGTGAAGTATAATCTAATCTTAACCTTGTGTGCTCTGTACTAAAATTTATATGCGGTCGTTGTATGTGTTGATGATGATTAGTTAGGGTTTGTCTTTGTGTTTTTTTTTTTTTACGCTTCACTGTAAAGTCGTTGTTTGACGAGCGTTCGTAAGTGAACACCCGCCCGATTCATAATCTGCAGTGAACGCCCGCTTGACTTGTCGAACGAGCGCCCAGGCTAAAAATCCAGGTGAACACCCGCCTGCGCTTTGTTGAACGCACGCCCAGGTTCCGTAATTCCTCTTAACTTGATTTTTAATGCTTTATTTGATATGGATACTTTAATTTGAGCTTCTGTGGCTAATTGTTTTTACGTAGATGATCTGAACTTGCATGTTTACATCTTTCCATCTACCGATCCATGTTAAATAACTGATTAATTTTTATATGCATGATTCATCTATGCAAGTTATAGTCACCGCCGGTTCTCGTGACGCTATAACTGGTCTTATTGTTATTTAGTAGCTAATGTCGGTTTCCGTATGCTACATACCGCTGTGATGAATCTTTTAAGCTTTGAGACTTATGTGCTTCCTTGTTGTTTTTGTAGTTCATATGGGTAGCTACTGTCGGTTTTCCGTATGCTACGTCCAGGCCATATGAGTTATATCTGTTTAGTATAGCTAACTGTTGGTTTTCCATAATGCTATCACTTTGATGAGTCTTAAGGCGCGTCTACACTGCATGTAATGAACAGCACTGTCGTTTATCGTAACCTGTCATTATTTGGTAGACGTTTATTATATATATGTCGTGTTGCAAATGAGTGGGCTAGTTTTCTTCCTTTTATTTTCTTTTATTTTTGCATATCACTTAGATGCATATCATTTAGCTGCATGTCATCTAGTTGCAATGTTTTTCTATTTTTCTTTTATTTTTCTTGAGTGTAGTTAATTGTCGGTTTCCGTAATACTACCTCGTTTTTATTTTAGTTTCTGCATAGGCCGTAGTCACTGTAGAGTTGTCAGGGGTCAACTTGCTCAGCCTGAGCCTGTCAGAATTTATTTTTTTATTTATTTTATTTTTAGGATTGCATATCATGTAGATTGCATTGTAGTATATTTTCATATAGTTGCACCTAGCCTACGACTTTGTAGTATTTCATGTATAGTATTCAATCTTTAGTTGAGCTTAAGTTGAAAAATCTCTATGATCCTTTTCTTCATGTGCTTTATATATGTAATCTTTTCTTTTTCCCCGTAGACTCTTTTTGCATTGATCAAGTCTGCAGGATATTTTTGATAGCTATTGTGCACTTTCACGATGAATTCGGTTTACTGTGATGCTCCACGATCTCACTGAGCTATGCAATTTTGGTTTTACCGATTTTTCCGGAATTGCCAAACATCCAATCACCTAAGTTCTCTAATTTATTATTTCGCAATCTAAGTGTGGGGAAGGATAGATGATTTATGTGTCTACTTTCGCTTTGCTCATATTTTTAGTATTTCTATGAAAAGTGCTTAATTTTCAAATTTTTATTATATCCCGAGTAGACAAAGGCATATCTTTGCTTGAGTTTATATCATTTTTGCTATATTCTCGTATATTTAGTAATTTTAATTGTTTTACTCGACACTTTTTCACATGCCATAGTAAATGATGAGCTAAATGTTGAAAGCCTACCCCATTTTAGTTGGAGATTTTTGATGATTATAGCATGTTTCTTTGCTTATGTACAATTCTTGAAAAATTTAGTAGTTTGTATTCTAGGATTAAAGTATGACATACCGTGAATATCTCAGTAAGTTTGAATGTGATAAGTGAAACGTGATTAAGTCTTTGCAATAGTAATAAATTGTTTACTTGAGGTGTTATGCTCAGTGGTCTGTGCTACTAGAAAATAATCTTTTCCACCGCCAAATGTAAATCTCTAAGTAAACATAATTGTAATTGTGTGTGTCGGAAGTCGGTTTATGATTTGGGTGAGGTAGGGTGTACCATGTATGTCCTATTCCACTATGATGACCAAAAGCTCACGACACCGCTTTATAGTCGCCTTATGATTGGAGTAAGGTAGGGATTATCTTGAAATGTCCTATTCGCTGCAGGGCAAAAGCTTATTCGATGTGTGTTAGAAAAGTGTGAAAAAGTGAAAATATTGAAATATATTATTATGAATAAGTAAGGACTTAGTTATCGTTAATCTTATACCCAGTATAAATCAAGGATATGTTGTAGGGTTTATCCTCTGAGTCCATCGTAAATGTTTTAGATATTCTCTACTATTTCTTTTTGGGATATGTATGTTTTGTAAAGTGCTCATATAATTTTTGAATATTTCTAACTTAGATGGGAAACCGGGCTAGTTTTGGTTTGAATAACTTTCAAATTGTGGAACTTAGTGGAAGTTTATTATGGCTATGCACACACTACACGGGTGAACTTCTAAGTTATTGAATATACTTCATATTTGTATGGATGTTTATTTGTCTCGAGCTTGACTTTGTTTTGTTTTGCTCGGGACGAGCAAAAGATAAGTGTGGGGGAGTTGTTAAGGGTCAATTTGTAGTGTTTTATAAGGATATATTTTATATCAATATTCCCCATATATGGATGTTTTTCGTAGAATTCGAGCTTATAATCGATTAATTGAGCAAATGACATTTTGAATAGTTAAAATGCAAAATCGAGTAAATATCGTGGTTTTATTATCTATTTTGTATGGTTTTACGTTTTGCTCGGTTTTGTCATCTTTTAGGTGCACAAATGTGGAATGGAAGAGGTCTAAATGATGTTTGATTGAAGATTAAAGTGGAAAGAAAGAGATACAAGAGGATGAAGATGAAATAAAGCTTGGGAAAATCCCGAAAACGACTCGTAATACGACGGGCTAATCAAAAGGCGTTTCAAAGAAGAGTCCTTAATGAAAGTTGTAGAGTTTTCCGAGAGCTTATATATGACATTCGGATCATAATTTTTGAAGGTCTACAACTCAAGATATGAATTTTAGAAGTTTGAGTCCGGAGCCGCCATGCGACCACCGACTTAAAGTCATCCAAATTTATATTCCTAATTGCTTCAAATTTACTTAATTGAAAAAATTAACTAAATTAGATAATTGAAAAAGGAATTCTCCCACCAGATATTATTACAAACGGCCGACCTATGCATCTATATAAACAATGAGATTCCAAACCCTAATAATATCATATAATTCATTATTCATAAACAACCAGATAACGTAGGAGTAAGCGGCCGCGCTTCACTCAGTTCTCAAGGCCGGTCACCCGAGCCTTGTGCTCGGGTGATCCGGGGTTAGATTAGGATTTCTTTTCTTTCGTTTGTCGATTCGTGAGTCAATCATTGTACCAAACTATGTGAGTTTAATCTCTTTTAATTTATTCAATCTCTAGTTTACTTTCATGATCTAAATTTATTTTGTATCTTTTTATGCGATTATGATGCTATTGTGTGAACGTATATCGAGAGATTGTTTACTAATTGATATGTTTACAACATACGGAAGTTGCGTAAACTAGATCACCATAGAAAGATAGGATTTTTAATCATTAATGATGACAAGTTAATCGATTAATTATCTAGGTTGTTAGATTCTAAAATACGGAAGTTAACTTGAATCTACACCTTCGTTTTGTATGGAATATTGGTCTTAACATTCGGAAGAGGAGAGATCGATAATTGAATTCACTAAGGAATTAGGGATTCATAGCTTGAGAAATAGATTCACTAAGGAATTAGGGATTTGTATCTCGTGTAAAGGTGAAACCACAATTTGAATTGAAATCATGAGATGAAATAGGATTGAAATCACTTGGTTTGTGCACTGTTTGATCTCATGTATCTTTATTTTAGTTTAGGTTGTGTTATTTTATTTCGTAGGTTAGATTTATTTTAATTGCTCTTTCGTTTATTTATTTGTTCTTTCGTTTACTCGTTTTTCCTAAGTAACAATTGAAAGGAATTAGTGAAATTAGATTCAACATCCCAATTCCCTGTGGATCGACCCTTTACTCACTTCGCTCTACTATCAATTACCCGGTATTCGGCCGGTTAGGAGTTAGTTTTGCATGGTAGTTAGGGTTTATAAATTTTCTTTTGTTTAATGATGCAAAATCTCCGAACACCAGTCGAGTCAGAAGAGGATCTGAGGAAGAGATCCGCAAGCTGATTGACGAGAACGTCAAGAAGAGCGCGGCCATAGACGGTCTAGAGTCTCAATTTGAGACTCGCACGCGTGAGGCGAATATCGAGATCAATAAACTGTAGGACGCGCTGACGGCTACCACCGACGACTTGACCTGAGCACAAAACGATCGGCAAGATCAGGGTAAAAGTTTAGCCGATCTGGCTTTGGACTTTGAGAAGGTGCAGCAGGCGCACAAGGCTTCTCTAGCCGACGTGGCAATGGCCCGACAGGAGAGAGATGCCCTGAGAGTCGATCTGGAGAAAGAGAGGGATGCCCTAAGGGCCGAGCTGGATCAGGTTCCAGCGCAGATCGAGACGGCTAAGATAGCTGCGGTCCTAGAGTATCGGAAGTCGAATGACTTGGATGGGGATCTGACTGTGATGATGCGCATGGCGATGATGGGTGGTTATACTCTGGCAGTGAACCACGCCTCAGAGGTCTATCCCGAGTTTGATGTGGGCAAACTTGCTGTGCCACAATTCTATGATCCCGAGGCGGAGAAGTTATACGACAAGTATAACGAGGAGTTCCAACCAGGGGAATCTCTAGCTCGAAAATATGGTCCCTCGAATTCTGCACAAGCCACCGAGACTGCCAATACCGAATCGCCTGCTGTTATCACCGAGCCGACTCCCGATGCTACCTCCTAGCTGTTGTTCTTTTGAATCTTTCTTTTGTTGAACTTTTTATTTGATCTTGGATCTGTGTAATTATTATTTTTTCTTATCACACTTTGGTTGGTCTTGTTGACCTGACCCTATTTTGTATGACTTTGCTTCGATTTTGGCAATATCTTGGTTCCTTTTCTTGTTATTATCTATCTTTCTTGTCTCGATGTCTTTTAGCTCTTCGTTTGTCGAGCCTTTGGCTCTGTTTGCCGTTTGCTTTATCGATGTCGTGTTGCCCCTCAAGTGTATTATGAACCTTTGGTTCTTATTGCACTTGCGAGTCTAGTTTATTTGAGATCGACTTGATCACCTTAGCATTTTTTGTCACACGGACTAGTTCTGCCATAGATGTATCGATTCTCTAGGCGTGTGGTCCGACTTTGCGAACCGTCCCTCCGCCTTAGAATTTTTTGCCCGTTAGGCTCGTTTTGCATTTCGGCTGGTCGAATTTTTTGGGCGTTCGGTCCGACTTTGCGAACTCTCCCTTTGCCTTAGCATTTTTTGCCTTGTAGGCTCGTTTTGCTTTGGCTATATTGAGGGATCCGACTTGCGGACTTTCCCTTCTCGTTGTCGATTGCATTGCCTTTGACATTTTGTATCGCATTAGACTTGTAATGTTAAGGTTGTAGATCCTAACAAACATAAAAGCATCTCGGAAAAAGACATGTTTATTAGAACATTCATGAAATTGTCAAACAGACTTATTACAAAATACAAAAACAAGAACGAATCGACATAAAGATTAATTAAACATAATACTTCCTCAGGTTCTTGGCATGCCATTGTCGGGGAACTGTGGTTCCATCTGCTCGTCCGAGTTGGTAGGAACCTTTGGGGTGAACCTTCAAGATTTGATACGGGCCTTCCCAATTTGGGTCTAACTTACCCGTCGCTTCTTGTCGGCTTGCTTCATTTTTCCTTAGTACCAAATCTCCGACTTTGAAGTATTTGTGCTTGACCCTGGAGATATAATACTGCGAGATCTTTTGTGTATATCTCGCCATTCGTGCTGAAGCTATTTCTCTTCTCTCCTCAAAGCTATATTTTTCATGTCGAAGATCGGGATCGTTGGTTTCGATATTGTACGCTAGAACTCGAGGAGAGGGAAGACCGATTTCGGTGGGAATTACTGCCTCGCCTCCGTAGACCAGAGAGAAGGGCGTTTCTCCGGTCGATGAATTTGGAGTTGTCCTATACGACCATGGATGCTCGGAAGTTGCGCCGCCCAGTCTCGACCTTCGGGTTCTAGTCTCTTTTTTTTCAACCCTAGCTTGATCTGTCGATTAGTCTGCTAGACCTGACCGTTTGCTTGTGGTGAGCTACCGAGGTGAAGTGCTGGCTGATATGATAATCATCACACCATTCTCTAACTCTTCGATCTTCAAACTGAATGCCATTGTCCGAGATCAGAGCCCTAGGAATTCCATACCTGCATAAAATATTGATCCACAAGAATTTCTTGATGGTCGCTGCTCTGATGTCGGTCAAAGCCTTGGCCTCGACCCATTTCGTAAAGTAGTCCACTGCGACAACCACATACCTGTTGTTACCTGGAGCTCAGGGTAAGGGTCCAACTATGTCGACGCCCTATTGATCGAAAGGCCAGGCTGACGAGATGACATTCATTTCTTGGGCCTGTTGATGGGTGATGTTATCATGGATCTGACAAGTTCTACACCTCTGAATCAGGCAATTCGCATCTCGTTGCATCGACGGCCAAAAGTACCCCGCTAGCTTACATTTTCGGGCAAGCATCCTAGCCCCGCAATGATTTCCACAAGCTCCTCTGTGGATTTCCTCCAGAAGATACTCACCTTCTTCCTCAGATACACATCTCAACCACGGTGCCACGAAGGACTTTCGATAAAGGACAGAGTCAAAGAATGCGTACCGCACTGATTGGAGTCGGACCGTCCTCGATTGTACCTTTTCGGATGGGAGAATTCCGTCCTTAAGGTAGAGGGCGATCGAGTCCATCCACGTGGCCTGCTGAGTGATCGGCTGGGCCTCCGATTCTTCGTAACTCCTGTTGATCAGTACTTCGACCTGAACTTTCTTATTCGAGATGAAATTCGAGGCGAGCTTAGATAGTGCATCGGCTCTCTTATTCTAACTTCGGGGGTCCTGCTCGATCTGAACTATCTTGAACTTAGGCATGAGGCCTTGTACCACTATTAGATAATTCCTCATGGTTTCTTCCTTGGCTTCATACTCCCCTCTGACGTGATTTACCACCAACTTCGAGTCACTGTAAACCAGTAGATTCTCGACACCTAGCTTCAAAGCAAGTTTCAGACCTGTGGTCATAGCTTCATATTCAGCCTCATTGTTCGTCGCTTTGAAGTCAAATCGAAGGGCGTAGGGGAATTCTTCACCTTTTAGGCTAATTAGAAGGAGCCCGGCTCCTGCCCCCTCTTTGCTTGACGCCCCGTCGACTTGGAGAGTCCATTGTTCTTCCGTACTTTGCTTCTCTTGCTCGAGTTGGATAGAAATTCCTTCGGCTAAAAAATCGGCCAGTGCCTGGGCCTTAACCGCAGTCCGAGACACGAACTCGATGTCGTACTGAGCCATTTCCACTACCCATTTTGCTAACAGTCCCGAGGTGTCAGGCTTTGCTAAGATCTGTTTCAGTGGTTGGTCGGTAACCACCGTGATGGGATGGGCTTGGAAGTATGGCCTCAGTTTTCTCGAGGCGTGCACCAGACATAACGCCAACTTCTCTGCTGGTAAGTATCGGATCTCAAGTCCATGCAATGCTTTACTAACAAAATAAATTGGCACTTGGCCGTGGACCCCTTCCCGAATTAGAACCACACTCACTGCTTCTTCACATATCGCCTTGTAAACCAACAATTTCTCTCCTTCTCGAGGTGAAGTGAGAGTGGGTAGTTCCGATAAGTAGGCTTTCAAATCCTCGAAGGCTGTCTGACATTCTTCATCCCAACGAAAGGGACTGGCCTTACGGAGAATCTTAAAAAATGGTAGTGCGCGCTGTGCGGATCTTGATAGAAACCTGTTGAGGGCGGCCATTCGACCGGTAAGTCTCTGTACTTCCTTTATGTTTCGAGGTGCAGGCATGTTTTTCAACATGTCGATTTTGTCTGGGTTCGCCCGAATCCCGTCCTTCGAGATCATGTATCCTAAAAAATTTCCCAACCTAACCCCAAAGGTGCACTTCTTCGGATTTAACTTCATCTTCATGACCCTCAACACCTCGAATACCTCCCGAGCATCTACCAAGTACTGTTTCATAGATCGACTCTTGATGAGCAAGTCGTCTACATATACTTCCATGCACCTACCAATCTGCTTGGCAAATATCTTGTTGACTGCTCTCTGGTATGTAGCCCCCGCATTTTTCAACCCGAACGGCATGGTTACATAGCAGAAAGTGCCGAATTCCGTGATAAAAGCTGTCTTTTCAGCATCTCGAGGATCCATTAAGATCTGATGGTATCCCTTATATGCATCCAAAAAGCCAAACACTTCGAAGTCGATAGTGGAGTCTACTAACCTGTCGATTATTGGCAATGGATAGGAGTCCTTTGGACATGCTTTATTAAGGTCGGTGAAGTCCACACACATACGCCAGCTGCCGTTGGGCTTTTTGACTAACACCGGGTTGGCTAGCCATTCGGGGTAAAACACTTCTCTTACTATCCTGGCGGTTAATAGCTTCCCGACTTCTTTCTCTATGGCTTCAACTCGATCGTGCGGAAAGCTTCTATTTTTCTGTCTAACTGGCTTCTTGGCTTGATCTATCTCGAGTTTATAGACCGCAATATCCGTGGATAGTCCCGGCATGTCATCAGCCCTCCAAGCAAAAACATCTCCGAACTCGATTAGCAGCTCGACCAGTGATTGTTTTTCTTTGGCCGGGATCCATATCCCGACTTGCACACACTGATCATCTTCGCCTTCCCATAGACGAACATTTTCGACTGGATCAACTGATACCCAACTCTTCTCCTCTTCTTCCTCCGGAATCAGCTCCTCGACCAGGACTTGTTGTACTGCCATTTTCCCATCCAGGACAATGGAGTTACAGTTCCATGCAACATCAATGTCTCCCATTACTTCATGGGAGCCGTTCCTGGTAGGAAACTTCCTACTGTTATGGAAAGTGGAGATGATAGCTCGCAGGTCGAAGAGAGCAGGTCGTCCCAAAATGACATTGTATGCCGAGGGAGCCTTGACTACCACATAGTTTAATTCAAATGTCATTCCTTTCTCGCCATCTCCGACCGTCGTTAGCAGCTTTATCGATCCCACGGGATGAACCGCTTGTCCTGTGAACCCAAACAAGGGAGACGCTAGAGGAGCTATGTCTCTCTCTTTTAGTTTCATCGCCTGAAAAGCCGAGTAATACAAGATGTTTACCGGTGTACCATTATCGATGCAGACTCTCGATACCCGAGCTCGACTAATCACCGCTTCAATTACCAGCCCCTCACTATGACTTCGAGACTTGGGAATGTCATCTTTGGGTCCATACCCGACTTCCGTTGTAAATCTCAGTCTCTTATTTTCCCTCGAGCTGTCAGTTGGCTCTCGACTGGCTCGGACTTTATCATTCTCAACCGGCCCAAAAATCGTATTGACGTAATTATTGGGTCGATTATCGTCCCACCTATCTCGATCGGTGTCGCCTCTGTTATCTCTTTCTCGACTTGGAGATCGATCCCGACGTGGTGATCGGTCCCTACGCCTCTGAGTGTCGCGACCTCGATCTCGGCCTTGATCAGAATTCTTCCTTTTGTATTCTTTGCGCCCCTTGGGCTCGTCACTGAGATCTGTCAACCACCTCATCTAGCTTGCCTTCTTGAATACAAGCGTCGATGTCTCTTTTCAGGTCAGAACATTCCTCCGTTTCGTGACCTATATCCTCATGAAACTCACAATATTTTTTGGGATTTCTCTTTTCTTGAGGCTTTTTTAGTGGACTCGGTTTCTTCGCTATGCCCTTCGTGATCATAATGGATAAAACTTCTCCTCGCGACCGATTGAGGGGGATGAGATATTTATCGCGCATAGCTCATTTCTTTCCCAGACGGTCTGAGACGGGCGCTGTAATGCGGTCCTAGACTGTTGGCTTGCTCTCGGTGTTCTGTCTTTTGGACTGATTCTTATTCGGACCTTGATGTATAACATTTATATGATAAAAATTAAGATGTTTTATATACGTTATCGACTCTTTTTATATAAAATATAAGAAATTATAACGATAATCTTATAAAATATTAATAGTTATGAATGAATCTAAATACTATAAAAATCTAGTAAAAGTGATAAAAAGCTATAAATTTTGTACCGGGTTAATAACCGGAGTGTCGTGTCAGATTTACGTGGGGTATTTTTGGTATTTTAATTGCAGATTTTAGGTAAACCAAGATCCCGAGTGACGACACTTTTTGAAGTAAAACCTATCTTTTGAAGGAAGTAAGGAAGTGCCACAAGATTTAAAGTTCAAGTGGATCAATAGTTCGTGACACCATTATCGAATTATATTTTCGATTTAACAAATGGCCCATCAAAAGGCATTTTCTGAAGAAGAGTCCTTCATGGAAGTTATAGATCTTTTCAAGAGATTTCCAACGCTTCTTGAATTATGTCATTTGGAGATCCAGAGCTCAAGTTATGATTTTATCAAGTTTCAGATCAAGTTATGGAATAAAAGGCTATCCGGATCAATCCGGATTAACCTCGGATCGATCCGAGGAGACATAATGATTATACAGCATGTGGTCCTGTAGAGAATAATCTGAGGGATAATATTTTTTAACGCCGGATCGATCCGGCATCACCTCAGATCGATCCGGCCCTGGAAAATTTTGCCTATAAGAAGAGCAGCTTTGCAGGCATTTAGAGGGGTACCAATATATTTTCTTTAACTCTTTTTCTTAGTAGTAGTATGTATATAGGCCTTATGCCATAAATAAAGTAGTATCGTTATAATGCTCGATAAATTATCGTAAGATCGATTGTTGTTGAAGTCGTTGTAACATCCGGAAAATATAAACCTTCGATTCAACAGTTGTAATCGGGTAAAATTTCTTACGTATTTATGTTTGTTATGTTTGTTTTTATCTTTTTATAATGTTATTAGGCTAGATCTAATAACTAGACAAAGTTATGTAATCGTTTTATTTCGATCTTCTCGTAAAAGGAATGTCATCTAAGTAAAATTGACTAAAATTGAGTTAATTGAATCTTTTTCTATCTCAGAACGTATTGATAATATTCGGATTGACGTAATTAACCAAGATGAATTGCACCATATAACCTAACGATGAACCCGGCCAGAGAAGTTAGGATATGAGATAAAAGATAGAAAAACATGAGGTAAAATTGGCCGTGCGAAGCGTGACTACGGAATCCTATTTCCTACCCGGGGCGATTTGTCTTGGGAAAGATTAATCTTATTAAAATTGTGCTCGAGATCGTAATAATGTTAAAATCAACGCTTTAATTAAAACTAACACCGAAAGTTAAATCGATCCGCTTGACAACCGGAGCCTTTTGAATAACATCGGCCATCCGACAAATGGAATAACCTCTTTTATCCGGGGTAGATTTGTACTGGTACTGCTCGAGACTAACCGAGATTAGCATGGGGCGCTTGTGGAAATTGAACGATGACAATGACATATGACAATTTCATACGCTCATGTGAGGAGGAATTGTTAACCTCAGGAGTGCACCGTTTCATTTACTCAATTGGACCTAATATAAAAGGAAAGATCGAGCGCATTACGCTTCATCGACAAGATCGTAGAAATCAATTATATAAACTTTGGCTAGTTCTATAAACTGAAATAAACTATATATTGGTATCTATATATATATATCTATATATATATTTTGCAATTTATGTACATCTATATATATTTATATATCTATATATATATTATATTAGAATAACTTTTAAATTACGCATTTATTTTATGTTAAGTAGAATAGTAGTGATATGTGTTATAAAATTGCGATTTAGATCGAGTTAATAACAGCTATTTGGTGTTTAACCACAATTAAAAGAATTACCACGTTTCCCTGAGGATTCGACACTCTGACTCACCATACTAGCACTACAGTTTGACCCGATACAATGTCGGTTAAGGACTGGTATTAGCACTAGAAAAGGCCACGTCAGCTTTCTGGCGCCGTTGCCGGGGAACGACGCTAATTTCTTTTTTCGTGTCTATGGTTACTACTTGTATTAGTTCAAAATTCTCGAGAATAAGTCAACACTTTTCTTATCTCATTTCTATTTTAATTTTCGTTGGTACTTACCTTATAGGTAAGTTACCAATTTTTTCTACTACTATCAATTTCGTGTTATTTTCTATTTTCGTTAGTTGATGACCAGAAGTGGTAAGGCTCCACTCACTCCTTATAAGCCTGACATAAATACTTACGAAAGGCAGTTAAGAGTAGAGAGTAAACGCGATCATACTAGTCAGTGAAATCCTGACGAATCATCTTCAAACAAAATACGAGAATGGTCAAATCGGTGATAAAACACCCGAACAAGAGGTTGGAACATGCTCTAGGGCATGGACGAAACCTCTGTTAACCCTAATAATAATAATAATAATAGAAATAATCGAATCGGAACGAATAATCGTAATAACCCACCAAACCCGAGACCTATCTGTGATCAAACCATAAGAAGAAACCAGACTAATAATCCCATTCTTTTACCCAATGAAGAAGCAAATAATTTCGAAATTAAATCTCATCTTTTTGGTTTAATTGACGCAAGAGCCCAATTCCTAGGAGAGGATGATGAAGATCCACATCATCATCTCTATCTTTTTGAAGAACTGTGCAACACAGCCAAAAGTCAAGGTGCTCATAAGGAATTAACGAGGATGACTATGTTTCCTTTTTCTTTAAAAGGACGAGCCCGAGATTGGTTTATGTCTCTTCCACATCATTCACTTACAAGTTGGGAGGAGATTCAAACTGAATTTCAAAACAATATTTCACTCTGACTGAAATTTGGAATTAAAAGTCGAGGTTGCTAACTTTAGACAAGGATCTCAAGAAAGCGCTTGGGAATGTCTGGGAAAGATTTAAAAAACTATTAAGAGCGTGTCCCGATCATGGTTATTCCTTAGATATGCAAATTCAACTCTTCTGTCGTAAATTGAGAAAAGATTCACGTGCAGATGTAGATCATGCATGTGGTGGTTCTTTAATGATGAGTGAAGCTCAAATAGTTTACGATGCTATAGAAAGATTTCCAAAAATAACGAGAATGTGGGAAACCGGTTCTAGCACCGGAAAAGTAGCTTTTGCGGAGAATGTACATCTAATACGGAAGTTCTAGCACATTTAGAAAATTTGAGTAGGAAATTTGATGGCCTACAATCTAACAAAAACCGAAGTTCAGAAAATAGTTAATCAACTGAATACTCAAATCAGGATAACATGCCATTAGGGATTGAAGAACCAACAGGATATTCAAGAGAGGAGGTGAGTTTTCTTCAGCAGCATAGGAATTTGAACAATGCATACTCGAACTCGTTTAATTCTACTAGAAGAGATCACCCTACTTATCGATGGTATGAAAACCCTAGTAAGCAAGGACAACCGCCATATCCAGTCCCATATAGGAATCATGTTTATCAAGAAAATACATCTAATCAGATTTTACAATCATTACCTAGATCCTATCCTCAACATACCACTCAAAGTATACCAGTAACTCAAAGTTCAACTCAACCTGCAGAAGGAGTTGAAAAATGGGAAAAAACTAATGGAAAATATGATGGGTGTAGTATCTACTCAAGCTAAGAATATGGAAACAATGATGACTTCTATTGGTACAGTCACTAAAGATATGAGTGTTCAGGGTCAAATTATATGATTTTTAACGATATATTTTATATCAATTTTCCCCATATTCTTATGATTTTCATAGAAATCAAGCTTTATATTGAAATATTGTGTAAATGATATTTTTAATGGGTTAATTCCAAAACGTAGCGAATTATGTGCATAAATGATGATTTTATATCATTTTGGAATTATATTACATTTTGGTATCATTTGATCATTATTTAGGAGCCTACAAGTGTTCAAGTTTGGATGTGACAAGTGGCAAAAGGATAAGATCAAGGAGGACAAGTCATGAATCATCTAGAATATCCAAGAGATAAGGTTTGTTACAATGGATAAGGATGGGGTGTTAAGAGATAAGGACAAAGAATCATCGGATTAGCTCAAAGACAAAGGGAATCGAGTTCAAAAGCCAGAACTGGCGTTTTGAAGATGGAACTGGCGTTCTGGAGTTTGAACTGGCGTTCAAGGCTTGGAAAGCAATACTGAGAGCTCAGAAGAGAGCTGGAACTGGCGTTCCACAGCCAGAACTGGCGTTCTACATGCCTGAACTGGAGTTCAAACTCTGAAACTGGCGTTCAAGATCTCTGCCACTGATTTCCTATAAATCTGGCTGACTCCCAATTCATTCAGTAGATATTATTGATCGATTTTCTTCCACATACCAAAAACACAGAGCAAACCGCTCTTCTTGGTTTCAGGGCGATCACCCAAGCCTTGTGCTTGGGTGATCCGGGTTAGATTAGGTTTTACTTCTTTTGTTTTCCTTATCTTGTTCGATCACCATGATGATCTCTCGAAGCTTTGAACTTGGAGCAGTCATGTAATACTTTTCAGCAGCTTCTATTTCTTGTCCATGGATGATCTTGTGAGTTTAATTTTAAAGTTGTTTTCTTTCCTTTGATTATGTGTTATGCAATCGATAACTAAAGTTGTATTGCTATTGATGTTTACCGTATGACGAAAGTCGGTGTAAACCTTAGATCACCATAGGAAAGATGAGATTTTTAACCTTGACATAACGAAAGTTGATAGGTTGAATCTCTAGGTTGTTAGATTGAGAGATCTTGCACCTCGTTTTATGATGTGTTAATCTTTAAAATCGAGAGATAGAAGATTACTTAAGAGAGGTGAACCACAACTTGAATTAAATCATCATAAGATAATCTAGGGAAGAATTAAGGGTTGCGGGATGGTGGATCATGTTTGTTCTATGTTATATTGCTTTAGTCGTTATCATGGGTTCGTTAGTTTTACTGTTTTTCGTAGTTGTAGTTTTATTTATGTTGGTTCGCAATTATTGTTTCTGGCTTTGGATTGATAGTCCTCTGTCCCAGCTTTACTTGTCTGCTTTAGTTTTAGTAATAACTAGTAGTAACAATTGAAAGAGTTAATGAAATTAGATTCAACGTCCCAATTCCCTGTGGATCGACCCCTTACTTATCTCGCTATACTATCAACTACCCGGTGTTTGGCCGGTTAGGAGTTAGTTTTGCATCTAAGTTAGGGTTTATAAATTTTCTTTTGTTTTAAATGATGCAAAATCCTCTCAACAAAAGTGGCGCCGTTGCCGGGGAATCGGTGTTTTGTTGAATCTACTTGAATTAATTCTTCGATTTTGTTACAATTTACTGTTTTCAATAAAAGTAGCGTTAATTGAATTGAGAGTTTTTATTTTTGCCGTGTTTCGATAATCGTTGGGTTAAGAATGTGCAAAAAGTTTTTTTACTCAATTTATGAAACGTGAATTATATGTTTAGGTGTAATCTAACCCTCTGTGCTAATTTGATGGAGTTATGGTCCGTGATATATGATGTATGTTTAGAGTTTTTGGGGCTTCTTGTTATTTTCCCGCATATCTCATTGCATATACGGTGTGGGACGAAGCGTTCAAGGTAAGTGAACGCCCGTCCAGGTTATAATCTACAGGTGGAACGCCCGGTTGAGTGCTGAAACGCCCGTCTTGAAGATAGAACGCACGTTCAAATAGTTGGACGGGCGTCCAACCCTGAGTCCAGGTTCCAATTTCTTCCTGTCTTGATTTATAACGCTTTATTTGACTTGGATGTTTTTAATATGAGCTTATGTGGCTATTTATTTTTACGTAGATGTTCTGAACTTGTATGTTTACACCTTTCCATCTACGAATCCATGTTAAATAATTGATCTTATCTCATATACTTGATTCATCTATGCAAGTTATAGTGACTGTCGGTTCTCGTAAGCTATAATTGGTCTTATTGTTATTTAGTAGCTAATGTCGGTTTCCGTATGCTACATACCGCTGTGATGAATCTTTTAAGCTTTGAGACTTATGTGCTTTCTTGTTATTTGGTAACTCATATGGGTAGCGACTGTCGGTTTTCCGTATGCTACCATCGCGTCTTATGAGTTATATCTGTTTAGTATAGCTAACTGTTGGTTTTCCATAATGCTATCACTTTTGATGAGTCTTAAGGCGCGTCTACACTGCATTGTAATGGACAAAGATCGCTGCTTATCGTAACTCCGTCATTATTTGGTAGACGCGTTTATTTTATACATGTCATGTTGCAAATTAAGGGGCTAGTTTTCTTTCTTTTATTTTCTTTTATTTCTCGCATCTCATTTAGTTGCATGTCATCTAGTTGCATTGTTTTCTTTTCTTTAAGGGTCAGTAGTCACCGTAGGGTTGTCTTCACAACCTGATCAGCCTGAGCCTGGTTGCGTTTTCTTTTATTAGGATTACATATCATGTAGTTTGCATTGTAATGTAGTTGCACCTAGCCTACTATTTTGCAATGTCCATGTATATGTTCCATCCTTATCTCGAGCTTAATCAAAACATCTCTATGATTTATTCTCCTTGTGTTTTCAATGTATAATTCTTTTTCCCGTAGACTCTTTTGCAATCGATCAAGTATGCAGGACACTTTTGATAGGCATTGTGCGTTTTCACGTCGATGTCGGTATTCTGTGATGCTCCACAAGTCTACCGATCTATTCAAGCTTACTTGGATCTGTGATGCTCCACATTTCCAAGGATAGTCAAGCAATTTTGGTTCTTCAGTGGGTTCTTTCCGCACTGCCGACTTGGAAATACAATCAGCTAAGTTCCTAAACTTTTTATTTCTGCACAACTTGAGGACAAGTTGCAATCTAAGTGTGGGGGAAGGGATTAGTATCTACACTCTTTTGCCATATTAGTCATATTTCTATGAAAATGCTAAATTTTTCAAAATTTTTGTTTTTGTCCCGAGTGAACAAATGCATGTCTTTGTTTGAGTTTATATCATTGATGCTTTATACTGCATATTTAGTAATTTAGATGTTTCACCCAACCTATTTTTCACGTGCCATAGTAAATGATGAGCTATAATTTAAAGCTATGCCCATTTGATTGGAGATTTTTGATGATTATCGCATGATTATTTGCTTTCATATGAATTTTGAAAATTTTAATAGTTTGTATTTAGAATTAAAAGTATGTCATAATCATGAATATCTTGAAGTTTGAAAGTGATAAGTGACACGTAACTATTGTTTTTGAAAAGTTGAGTTAATGAATGAATTAGTTGAGTATGTCGAAAGTGGTCGATGATTGGAGTGAGATAGGGCATTATCTCGAAATGTCCTATACCACTATGATGACCAAAAGCTCACGACGATGTGAAGAGTCGCCTTATGATTTGAGTAGGTAGGGGATTATCTCGAAATGTCCTATTCTACTATGAGGGCAATAGCTCATTCTGATGTGTGTTTAAATGAGAAATAATTAAATCAACTTAGATGAGAAGTGATATGAATTGAATATAAGACATAGTTATCGTGATATCTTATCCCCAAAAGATAAACTGAAAGATATGTTGTAGGATTATCCTCTAAGTATGTCGGAAATATTTTAAATACTCCCTATTATTGTTTTTCGAATTTGTATGTTTTGTGAGGTGCATGTTATAATCGTTTTTATATTTCTAATTTAATGGGATGTTAGCTAGTTTTGCTTGAATCAATTTCAAGTGCGGTTTTAGTGGAAATTTATTATGGCTATGCACACACACACCTGGGTGAACCTCTAAACGACTTGAATATGTTTTATATTTGCATAAATGTTTATACGTCTCGAGTCTTGATTTTGTTTTGTTTTGCTCGGGACGAGCAAAAAGCTAAGTATGGGGGAGTTGTTCAGGGTCAAATTATACGATTTTTAACGATATATTTTATATCAATTTTCCCCATATTCTTATGATTTTCATAGAAATCAAGCTTTATATTGAAATATTGAGTAAATGATATTTTTAATGGGTTAATTCCAAAACGTAGCGAATTATGTGCATAAATGATGATTTTATATCATTTTGGAATTATATTACATTTTGGTATCATTTGATCATTATTTAGGAGCCTACAAGTGTTCAAGTTTGGATGTGACAAGTGGCAAAAGGATAAGATCAAGGAGGACAAGTCATGAATCATCTAGAATATCCAAGAGATAAGGTTTGTTACAATGGATAAGGATGGGGTGTTAAGAGATAAGGACAAAGAATCATCGGATTAGCTCAAAGACAAAGGAATCGGAGTTCAAAAGCCGAATCGGCGTTTTGAAGATGGAATCAAGCGTTTCGAGTTTGAATCAAGCGTTCAAGGCTTGGAAAGCAATATCGAGAGCTCGAAGAGAGCCGAATCGGGCGTTCCACAGCCCAGAATCGGCGTTTCTATGCCTGGAATCGGAGTTCAAACTCAAATCAAGCGCTTCAAGATCTCTCGCCAATGATTTCCTATAAATACAAAGCAGCCTCCCAATTCATTCGGTAGATATTATTGATCGATTTTCTTCCACATACCAAAAACACAGAGCGGCCGCTCCTTCTTGGTTTATACGATCACCCAAGCCTTGTGCTTGGGTGATCCGGGTTAGATTAGGTTTTACTTCTTTTGTTTTCCTTATCTTGTTCGATCACCATGATGATCTCTCAAGCTTTGAACTTGGAGCGATCATGTAATACTTTTCAAAGTGCTTCTATTTCTTGTCCATGGATGATCTTGTGAGTTTAATTTTAAAGTTGTTTTCTTTCCTTTGATTATGTGTTATGCAATCGATAACGAAAGTTGTATTGCTATTGATGTTTACCGTATGACGAAAGTCGGTGTAAACCTTAGATCACCATAGGAAAGATGAGATTTTTAACCTTGACATAACGAAAGTTGATAGGTTGAATCTACAGGTTGTTAGATTGAGAGATCTTGCACCTCGTTTTATGATGTGTTAATCTTTAAAATCGAGAGATAGAAGATTACTTAAGAGAGGTGAACCATAACTTGAATTAAATCATCATAAGATAATCTAGGGGAAGAATTAAGGGTTGCGGGATGGTGGATCATGTTTGTTCTATGTTATATTGCTTTAGTCGTTATCATGGGTTCGTTAGTTTTACTGTTTTTCGTAGTTGTAGTTTTATTTATGTTGGTTCGCAATTATTGTTTCCTGGCTTTGGATTGATAGTCCTCTGTCCAGTTTACTTGTCTGTTTTAGTTTTAGTAATAACTAGTAGTAACAATTGAAAGAGTTAATGAAATTAGATTCAACGTCCCAATTCCCTGTGGATCGACCCCTTACTTATCTCGCTATACTATCAACTACCCGGTGTTTGGCCGGTTAGGAGTTAGTTTTGCATCTAAGTTAGGGTTTATAAATTTTCTTTTGTTTTAAATGATGCAAAATCCTCTCAACAATGAGTACAATGAAAACATCTATGAGTGGACATGATACCAGAATGAGAACGATAGAAGCCTCATTGAGGAATATGGAAGATCATTTGAGTAGGGAAGGTGAACGTAATAACAGTAGACCTCCTAGAGGATTACCAAGTAATACTGAAAGAAACCCAAGAGAGGTAAATGTCGCAGTTACGAGAAGTAGGAAGCTCAGTGGAAGCAATGGAGTTGAAAACTTTGGGAATAATGAAGTAGAAAATGATTTAGATGGAAAGAATGATGAAACTAAAGATGAAATTGAATTCATTGATGAGGAAGAAGAAATTATAGAAAATTTCTTGAAAAGGAATAGAAGTTTGGAACCTGAGAATGAAGGTGAGAAATGGGTAAAAATCCCTAGGATTTTGAAAGACCCTATGGATAAAGATTTAAGGACTTTATTCAAGAAACATGTTAGATTAGAGGATAATGAAACGAGGATGAAAAACAGGAAGAACTAAAGGATTCTGAAGTAGAGATTGATTCAGGGAATGTCTTAAAAGAAAAAACTCAAGATCATGATACTTGGCGATCAAATAACACTCAAAGGTTTAAGGAGAAAGGAAAAGAGAAAATAACTTTGGGATCAAAGGTTGTAGATTTAGAATCTTTACCTTACCCACCTAAAGATCAAATTAAAAAGATTAAAACTGATAAGAAGTATGCTCGTTTCCTTGATACCTTTCGTCATATTCATATTAATATCTCTGTTATCGAAGCTCTAATTAGTATGCCTGCTTATGGAAAGTTTCAAAGATATTCTCACAAATAAGAAAAAATTAGAGGAATATGAGAATATATGCCTAAATGAAGAATGTTCTGCACTTCTGCAAAGATAAGTTACCACCTAAACTGAAAGATCCTGAAGTTTTACCATTCCATGTGAAATTGGAGGATTTACTTTTAAAAAGGTCTTATGTGATCTTGGAGCCAGTATAAACCTCATGTCTTATGAGGATTATAGAAAGCTAGGCATAGGGAATCTTACGAAGACTGAAATGACTCTGCAGATGGCAGATAGATCGATTAAATACCCTAAAGGAATTATTGAGGACGTATTGGTTAAAGTAGACAAGCTCTATTTTCCAGTAGACTTTGTAGTTATGGAAATGGAAGAAGGATATTCAGCTCCACTTATCTTAGGTCGACCGTTTCTAGCTACAGGAAGAACTTTAATAGATGTTCAGAAAGGAGAATTAATTTTGAGAGTCAATGAAGATGAAGTTACTTTCAATATTTTCAAAGCTATGAACCATCCATACAAATCACCAGAATCATGTTCTTTTATAGAAGATATTCATTCTGTCTATGATAATCAGTTGCCAACTTTTGAAGACAGATTAGAAGAATGCTTAACTCTGTCTATCTATAAGGAAGATGAGAAAGACACCGAAATGAAAGAAATAATTCTTTCTCTAGATAAAGGAAGTTTTACTTTTAAACCATCATGGCATAAGTATTTGGAATTAGAACTAGAAGGACCAGCTTCTTAAACCATCACCTGGAAGATCCACCTAAAAATGCGAATTGAAACCGCTATCTTTAAATCAAGTATGCTTTTCTTGAAACCGATAATCTATTACCGGTTATTATTTCATCATCTTTAATCGAACAACAAGAAGATCAATTACTTAGAATGTTGAAAAAGCATAAGAAAGCTTTTGGATGGACAATGTTTATATTCGAGGTATTAGCCCCAAATTTGTGTTCATAAGATAATTACGAAGGAAGAGGCTAAACCTTGTATTCAACCGCAACGCCGCCTCAACCCAAATTTGCGCTTAATTGTTAAGAAAGAGGTCATTAAGCTACTAGAAATGGGGATAATTTTTCCCATATCGATAGTGAATGGGTAAGTCCAACTCAAGTTGTACCAAGAAAGGAGGTTTCACAAAGTGAAAGAGAAATGAAAGGAATGAATGGATTCCGACTAGAGAGATTACAGGTTATCGAATGTGCATTGATTTTAGAAAACTAAATGATCATACTAAGAAAGATCATCATCCACTTCCATTCATAGTTCAGATGTTGGAACGTTTAAGTGGACATAAGTATTACTATTTCTTAGATGGTTATTCAGGATATTTACAGATATTCATTGCAGCAGGAGATAGAGAAAAAACTACTTTCACTTGTCCTTATGGAACTTTTGCTTATAAGAGAATGCCGTTTGGTTTATGTAATGCACCAACTACGCTTTCAAAGGTGTATGATGGCTATATTTGCTGATATGGTTGAGAAATTCTTAGAAATTTTTATGGACGACTTTAGTGTCTACGGAGATTCATTTGAAGTTTGTGTGTTACACTTAGAACGAGTGTTACAACGCTGTGAAGATACCAATCTAGTACTAAACTGGGAAAAGTGTCATTTAATGGTATCAGAAGGGATTGTTCTAGGTCATAGAATCTCTGAAGAAGGTATTGAAGTTGATAAAGCTAAAGTCGAGGTAATTGAAAGGTTACCTCCGCCAATTAATTTAAGAACCCTAAGAGGATTTCTCGACATGCGGTGTTTTTATAGAAGGTTCATTGCAGACTTTTCAAAAATAGCTAAGCCTCTAAGTCATTTACTTGAAAAGGAAGTACCTTTTAACTTTGATAGTAAATGTATGGAAGCTTTTCAGACCTTAAAAGCGAGATTGACTACTGCACCAGTATTGGTAGCACCGTTTGAGTTTGCCGTTTGAGATTATGTGTGATGCGAGTGATTTAATTTGTAGGAGTCAGTTTTAGGACAAAGATATAACAAAATTCTCAAAGCTATCTACTATGCTTCTCACACATTAAACGCAATTCGACCTTAATTATGCAACTACTGAAAAAAGAACTGCTATGTAATTTTTGCCTTAGATAAGTTTAGATCATATATTGTTGGATCTAAGGTAATAATTTATACAGACCATTCAAATTTCAAGTATTTACTAAGTAAGAAAGATGCGAAACCACGCCTTCTTAGATGGATTCTCTTACTTCAAGAATTTGATATTGAAATTAGAGATAAAAAAGAGAAGTGAGAATGTAGTAGCAAATCATTTAAGTAGAATGGAAAATGATGAAGAAATAGGAATTGAAATTAAAGATTCATTTCCGATGAACAACCTGCTTAGAATAGATACTCCTTCAACCATGCAGCTTATTAAAGAATAGAATTCCTTCTAAGGAAATATCACCTGGTTCGGAGATATCATTAATTACTTAACTTTGTGATTATATTCCGTCTCATTGGACTTGGCAAAGCAGAAAAAAAGTTTCTTTTATGACTTAAAATTTTATTACTGGGAGGAACCAGACCTTTTCCGTAAATGTTCGGATGGGATAATCAGAAAGTGTGTGCCTGATAATGAAATTTTAAGTGTTTTATCATTTTGTCATGATCGTGAGGCAGGAGGTCATCATGGAGGTTGGAAAACTGCTTTTAAAGTTTTACAATGTGGTTTTTATTGGCCTACACTATATAAAGATGCTTATAAGTATGTTAAATCTTGTGAATCTTGTCAAAAATGGGGAAATGTATCTAAAAAACATGAAATGCCTATGCAACCTATTTTAGAATGTGAGTTATTTGATGTTTGGGGTATAGATTTCATGGGACCATTCCCTATATCTTTTGGAAAAGATTTATTCTAGTAATGGTAGATTATGTTTCAAAATGGGTAGAAAGTCAAGCTCTTCCCACTAATGATACCAAAGTTGTCATACGATTCCTTAAAAAGAATATATTTACCCGATATGGCATTCCGAGGGCAATCATTAGTGATAGAGGATCACACTTTTGTAATAGACCATTTACCAAGATAGTTGAAAAATATGGTGTAACACATAAGTTAGGAACGCCCTATCATCCGCAAACCAAAGGGTCGCAGAGGTGTCTAATAGAGAAATCAAAAGAATTGTAGAAAAGACAAATGGACTCAAATCGTAGAAACAGGCGCTTAAATTAGACGATGCATTATGGGCATATAGAACAGCTTTCAAAACACCAATTGGTTGTTCTCCCTATAAGCTAGTCTTTGGTAAGTCTTGTCATCTCCCAGTTGAGTTAGAACACCGAGCCTTCTGGGCTATTAAATTCCTGAATTTCGATCCTAGGGCTGTCGGTGATCATAGATTGCTTCAATTGACAGAACTAGAAGAATTTCGTCTCGATTCTTATTAAAATGCTCGAATCTACAAGGAACGCACGAAATCTTTTCACGATAAGAGGATCTATAGTCGTGAGTTCCATGTAGGTGATCGAGTGCTCTTGTACAATTCACGTTTAAAGTTATTTCCAGGAAAGCTTAAATCAAGATGGACATGTCCATTTAAAGAACAAGGGTTTACAAATCTGGAGCTGTTGAACTAACTGATGGAAATACGACTTTTATAGCCAATGGCCACAGAGTGAAGTTATTTGTGGAGGAGAAGGAATCACACCAAAGGAGAAGTAATGCTATCGATCGACTTCGACAAATTGAAAAAGCGAAAAGAAAAAAAAATGAAATGAAAAACTGAAAAGCAGAGGAACTAAAATCAGCCGACTATCAGGTGCTATTTATCTTTCTTCTACTTTTCTGTGTTTATTATGTTTGAGCTAGTTTCGTCTTTTACCGGATAGACGTAAAAGAACTGGATGTCTTTTTTAGATAGAATAGGAGTTTTTATTTTGCTTTTGAAATTAGGCCTGGATAAAGATGTCGCGTTTAAAATAGGAAGCGTCGTTTTTTGAGAAAAACAAGCAATTGTTGAGAGAGATTAGATTGAGGAAGTTTGTAATGGAAAATCGAGAAGTTCTATAAAGAGAAGGGCAAAGTTTTTAAGGAGATGCAGAATCTGTGGAAAAAGTGAGCATGATGGGAAATGTAGGGAAAGCACAACCAAATCCTGTGGATGAGTGTTTGAATGTTGTTAAGAAGGAACGATTAGATGGTTATCCGAAAATCCCGATGGAGATCAAAGAGAAAATTCGAACGCCTCATTTCTTAAGGTTAGGTTGATAGAACGTTATGTTAGAACCCTGGAAGATTTAGAAATAATGGAATTAGGACCCTTATGAATCTTATAATATTTATAAAAAATTTATATAACTTTTGAAAATTTTATAAATAGGATCTTTATGAAATTACTTAAAAGTTTTATAAAGTTTTTATAAAAGGTTTTATTTAAATTTTGTAGAAGTTTTATTAAGGGTTTATAAAATTTTTTATTAAATTTTATAAAGTTTTTTCAAAAAAAAAAAAAAATGTGGTCGGATCGATCCGACCTAACCCCGGATCGATCCGGAGACTGAAAAAAAACCTAAAAGGAACGGGGTCCCTTCTTCTTCTTCTTCTTCTTCTTTCATTTTTCTCAAACAGCCGCCCCTCCCCTCTCCCCCATTCAAATTTTTTTCTTCAAATTATCACATAACATTACTATTAAACTACCCCAATCCTTATACTCTTCTCATTTTCCTCTCTTCTCTTCAAATTCTTGTTTAAATTGAAGAAATTTTCAAAGAAAAGCTTCAACTTTTACTCCGGTGATATTCAACTTTTCCGGCCAACTTTTCAACCTTTTAAGCATTATAAGGTAACATTGTAGTCATTTATTTTCGTTTTTATGCAATTTTATTTAATTTCAACTATTTTGTTACTCATTTGTGTTGTTTTGTGTTGTTTTGTTTGATTTGTGTTGTTTTGTTATTGTGTCACTATCGTAGAATGGCCGAGTCATCAAAAGCCAGTAAAAAACGTAAGCCGCATATCCCTACCCAAATTCCGGTTATAGAGACTAGGCCTTTAACAGAAGAAGAATTGGTTGTTAGTTTTGAAAGAACCGCGTCATAGCATTAGAAAAGCCTTAAAAATAAATTTGGGCAAAGTTTAGTTGCAATAGAGAGGGGTTTGGATTTCAAGGATTTGGGAAGGAGGTAAAAGAGATTTTCGAAAGGCGACAAGTGGTTGGAGTTAGCCGCTTTAAGGTCGTGAAATTAACACAACCTTAGTAGCTGAATTTTATTCTCTCGTAGCAACTCATAATGCTACTGAAGGTGGTGAGTTAACTTCACAACCTAAGAACTAGGATGATGACTGCTTTAATCCTCAAAGTTATAAATACTATTTATGGTATCCCGATATACCGTAGAGTGAGGATTATTATAATTTGTATGGAATTTAGATGAGCTCTGCAGACTTTGATTATATTGTCTCACTAGCCTGTAATGAGTTAGATCCCACTGCTGCCTGGCATGAAAACAGGTTTTCCTATGGAAATTGTATACGGGATATGAGAGCTATTAAACGCGTTTTATTAGCCACACTCTTACCCTACTCGTCATTTTACATCTTTTGGTAAAGAGGATCTGTGTATTGCTTGGGCTATGGTCAATGATGTACTGTGGATGTAGGCGGTGGTAATGTATAGAAGGCCAAGGAATTTGTCTCGATTGCCAAACCAGGCGATACATGCCTTTCCTTGTTTTATTTCTTCCTTATGTCGCCAGATAGGTGTCCCGAGCTTCCAAATGATAATTTGATGGTGGTTGATGACACGCTTATAGTCCTAGTTTACCACTTAGGCCGCGGAAAGAATAGATTTTATGGACCCTAACCGCCAACGACCTCACTTACTCCATCCACTACCGTCCCTCCTTCATCCAAATCAAACTCAAAGAAAACTTCCAAATACCATCACATACGACATGTTTCAATCCATGGCCTATGATGTTCATCGTGCTAATGCCAATATGGCTGTTTTTGCGGAAAGGAATAGGTTATGGTCTGAAGATTTACGTCAAGGTATGCGAGGTATATATCAAATGAATATACTACAAAACCCTACCTATGCCGAGATGGATATTCCGCATTGCCAATCCCAGCCATATACCTTGCCCGATTTTATTCCACCGATGCCACCTTGCTCAGACTTCCAACAAATGCCACATTCTTTTGGATTTCAAACTAGTGGTATAGGGGATTTTTCGACAGGTACTACGGCAGCTGCAACATCTGATTGGCCAGGATTTGGATCATTTAGCCATACCACGACGGGATGGGGAAGCACTTTTTCTGATGTCACGAGAGAGATGAGCTCGATGGGATTAGATAGCTCGGTTCGGATGTCGACACATTTTCAAGATCCATTTCAAGAAAACGACTTATGATCCGGCCGCCTCGAGCCATGCCTAGTTCGAGCCACGTCGAGATGAGTAGTGAGGAGGATTGATTTAAAACATTTTATGATTTTTGACATTGAAAACAATTTATTTTGTACAATTTCATTTTCGTACAATTTTAAGTTATTTTTGTTAGTAATATCATCCGCAGCGGAAGCGATTTAAGGGTCTAGATCTATATACTACACGTAATAAAACAACTAGATCTATTCTACAAGGGGGTTGTAGATCATACCTCTTGGATCTCTAAATCCAAGTTGAAGAACCGCAAGAGAAAGATTGCAAGAAGATGTGAAGAGCACCACGATCTTTCGCACGTGTGATCCAAGCAATTCCCGGTGGAAGGAATTCTCGACTCGAACCCTTCCGATATGCTACCCGGAAAAATCTCCAAGATTTCTCCCCTTGTCTCCCCTTGGCCGAAATTTTCTTTCTCCTCTCTAAGAGGTGAAAGTCGAAAATTGTAGTGTGTTTTAGGCTTGAGAGAACTCTCTTTATATAGGAGAGTAATCCTTGTCCTCCAAGGATTAAATAATTAAGAGATAATTATTACATTAATCCTTTTTCCAAATAAAAGATAAATAAAATAATTATCCCAAACAAATTAGGATAAATCATATTATTATCTAATATTTCATGAATTATCATTTAACAAATAAAAAATAAATCACACATTAAATAATTATCCAAGAAAAACCAATTTTCCAATAATTAAATAATTACACAAAATATGCGCACCTTTTTTCTTTTGAAAGGTCCATGCGCACCTTCTATATATTTGACCAATGAGGTCAAAAACACAACACACTATTTTTTTGCTGTCACTTAAAATGTCTTTTTCCAGATTTTAATTATTTAAATTTAACTAATTTAATAGTCCACTAAACAATTAATTCACATATCGTTTTAATAAAGTCCAACAAGAACTAAATTAATATTATTAGGATTCGACGTCCGAGAATAGCTATGCTATATTAGGAGGCACGTCGGGGACCATGGACTAATAATCAGCGGCTCCGATAAATCAAATAAATAATTATAGAATAATTATATTCGATAAATCAATCACAGGAATATGCCACCATAATCCCGTGACTGCACTCCTCCGATTATGAGATTATATTTATCTCTTCATGAGAATGATAATAAGCGTCCATTGATATAATCATTACATATGGATTAATCATCCATAGATTGTTCATTCTAAATCGGGAAGTTACCGTTAACCCTTTTTAGAACCTCTTATCCTTATTTACCATTAACCCCTAGTGATCAATTAATTCATACAACTCACCGTGATCAATCGCTGTGATATGAACTCATGCGATCGATCGCTTTCTAGGATTAACAAATAAGTGGAATCGTCTATCTACTTCCATAAATGGAAGGAATGGATTCCGTATCTGTGATAACACGGACTACTCACTCAATCCAAATAATGCCAAGATGGGGTAATTCGGACCACGACTCGGTGTAATCCTTAACCGCCAAGTCAAACCTCATAATGCGATTCAAGCGGTTGGATCGTGATCACCTCGAGATTAAGATATATCCATAAATATGATCATCCATTGATTCGATAAGACTTCTCGATTACGGAATTATATCGTGAACTCTAATCAAATCGGTCCAAATTTATATGATATATCTATCATATATAAATGCCACATTAGGTTCTCTTAACCGAAAGTCCGGATAGGACTATCACACCTTTTGTGTTCTGGGCGCATTAATAGCACGTTAAAGGAGAGACCCGATACTCTCGATTAACTTCACTACGGGCTAATTGTATTTTAAGTACATCTTCACTAACTCAATCCTCCCGTGTATATACATACACCGAGTTAAGTGATTACATAAATGATATACTTTAGGGTTTTACGTAGTGTAATTACTATTGTCACATCGGTGAATATGAGAATAATAAATATGAATAACAATATCATTTCATTTATTAAATAAAACAATTACAAAATTGTCTTTCGGCATCACACCTAACAATCTCCCACTTGCACGAAAGCATGTGATTAATTGTTTTAGAGCACACCCTATTATTTAAAATACAACAAACTACATCTCCCACTTGCTCTAAAGCAATGGAGACTTATCCCGTATTCTAGTACCCACTAAGCATGTCATAACCATTTCAGATTCCAAAGTACACTCCGAGTATGCCGTCGTAGGATAGGTCAGTGACTCGGGGAGCACCTACATCTAAATGTCATGGGTCTTAATGATTAGTCAGGTTGTCGGCTCGAGACGATCCGTAGAATCGAAACGTTACCGGTCCATCTAATCATGTGGTACTGAGTAAACAGAGCCGAGATCGACTTAACGATCATCCTCAATCGACTTAAAGTCAAAATCGATGTATCACACATATCCAAGTTCACACATGAATATGTCCGCATATTGTTCCTCGTTCTCTCAAGATACTAAAGGACATACTAAACTTGCTTTGTTAACCGCCGAATCTAAGATTCGATCAAAGTTGACGTTCAATAACTCGACCATCTCTTACTAGAAAGAGAATCTATCCCATTTCTCTTGATCCGAAGATTTAGAGAGTCATTCCCGAGGCATAGGGTAGAACTTCCTCGTTGAATGTTGCATACACAGATGCATCATCTTAACCAATAAGATGGATGGGAAACCAAAGTGATCGATTCTAATGAATTCGACCGAGTCAAACTCTAAAGAATGTTGTCCAAAACTCACATTGCGAGAGAATTGTGGTATTGTCGATTCGACTTGAGATAACACACCCATGTTGATTCCAACTGGTGCAAAGTTATCCTTCACAAACACTAATTTATATATTCACTACTTGTACTAAAATTGATATCCAGCCTACAAAAGACTTATCAATATTCGGTCAAATCCACATATTGTAGAAATATATGACTTCCAATGACCGAGAGGTTTGCTTTTTATCCACAAAGGACATAAGCCTTGACAAATCATCCCGTCATAAGTTCATAAGTCAATACCCTTACATTTTGAATGAATCCAGACTCCGTTTGTTTGGCAAGAAAGTCTCGAGGAATCACCCTTCTTTCTCGCTTTTGAACGAAATCATGCAATAATAAGTGGTAAGAGAGTTCAAGGTCCGATTAACTCTCTACTTCTTGAAATTACCCTAGACCACTCAAGCTTTGCTCTGAAAGATAAACTTTCCTATTCATTCTACTCTTTTCCTTGTAGATCCAATTACTCCCACTGGGCCTGAGACACTCAGGTGGTTCTACAAGAGTATGAACAGAATTGGAGTACCGAACTCCATTCACGTGGTTATGGCTATTAAACCAACCTCTATTATCGTAATCCTATCTTTGCTCACAAAAGAGCCATAGGTCATCAATCGATCCTCAGACTACAAGTCCGCCGAACCCGTAATGGGTAATGGGTAAACCATACTCTCACTACATTCTGGGTGGATCGAAATTCTGATCTAGTTTAGTAGTATTTAGTGTTATCACCAACAACCGATGTTGGATGTGGTCCGATTTTAATCGATTAGTAACTACCTTGAGTAAACGTGCTTTCAAGGTTCAAGGTTTTACTGTTCATGGACTCTATCGAGAAAAGGACGCAATGATATAACTCGTCCTTCCCGATTTCAAGAATCTTATAACAAACCTTTTCTCAATGCTACAAGATATAGAAACGATTGGTCACCGACCGAACGTGTTCGCGAAATTTCCAGACCTACCATCAAGCATCATGTGCTAAATGCTTATATTGACGGAATTTGGGTGAACCGAATCCACTCATTATCCGTTAATTCCAAAGCATATTCTAGGTAGACTTCTCGGTTCTACACTTCAATGTAAACCGTTATTTCACTTCCAATATCTTTATTGAGTTAAGCGATTGTATTGTGGCACATCTACAACTATGTAAAGGCAATTCAATGGTTTCTTCCTTAGTGAAAACATTTCACTATGAGGCGAGACCGAGCATCACCCCACAGGACTATGTGATGGTCCATTTATGAGTATAGAATACTCCATCTCTGTTGAAAACAGAGAAAACCTCAAAATATTTTGGATAAACTTGCTGGAGTTTTTGAATAGTTATCAGACAAGAAGTCACTACTCAGAAGCTCCTACTAGCTTGTTTCTTTCATCAGACCCCGAAGGTCGTCATGAACAAGCAATGTTACTTCTTTATAACCATTATCCTTTCCAAATTGAAAGGAAACTTAGTCATTGAACCTTTAAGACAATCTAACCAGGTCGGAGAAAAGGAATCACCTGAGCAGTCTTCAAGTCTTGTCTTTTAGGGACTATGCACTAACTATGGAATATGAAGAAGCGTTTATCTAAATATAGAAACCAATTGCTTTTAATAGTTCTTAAGATGTGTTTTATATACATATTTCAGCGATTGTAAGTGGTTTTGACTTTATCAAACAAAAGTCCGAGTCTTGGATTCGTACTTACAAATGGTATATTCACTTTCTATCGACAAACAAATTATCGAATAGAAGGTAAATCCATTCGTTCCAACGAATCTTAAATGTAAAAATAAATCTTCTACGATATCCAAGGATTGAATCCGAGATTCATTTCCTCATATCACTCCCACTATTCTAGCTAAAATTAAGCGCCCGTTGTTTACTCTTTTAATCGTTAAATGCATCACTTTGCTTTGTTCTTCCAAAGAACTTAGCTCAAGAAAATCGCCAAGGATTCATAGGTTGGTGATCCAAATCACTATCCTTATCCTATGATTTTCGATTTATTAATTTTCGGTTTAGCCTTAAAATCAACTCGTTTTAGATGACTAACACTCTTAGACATACTCTCCCATTCTTGACTTTCCGTAAATGGAAACAGATTTTGAACTAGCGGTTCGTTTGAGTAGACACTACTCTTGAACCGTGGGATGTCTATTTCGAGTGTTACTTGTCGGGACTTCTCGGATTTTCTAATATACTAGAAAATAACAAATCATAACATTAAAGCTCCCACTAGTTTATCGGTTCCAAATACCGCCTAACCAAAGAATGCTTTATTTTATGATTTTCCAATTTTTCAATTTGAAAATCTCTCGTAAACACTTACACAGCTTCTAATGTTTCGAGAAAAATACAAATCATAAAACTCCCACTAGTTCATCGATTCCAAATATCGCCTAACTAGCAATGTTCATGATTTTTCGATTTCTCAATTAGAACGGTTACGTGTGTAGTCACTACACACCTGAAAATTCACTAGAAGAATTTCAAAGTCCGAAATCACCTTTGATCAAACTAAGTTTGTCTCTCGAATGACACTTAGTGACATACATATATGTCTCTGGTTTTAAAAGGCTTAAGAGAAAATATCTCTTTCAAAAAATAATTGCATTATCGATTAACTAGTTCAACGTCCTAGTTACTTTCCACTTTTTAACGAAGTCAATACTAGTCAATTATAAATTGTAAGCAATTTAGTAAGGGATAATCTTCATTAATGAAATGACATAAATTAATTCAAGTTTAACACTACTATATTATTTTATTTTAGGAATTGTAAACTATAAGTAAGTCTACTCTACCATTCCAAGGTTTTAACCTCGCATCTCAATGCCGCCGTAGGTAGGTCAAAGAGATGACGGTTAAATTGAGACAATCTCATCAATGAATAACTTGTGGGAATCGAACATCCCACGAGAATCGAACATCCCTTTATTCATTGACTACCTTCCTTTTTAGCCTAGATATTACCAAAAATATCCTTTATGAGTGTGACCTACTATATCGGATCTCTTAGAGTGCGCCCGAGTATGCCGTCGTAGGATAGGTCGGTGACCCGACAGTACCAGAAATCCTATCCTTTCGGAGATCAAGCCATGAATGTTGATAGGGGTGAACACCATCCGTAGGGGGACGAAATCAAAGCGCCGCGAGGTCACCACCTCTCTCACTTACTTGTATCTATAGTAGAGGCCGTGGGGTTGGTGTCGCCTCCCGCTCCCACTCAATAATTTGGAAGTGGTTGTGGGTTAACTAACCACGTCTTTTGATGTTATCATAAAAGTACATCAAATCAAAGATTCCGAATGGTGTCGGTGACGTGAGGCAAACCTACCCGTCCTATTCGTTGGAACATATGTGACGATCGGACGAAATCGGGTCAAGACAAACCTCATTGAGATAAGAAGGAATCACCCTCTCGCTTTCTCGGTGTAGCTTAGTCTTGCCGGACCCCGTGCATACATCACACTAGGAGGGTTAAGTCGGTCGAGCCTAGCTCGATTGACCACCCAACCTATAAAGCGAACCGCTTTTATCCAAGATTTATTGTTCTTTTACCATCATTCAATCTCGTAGACACTACGAATTGAAAACGTGATCTCGTTTGTGCTTTAAGGCGGTTCACCGAGAACACACACCGAAAAGGCTTAACGATTTCATAACCCGTCCTCGGATCTTTAATTAGTTACTAAATTTATTAATTACCACGTATTAATTAAATTTCAACTAATTACACGAGTTTGTATACATGCCTATTTTAATTACCAAAATTAAAATTCTACATGTATGCATGGAGTGGATTATGATATGATGCATGTCATGGCAATTCCGATTTTATATCTATTTTATGATCAAACACATAAAAATAAATTGCGGAAAATTTAAACACCGAGATGGACCGTTGTGGCACGTCAGATCTAACCTATTAGAAAATAAATAACCAAACCCTAACTAGGGTTTACTACTTTCTAACATAATCTGCAGCTGTTCAAATTCTGCGATGATCGGAAATCAAACGAACTCAGATCGGGACGAAACTTTCCAGATTTTTTCTTCACTCCTTGAACTTCAATATGGACGGTTGGATCGGTGGTTTGACTTACCAATTTTCTCCAGTAAACCTCCAAACTTGCTGCTGAATCTGACTTTGACTGCACTGCATCAAGGACTTCCTGAGGCAGATCGGGAATCGAGATGAATCCCGATCGACCTGAAATTTTTATGGTACGTCCAAAACTCAAATTTGATCAATCTGAACGGTCGGATTTGCTTTTCAACGGTCCAAACTCTCCCAGAAAATCGAGGAAGTCACAGATAGTGTTTCTGTGAATCCTGCGTTTTTCTGTTACAGCAGCCTCTTCGCAGCATCAAACGGATATCGAAACGGACTCTGATCGATGCCAAAATTTGTGTAGTTGATCATCATCTTCTAATCTTGATTCTGACTGGAGGGATCTTCGTTTCAACGGTTCGATCAACGGGAAAAGAAAAAAAACTAAACAGCTACTAAACAGATCTATTTTCTGGAAATTAAAATTGCAATCAAAAAAAAGAATTACATAATTTCCTATACTCATATGGACGAATTTTCATCGTTTATATGAGTTTACAATAGATCTAACGGGTAAACAGTGCCAACCCCAATCCATCTCTTCAACCACGACATTCATAAGCATAAAAATTAAACATATGCATCGGCCCCCAAAAAAAATTGGGACAAAAAATCTACATGTTTTACCACTCCTAGATCTAATATTTTATACGTATAAATATAGATCACCCTGTCGACTGATACCACTGTTAGTAATATCATCCGCAGCGGAAGCGATTTAAGGGTCTAGATCTATATACTACACGTAATAAAACAACTAGATCTATTCTACAAGGGGGTTGTAGATCATACCTCTTGGATCTCTAAATCCAAGTTGAAGAACCGCAAGAGAAAGATTGCAAGAAGATGTGAAGAGCACCACGATCTTTCAGACGTGTGATCCAAGCAATTCCCGGTGGAAGGAATTCTCGACTCGAACCCTTCCGATATGCTACCCTAAAAATCTCCAAGATTTCTCCCTTGTCTCCCTTGGCGAAATTTTCTTTCTCCTCTCTAAGAGGTGAAAGTCTAAAATTGTAGTGTGTTTTAGGCTGAGAGAACTCTCTTTATATATGGAGAGAATCCTCATTCCTCCAAGGATTAAATAATTAAGAGATAATTATTACATTAATCCTTTTTCCAAATAAAAGATAAATAAAATAATTATTCCAAACAAATTAGGATAAATCATATTATTATCTAATATTTCATGAATTATCATTTAACAAATAAAAATAAATCACACATTAAATAATTATCCAAAAAAACCAATTTTCCAATAATTAAATAATTACACAAAATATGCGCACCTTTTTTCTTTTGAAAGGTCCATGCGCACCTTCTATATATTTGACCAATGAGGTCAAAAACACAACACACTATTTTTTTGGCTGCTCACTTAAAAATGCTTTTTCCGTATTATTTTAATTATTTAAATTTAACTAATTTAATAGTCCACTAAACAATTAATTCATATATCGCTTTTAATAAAGTCCAACAAGAACTAAATTAATATTATTAGGATTCGACGTCCGAGAATAGCTATATCTTATATTAGGAGAAGCGCGTCGATTACCATGACTAATAATCAATGGCTCCGATAAATCAAATAAATAATTATAGAATAATTATATTCGATAAATCAATCACGGAATATGCCACCATAATCCCGTGATCGCACTCCTCCGATTATGAGATTATATTTATCTCTTCATGAGAATGATAATAAGCGTCCATCGATATAATCATTACATATGGATTAATCATCCATAGATTGTTCATTCTAAATCGGGAAGTTACCGTTAACCCTTTTAGAACCTCTTATCCTTATTTACCATTAACCCCTAGTGATCAATTAATTCATACAACTCACCGGTGATCAATCGATGTGATATGAACTCGCGCGATCGATCGCTTTCTAGGATTAACAAATAAGAGGAATCGTCTATCTACTTCCATAAATGGAAGGAATGGATTCCGTATCTGTGATAACACGTACTACTCACTCAATCCAAAGATAATGCCAAGATGGGGTAATTCGGACCACCAGACACTCGGTGTAATCCTTAACCGTCAAGTCAAACCTCATACCGATTCAAGCGGTTGATCGTGATCACCTCGAGATTAAGATATATCCATAAATATGATCATCCATTGATTCGATAAGACTTCTCGATTACGGAATTATATCGTGAACTCTAATCAAATCGGTCCAAATTTCTATATGATATATCTATCATATATAAATGCCACATTAGGTTCTCTTAACCGAAAGTCCGGATAGGACTATCACACCTTTTGTGTTCAGGCGCATTAATAGCACGTTAAAGGAGAGACCCGATACTCTCGATTAACTTCACTACGGGCTAATTGTATTTTAAGTACATCTTCACTAACTCAATCCTCCCGTGTATATACCATACACTGAGTTAAGTGATTACATAAATGATATACTTTAGGGTTTTCTGTAGTGTAATTACTATTGTCACATCGGTGAATATGAGAATAATAAATATGAATAACAATATCATTTCATTTATTAAATAAAACAATTACAAAATTGTCTTTCGGGCATCACACCTAACAATTTTGGTAGGATTTTATTTTAATACGATCTTCGTAGAATTTTTTTTTACTTTCGTTTGATTTTATGGTATTACGCACCGTGTAGTAAAATTTATCGTTATAACATAATAAAAATGAACCGAAGTTAGGGAGAAAACTTATCACCTAGAAAAATCTAGGCATTTTACAAGCAAAAACGACTCTGTCCGTGAATAGTAAGTTTCCGATCCGACCTAACCCCGGATCGATCCGGCATGTGTGTACCGACCTGACAGAATTGCTAGTTGAGAGGCCGGATCGATCCGGCCCTTTTCCGGATCGATCCGGGAAGTACAAAAACGCCAAAAAAGGAGATCTTTCCTGCTTTTACTTGATTGATATATTTCTATAAAAGGAAGGAGCTGCAGCCTTCAACTTTGTTCATTCCTTCTTTACTTCTATCTGTTTTAGTTTACTTTCTGTATCTGAATAAAATAATGTCGAACCACTCCTCTCCTCGGTTAATAGTTACGAACCACATACGCCTGATGGTGTGGTTCCCGAAAGCCATGCCTCGTGTTTTCATAATGACGTTCGAGACGTCTAAATTTCGCCCCATTCTCCTATTCGATGGAGAAAGGCTTAAATACGAAAAAATTGATCAGTGGGGACGAAATCTAGTCCGAGGTTGCGGATGGAAAAAGCTGATTCGGACTCCTAGAGGTAGAATTAACATTTCAATTGTCAGAGATTTTTATGCATCTCTTACTGAGATAACGACAACAGCCTCGTCTCATCTTATTACAGTTACGGGCATCATTATTTCATTTTCGCCAGTCATCATAAACCAGATCTTTCAAATCCCACCATGTACTTTTCAGCAAAACCCACACTACGAGTTTCTTTGGGAACTCGGAAATGCTTACAATATTGTAAATCGATCGCGAAGCCTTTCAATATGTGTTTCCACTGTTTGATCATAATTATGATTCTTCGACTCTGGCTTTACCCCCTCATCTGAGGGCGTGGAAACGCTTCATTAATTCCCGGATCTATCCAACTAGAGATTTTTTAGGGGTTACGGATGATGAGATGCTGCTGTTGTATGCACTGACAGTGGGAGCATACATTGATTGGGGGATTTTGATGTTCAAAACAGCAATTAATTTTGCAGTTGAGAGGCGTAATAGGGGAAGACCACTACCGTTTGCATGGGTTATCTCGCAACTTTGTGTCCAACTGAATCACGTACCTGAGTTTATTACAGACGAGATTTTTCCATCTCGTGATTCTCAGTTGGGACTACTTTCGGTAGATACTCCCGGATGTTCATCTACGGTTTGATGAGTTGTTTGAAATCAGTTAGAAGTTGTTGTTGTTAAATTAGTACTCGATTAAGTTAGTCGTTTAATCGCTTTTTAAATTAGTTTTCTTTAAAGTTTGTAATCGTTTCCTTAATGTTTAATATATATGTCATTTTCTTTAATTAACATAATATACGTTGAGAAAAATAATAAAATTAAAAACGCATAAAATTTTAATTTTTCTTTCACACCTACTTTTATTACTCATCAACATCGGATCGATGTCATTTCATAAGTGGGGAGTAGAGGTAAGTTAGTAAGTAAAAATTAAAATTTTCTCATAAAAATTAAAATTTTCTCATATAAATTTATATTTAAGTGCTTAATACTTAGTTTAATTTTTCTTGAATCAAAATAAGTAGATAGTATATAATTAATATGAATAAAAATAATATAAATTGGTAAGAATAGATTTTAATTAAGTAAAGTAAATTAGATATATTATAATTATATTATATATGTCAATTTTAGATTTTTATAAGATTTTAAGTATATGTAACTATACATAAATATTATCAAGTAATTTTCTTATGAAATTTAGTAAATATACTTATATCTATAATAAAATTTTAGAATAATTTTCTTTTCAAAACAAAATATGAATATGGAATTGGACTAGGGATGACGAATTTTTTTCCTACTTCAGCCTTGATTAGAGTGATCAAGACCGCACTCGAAATAGCCATTTTTTTTTTATTATAACCTACCCTTAGCCTATTTTGGTCTACATTTCCTAAAAATCCCACGAGTTTGCACGTACTTATGAAAGGAGATGATGACACAAAAGCTAAGAATGGTGTATGCTAAGATTGAAAAAATTAGATAAGTATTAGTATATTCGATCTTACCTCATGACGCTTGCAAGATAGTCGATTTTGGTAATACATTCGGATATGTTAATATTCTATAAAGGAATTAAGAACGAAGCACCATATTTACACGTAATTAATCAAATACCAATTATCTTCCTTATCTTTGATTGACAACTAAAAAATTACAAATATCGGTAGTAGTCGCCAATGATTTGAGTGCGATGAGGGTATTATCTCGAAATGTCCTATATCACTATGAGGTTTAAAAGCTCCCGATAAAGTTGAATCATAAGATCTCAAGAATGGTTACAAGTTTAAGGAAACCGGACTTGTAATTTTCGATCGAAAGAGTATTACTCCGATTAATCTTGATGAAGCAATGCCTGTAAGTTTGATTTTCTACACACACGCACGCTTTTAGTTCTTAAATCTCATAAAAAAATGATGATAATATCGGAAATTATTAATCGAGGTATTTTTGATCAAAATTATAAAGGTGTAAATGCGCATTTACTTGCTTCTTTCTCTTTTGATTTTTCTTTTCTATCCTTTTGATTGACCAACATCCTGAGCCTAAAAGTATAAGCCATTTTGTTAACTATTTGACTTAGTCCTTAATTCCAAATATTTCATATAAGTTGAGATAGGAGAATGATTCTAGAATTTTAATTATATTTAAGTAGATTATGCAGAATTTCATTTGAATAATAGTTGATAAATAATTTATCTAAGTTATCTACACTTTTATCTTGTTAATTTCTAAGAAATATATAATTAATATGTTTATAATATTGAAATGATATTTTACTAATTTGAAATTTAATCTACCACGTATATAATTTTTATTGTAATTTTTATATATTACGCTTATTTTGCTTTATGACGATCAAAGAGCTAAGTGGGGAGTAGTTGATGTATAACATTTATATGATAAAAATTAAGATATTTTATATACGTTATCGACTTTTTATATAAAATATAAGAAATTATAACGATAATCTTATAAAATATTAATAGTTATGAATAAATCTAAATACTATAAAAATCTAGTAAAAGTGATAAAAGCTATAAATTTTGTACCGGGTTAATAACCTGAGTGTAAGTGTCGATTCGTGGGTATTTTTGGTATTTTAATTGCGATTTTAGGTAAACCAAGATCCCGAGTGACGACACTTTTTGAAGTAAAAATCGTATATTTTGAAGGAAGTAAGGAAGTGCCACAAGATTTAAAGTTCAAGTGGATCAATAGTTCGTGACACCATTATCGAATTATATTTTCGACGAACAAATGGCCCATCAAAAAGGCATTTTCTGAAGAAGAGTCCTTCATGGAAGTTATAGATCTTTTCAAGAGATTTCCAACGCTTCTTGAATTATGTCATTTGGAGATCCAGAGCTCAAGTTATGATTTTATCAAGTTTCAGATCAAGTTATGGAATAAAAGGCTATCCGGATCAATCCGGATTAACCTCGGATCGATCCGAGGAGACATAATGATTATACAGCATGTGGTCCTGCAGAGAATAATCTGAGGGATAATATTTTTTAACCCCGGATCGATCCGGCATCACCTCGGATCGATCCGGCCCTGGAAAATTTTGCCTATAAGAAGAGCAGCTTTGCAGGCATTTAGAGCGGTACCAATATATTTTCTTTAACTCTTTTTCTTAGTAGTAATATGTATATAAGCCTTATGCCATAAATAAAGTAGTATCGTTATAATGCTCGAGAAATTATCAGAAGATCAGTGTTGTTGAAGTCGTTGTAACATCCGGAAAAATACAGCTTCTGATTCAACAGTTGTAATCGGGTAAAATTTCTTACGTATTTATGTTTGTTATGTTTGTTTTTATCTTTTTATAATGTTATTAGGCTAGATCTAATAACTAGCCAAAGTTATGTAATCGTTTTATTTCGATCTTCTCGGTAAAGGAATGCCGTCTAAGTAAAATTGACTAAAATTGAGTTAATTGAATCTTTTTCTATTCTGTAACGTATTGATAATATTCGGATTGACGTAATTAACCAAGATGAATTGCACCATATAACCTAACGATGAACCTGACCGCAGAAGTTAGGATATGAGATAAAAGATAGAAAAACCGGAGGTAAAATTGGCCGTCGCGGCGTGACTACGGAATCCTATTTCCTACCCGGGCGCGATTTGTCTTGGGAAAGATTAATCTTATTAAAATTGTGCTCGAGATCGTAATAATGTTAAAATCAACAGCTTTAATTAAAACTAACACCGGAAAGTTAAATCGATCCGCTTGACAACCGAGCCTTTTGAATAACATCGCCATCGACAAATGGAATAACCTCTTTTATCCGGGGTAGATTTGTACTGCACTGCTGTTCGCACTAACCGAGATTAGCATGGGGCGCTTGTGGAAATTGAACTCGATGACAATGACATATGACAATTTCATACGCTTCATGTGAGGAGGAATTGTTAACCTCGGGAGTGCACCGTTTCATTTACTCAATTGGACCTAATATAAAAGGAAAGATCGAAATGCATTCTCGCTCACTTTGACAAGATCGTATAAATCAATTATATAAACTTTGGCTAGTTCTATAAACTTAAATAAACTATATATTGGTATCTATATATTTATATCTATATATATATTTTGCAATTTATGTACATCTATATATATTTATATATCTATATATATTATATTAGAATAACTTTTAAATTACGCATTTATTTTATGTTAAGTAGAATAGTAGTGATCTGTGTTATAAAATTACGATTTAGATCGAGTTAATAACAGCTATTTGGTGTTTAACCACACTTAAAAGAATTACCACGTTTCCCTGAGGATTCGACACTCTGACTCACCATACTAGCACTACAGTTTGACCCGATACACTGTCGGTTAAGGACTGGTATTAGCACTAGAAAAGGCCACGTCAGACCTCGAGTGTCCTTCTTCAAATCCATCCAGTCGGATTGGGTGTGTCTACGCACTGCCTCTTCCCCTTGACAAAATCTATGCACCACATTAACACATTCATCCATGGTACGAGGACATCCCTGCTCAACTTTATGTACAACTTTGTATTACGCAGCCCTCCCACAAACGACGTGATCAGAAGTCGATCATCTGCGTCCTTGACTTGCATGGCCTCGAGATTGAACCTCTTCAAATACTCTAGCACTGTTTCATCTTTTTGTTGCTTCATATTCATGAGGTGTGTAGCGCTTAGATGAAATTTCTTGTTTACAATAAATACGTCTCGAAACTTACAGGCCAGCATAGCAAAACTAGATATCGAACCTGGTCGTAGCTTGGTGAACCATTCTCTGGCTCGACCGACGAGCATCGTCTCGAAAGCCCGACACCGCATCGCATCGGGTGCGCCATCCAATCTCATCTGAGACAGATACCTATGTAGATGATCCTCGGGGTCCGTGGTGCCATCATAGGGTTCTATCTTCGGTATTTTAAACCCCTTGGGTTTTGGGAACTCTTCAATCTCTTTCGTGAAAGGTGATTCCAACCACAGCGAGACCTGATTTTTTCCCAGAATAACATCCAACTCTTGCCTAACGCTGTCCTCATCCATCCTTTGATGTTTCTGTTGGATCTCATGTCTCTTTCTCTCCACGGAGCTGGAGGACGCACTGACTTCGTCCCCAGGAGCTCGCTGGGGCTTTTCTACAGCTTCTTTCTTACCGCCGTCTGCTTGCTGCTGTGCCATGAACGCCTCTGCTATGATCCTGAACATTAATCCGCGATCAGCCCCTGCCAATTGATCCACAATAACTTGGTTTTCCGGGGCGAGACCCTGCTTCTCCTTCTGGAGATCTTAGTGGACAGGATCCAGCACTGGATCTTTTGCCCCTTGCAGATCTAGATCTACCTGCTCGTTGATCTGCGAACCATGTTGATCTATGGCTTTGGAAGTGGTTTTCCTGGCGTTCTTATCCTTGGGAGGCATCGTGATCTTGATGTATTCAACAGTAGAGGATCGACCCTCCTTCCAGCGCCAATGCCGATGACAAATTATGTCACCTTGTTAATACGGGCCTGTATGAATCTAATGATGAATACCCCAAAACCCTAATGCCTTTGGAACGGGTGGTGGATTGTGTGATTTGCGGCTGAGTCTAAAAACTGGTCTTAGATTGCCTACGTATCATGTAATTGTCCAGGAATCAAGTCTTACGTAGTTCCTGGAACACGATATTTATAATGATAATGCATGCCCTAACCTTAATATTAGCTCGGTCTTAGCTATTGTCACATTTACCCTTAATGGGCCTTTCCCTTTGCCCAAGTTGTCACGCTGACAATTGGCCTTCGTAGCTGGTGCGGGCTCTGTCCTCGAGGTAGACCTGATCGACTTGCTCTAGCCGACTCTGGACCATTTCCCTACACTGCTCGATTATCGGGACTCGACATGCGTGCCCTGATACCAGGGCCGGTCCTACGTTTTGAGAGGCCTTAGGCGGAGAAAAAAAATAGGGCCTATTAACACGAAAAAAAAATTCGACCGAAAAATGATTTTTTTCTAGTATTCAAATTCATTTCATCATTTTCATACCCAAAACATACATATATATATATATATATATATATATATATATACATATTACTAAATATTAATTCAAGTATTCAACAATTCAACAACGCTCTTGAAGCACATTTGGAGGCGAAATCACTAATCAAAGTATAATCGTCAATTTCATCAACCGATTTCCGCTCAATCGATATTATGGCCAACCCATTCAAGCGTTCTTGAGTCATCGTGCTTTCGAAGATGGGTCTTTATTAGCTTCAACTTCAAAAACTCCGTTCACTGAGATGCAATCATTTACGGAATAGTCAACAATATCCGTAAACAACTTGTGTGTTTTCATAACTTGAGGACATGTCTTCAAAAATTCAAAATTTCGAGAGGTTCATCCACATCTTTGGGCAAAACATGTATAAGTTGTTGTAACTCATAATACAACTCTTCCCAATCAATATCCTCATGTGCACCTTTTGTCAACATTTTATTGGGCTTTTTTTCAAACATTGGGCCTTTTATTTTTTTTTTTTTTTTTTTTTTTTTTTTTTTTTCGGCAATATATATATGTGCTACGTACTCCGGTGGCATTGGGCCTAGGCAGCTGCCTGGCTTGCCTAAGGGTTGGGCCGGCCCTGCCTGATACTTAGTCATATTGCGGAGACCAATCATGAGACGACACGTGGAGGGGTGAAACCCTGTATCGTCAAAAACCAATCAAAGGCCCAACATACTTTATTTTACATTCAATAATAATAGAGGCACCTTGGCAAATCATGCTGATCACATAATCTATATATCTAAATTCGAAAGTTAATGAGCAGGGCTTATTGTGAAGTTATCACAAGAATTAATAACCTATATCCTTCTCGCTTTGGTGTATATAATACTCTTACGAAAATAATTATAGATACACCAACTAAATAGGCTAGAAACCACTTAGAGAACATAACTTTTATGCATCAAAACTAGATTTATTTCTTCGGCGCATGTACCAATAATTGTAATTTGTACCCAAAGAAATCATAAGTAATATACAGCAAGAATATCCAAATATTGGGCACCTACCAATATAGTACCAATTACTGAGCACTGCGAAAATATTAGAGATGCACTCAGTTGAACAGATTCAATAACAGATATGAATGGGCATTACCATAGCAATAAAATTATATCAATTATGTACTAGTTGACAGGAATCGATCAGATCTGTAATTAAACGGTTTAAAACGATCCTACAACACACAAATCACAAAATTTATCTTAAGCTTGTTAGTAGAGTGTATCGTGTGTGGAGTGATTTACGGAATATATCCGTAATTTATTGAAGAAATTACGGCAAATAAGATCAGAAATAAATAACACAAAAATAAAGTTCATTTAATTTACTAGATCTAACAAAATAACTATACCGTGCAGATCTGATTCGAACAATGAACAGTGAATAGTATGATGTATAAAATAAAGGACTAGAGATCAAACCGAGACGAGTAGTTACACTTTTCTTAAAACAAAGTGCTCCGGTATGGTGCCCACGGTAGTAGCAACTGTCTCCCAAGATACAACGGCTTATGTCTCGGATTTAGAGGCACTTCAAAAATCCGAGCTCCGACGAACTTACAGAGTGCTCCGACTTCTCTTCGACTCAATATCTAGATCTATATGGTTGTAACGCCCCCAGACTCCGTGCCTGGTAGCGCTAAATGAATCATAAATGTCCGGTCAACTGCTTAGACCGCCGTCCTCGCTTGGTCTAAAAGGGCTAACCCAAGTTGACAAGACATTTAAGTCTCACACTTATATGGGGATGAGCATTATCTTATTTTACCGATGTGGGACTTTACAATGGTAGACTCTTTCTAGTGGAAAAGACAAGAGAAAACTCGATAATCAAACATTCATGCATAGGGTTCTTTATAGAGTGGAGAGGAGGAGCCAATACTCGAATCTGATTGGCCGAACAACATCATTAAGTCGTCTTACTTTTCCCCTTGGAAAACTTATTAGGGCCGAAATTGCTTAATTTTGAAATTAAGCTCACAGCCGACTTTATTTCACATTCTGATTGATCGGATGACGTGTCGTCTGAATTCTGATTGGTCGGATGACTCAATCATATTAATTCTTCAATTCTGATTGATCGAATGACACAATCACATGCCAAAATTAATTTATGGTTAATTTCATAAAGAAATTTTGTCCAAAAAATTAATAGCAACACCCGAACCGAACCGAGCCGAGCTCGAGCACAGCCGGCCGGAAGGCGGCAGCGCGCGTGCGCGTGTAGAATTATCTAAGTCCTCCCTGCTACACAAAAGTGCTTTGCCTCTTAGGGCACATCCATAAGTGTCTCACTAGCACTTAAATATGTAGCTCAAGTCTTCCATCTTTCCAATGTGAGAGAGTTTGAGTTGATCACACCTTCAACTCCTCTCCCACAAATGTTTTACACCAATTTTACACATTAATTTTTCATTCACCCGATATCCGAATCGAGTGATTCCAAAGCCAAAATCATCTACTCCGTGAATAGTATTTTTAGACGTAATAATCTACCAGCTAATCTCACCGAAACGTATCCTAAATTTACGTTAAAGTTGACTGTTTCAACATATGTTTCAAGCCCCCATTTCATGGGTTTGGCTTATATCTCCAACATATTGTTGGTGCTGTTAAAGTGGGGCTATACAAATTTAAAAAGGGACAATTATTCAAAAGGACGCATATTGGACTTAATTAGGCAAAAAGGACACCTAAAACAAACACTTAGTTATTAGGACAAAAAATAGGTAGATAGACCCAAATACCCCTGTTTTATTCTCGCTTCATTGCTGCAACAGTTACTTCCAGACATTAAGCAACCTCTATTTACGGCTCCAGGTTATTGACGGCGATGAGAAACAGCGGAATCGGAGCCAAATCGGAGTGCAGAAGCAGCGAAACCAGATGATAACATACTAATTAGCATAATAGTAAGAAGAATCCCATTTTGCCTCAGCTGTGCTGCGTTTTTTTTTTCGTTGAAAAGAGCTGTGGTGTGTTTCTGAATCTTGTGATAGTGTTTCATTTAGAGTTGTGTTGTGGTGTTAGTCTGGTCCTGGCCTTGCGTTTTTCTGGTTGCAGATTCCCCTCACTTGCACTTGGGCCGGATCTCTCTTGAAGAGTGCAAGTAGAAGCTGCAAGATGCAGGGAGCTACATTTGTAATGGCCTGATAATTGCATTAGTACGCTGGTTTGGAGCTACTTGAAGCTGCTTCCATTTCCAACTTATGCTTCCTGATTTCAAAAGTACAAGATTTGTTCACTGATGGAGCTGTAATTTTTTACGACGCATTCTACCCCTAAAAGCACTCTTCATTTATATGAAGAGTGCAAACAGGTCTGAACCTTTTTTGAGTCTCTTCTGCTATGTTTTTACTTTGGTGTTGCTGTTTTCTTTTTCTTTTTCTTGGCCGTAGGAGGCGAGGCAGGGTGCTGTAATGTGGAATTGGGTTGATGTAGATTGTAGGCAGCTTTGGGCTAATTAATGGCTGTGTTTTGGCAAATGACATTGCATCCTTTGGAGCAATAGGCTTTGTAGAGACCTCTTATGGTTTGATGCTGATATTATGGTCCAAGCACACTAGATTTTGGAGGTTTTTTTGACTTTGCTGGGGTGTTTTTGCAAGTTGCAGGTTGCACTATATACTGTAAATTAAGGTAAATTTGTAACATAGACATTAGAACCATATATATGCAACATAATTTTTACTCAGATCTACACCACATGTACCGCATAGATTACAAAATTCCCTATCTGAATTATGTCTTATAGAGATTCTAATGCATTTCATTCCGAACATAGATTCTCTAAAATATATAGAGAAAGCGGTGTTTGAGTCAGTAAAATAGACAATCTGTTAAAAAAAATGATGCTAGTTCTCTTATGTGTGTGTTTGTGCAAATAATTTCTCTAAATTTTAATGATTGAGTTTCTGCATAAATGCAATTCTAATGGTCTAATGTGTACAGCTAGGTTCAGTGGAACAATTTATGCAAGAATCTAAATTGCTTATACATGTAAATGGAATCCAGAAACCTCCAACTGGATTCAGGTTTGGAAAACAGCAAATGCATGCCTATTTTTCAACCAATCTCCTGCTAAGGTACTTTCAGCAAACACTAGTTTTGAGGTATGATGGACCTAGTAATCATTTAGAAACGAGTCCTCGTTTGGTTTTAAATCACATAAAACTACGATCAACATAAATCTTTCACCTTAATTCATATTTTTATGCAGTGACATCGGCAATCATATCTGCAGTGATAACAACATTTTATGCAGTGACATCGGCAATCATATATGCATGACATCAACAATTTATGCAGTAACATCGGCAATAAGATATGCAGCGACTCAATATTTTATGCAGTGACATCAGCAATCATAAATGAATGACATCAACAATTTATGTAGTGACATCGGCAATCAAATATGCAGTGACATCAACATTTTATCTGCACTGACATCGGCAATCAAATATGCAGTGACATGTGAAAATGATGTGACGTGTGACGATGCAGTGACCGCGCCCGATCCATCCACCACCCACCCGATACATTTATTATAATTTTTCTTTATAATTCAAATAATATTATTCGAGTCGAGTATTAGACAAGTCGACCTCGATCTTGTTATATTTTATAAATAATAAGTGAATTCTAAGTAAATAATCAAGCTTACGAGCAGAGTCGAGCTATATCGAGTATTTAGCGAGTCTAATTTGATCTTGTCTTTTTATGGCTCAATCGAGCCCAAACTTTTTTAGTCGAGTCGAGCTCGAACCCTAGGGAGTATCAACTCGACTCGGCTCAATTACGCCCCTAATATGAATGACACTACACTTATTTTACAAAGTTACCTTATGCAGTGATACTCAATGACACAAACATTTTATGAAGTGACACTCAATGACAACAATATCTTATGAAGTGACACAATATGCAATGACACCATCGTATTCAATGTGAATGCACTCAAAACAGTCGTATATTCACCATCAAGTGTCAGTATATTTTCTCTTTAATTGGCTTTGTGTGAAAATATATTTATTTTACAAAGTTACCAAACTTTTAAGCAAAAGAGACCCATGATATCAACATTTTATGCAGTGACATCGGCAATCATATATGCAGAGACATCGTGATGAAGTGACACCGTGATGCATTGACAACCACGATGCATTGATATCGGCAATCATAAATGAAGTGACATCGACATTCATATATGCAGTGACATCGGCAATTATATATGCGTGACATCAACAATTTATGCAGTGACATCGCGATGAAGTGAAACCGCGATGCAGTGGCCACCCCGATGCAGAGACACCGCGATGAAGTGGCCACCCCCGATGCAGAGACACCGCGATGCAGTGATCACCGAGATGCAGTGACATTTGATTAAACAACACCGTGATGACGATATTTTTCCGACTTAATTTCATAAAATCGATTTATTTTCTTCATAAAATTGACTTCAAATGGTTATATCTTTTGATATAAAACTACGATCAACATAAATCTTTCACCTTAATTCATATTTTTATGCAGTTACATCGGCAATCATATATGCAGTGATATCAACATTTTATGCAGTGACATCGGCAATCATATATGCGTGACATCAACAATTTATGCAAATGACATCGGCAATCGATATCGCAGATGACATCAACATTTTATCAAAGTGACATCGGCAATTTATGCGATGACATTGGCATTTTATGCAGATGACATCAACAATTTATGCAGATGACATTGGCATTTTATGCAGTGACGTCGCCAAATCATACACAAACCCACCATCAACGTATATCTTTGCTTTCTTTGTTTCAAGGTGATGCATGTTAAACTAATTGATCATTATTACATCATGATCAACGGTGTCGATACATGATGTGACACTCGTTGTGTCACAACGGTTGTGTCCGGATCATTCCTCAAAAAAAAAGAAAGGAAAAAAATAAAATATCATCCAAAGCTTTTCATAAAAATTGATATTTTTTCGACTTAGTTTCTGAAAATTGAAATTTTCTTCATAAAAATTGACGTGATGCAATGACATGTGAAGATGAAGCGACACGTAAAAATGCAGGGACAATTGAAGATGAACAATCCATTCGTGAAGCAACAACATGCAGTACAAAATGAGCATAAATTGAGAAGTAGTAAACAACATCGTGATGACATTTGATATTTTTCCGACTTAATTTCATAAAATCGATTTATTTTCTTCATAAAATCGACTTCACATGGTTATATATTTTGATATAAAACTACGATCAACATAAATCTTTCACCTTAATTCATATTTTTTATGCAGTTACATCGGCAATTATATATGCAGTGACATCGGCAATCATATATGCGTGACATCAACAATTTATGCAGTGACATCGGCAATCAGATATGCAGTGACATCGGCAATTTATGCAGTGACATCGGCAATTTATGCAGTGACATCAACAATTTATGCAGTGACATTGGCATTTTATGCAGTGACATCGCCAAATCATACACAAACCCACCATCAACGTATATCTTTGCTTTCTTTGTTTCAAGGTGATGCATGTTAAACTAATTGATCATTATTACATAATGATCAACGGTGTCGATACACGATGTGACACTCGTTGTGTCACAACAGTTGTGTCCGGATCATATATGCAGTGATAACAACATTTTATGCAGTGACATCGGCAATCATATATGCAGTGATAACAACATTTTATGCAGTGACATCGGAAATCATATATGCATGACATCAACAATTTATGCAGTAACATCGGCAATCATATATGCAGTGATAACAACATTTTATGCAGTGATGACATTTTATAGACCACCGGGATGCAGTGACATTTGATGAAGCAACACCGTGATGACATTTGATATTTTTCCGACTTAATTTCATAAAATCAGTTTATTTTCTTCATAAAATCGACTTCAAATGGCTATATCATATGATATAAAACTACGATCAACATAAATCTTTCACCTTAATTCATATTTTTATGCAGTGACATCGGCAATCATATATGCAGTGATATCAACATTTTACGCAGTGACATCGACAATCATATATGTATGACATCAACAATTTATGCAGTGACATCGGCAATCAGATATGCAGTGACATCAACATTTTATGCAGTGACATCAGCAATCATATATGAATGACATCAACAATTTATGTCATGACATCGGCAATCAAATATGCAGTGACATCAACATTTTTGTTGAACTTTTTGTCCCGAAATTAGGAAGATATTTCAGGGGAATCGAGCTTATGAGCCGCGTCGAGCTATATCGAGTACTTAGCTGGTCGAGTTCGATGTCGCCTTTTTATAGCTCGATCGAGCCCAAACTTTTTTAGCCGAATCAAGCTTGAGCCCTAAAGAGTATCGATTCGACTCGACTCGGCTCGAGTACACCCTTAATATTGTGAATGCAAAAAAAAATGTCATTGCATTTTTGTACACAAGCAGAATCATAGCTCATGGATGCAAAAAAAATAGTCAAAGATTGCATTCTCTCTTATCATGTATGTACAAGCTGCCTGGAGATTATGGGCTTGACCCACTTGGCCTTGGAAAGGATCCAACATTCTTGAAATGGTACAGAGAAGCAAACAAAAATAATTGAAATAAGCTCTGTTTGTAAAATGAAATCAACAATGAAACCAAAGCTCTGTTTCTGAAAACAAACAAACAATAAAATGAAATCAGCCTTTCAAAAAGTAAGAAAGAAAAAAAAGAAAGAAAAAAAAAGAAATCAGATCCGACAAAAGAAAATAATCGAGATTTATGACATGGTAGCGTCGAAATTATATCGAAAGATTTAGTCGATCGAGTTCGATGTTGTCTTTTTATGGCTCAATCGAGCCCGAACTTTTTTAGTAGATTCGAGCTTGAGCCCTAGGGAGTATCTAATAACACACAATAACACCAACATTTTATGAAGTGACATCAACACTCAAATTGCAAAAACAAATTCTCTAACAGTAAATGCAGTGACATCAATATCACCGCATCAATTTTATTCCAAATCATACACAAACCCACGATCAATTGCCCAAACATCATGGGGCCAAAAAAACCAAAAATTAACCATAAAATTCAGCATTATCACAATCATTTATTCTTTCCTTTTTTGAACACTTTGTTCTGCAAAACAGAACCATCATCCAAGGCAGCATTACCAGTCAAGGAAGCAGCAGTGACAGCCTTAACAACATCATTAGAAGCAGCCAAAACAGATGCACCAGCTCCAAAAGGATCAACAGCAGCAGGTCTAGTTGCAGGAGAATGAATAATAGCAGCAGGCTTGTCAAAAGGGGCAGCAATCAACTTAGAAGTTCCAACACCTTTCAAAACACCAACAATAGCAGGAGCTGTATCAGGAACACAAGCAGCATCAGAGTTTACAGCGGCTCTTCAATGTGGTGCTACAAGCATCATTACAAAACCCCAAGACTTTGTATTCTTCTAAACATCTAAGTAAATCTAAGCTACAGATGAATCCATCACTCTACCTCCTTACTTTCCTACTTCATTCATTGCAAAAGAGCAATCTTCAATCTTTTTTTAATAGCCAAGAGAAAAGCTGCTCCAAGTTGCAGCATTTGTGAGACCACTCCCATAATGAGTAGCAAAAACAGCATTAAATTTGCACAGAAGCAACAACTATTCAATAACCACCAAAAGCATCTAGAACATGTAGCATCCAAAACAGCAGATAAGGGGCAGGCAATAATCAGAAAAGGCTAAGTATTTGAACCTGCACATAATGGCCATAATAAAGCTAGCAAAAAAACAGTATAGAAAAAACACAACCTGTTTCTTCAATCTTTCTTCAGTATTCTCTTCTTTTTCTTCAGGTTGTTCAATGTCACTGCATAATTTTTTTTCCAAATCATACTCAAATCCAACATCAACCTCATGTCACTGCACCAATTTTCTTTCAAATCAAACTCAAACCCACCAACAAACCTAGTTATAGACTCCGAAAAATCCCCGGAAAACACGTTATGCCCCAAATCAAGAAGATGCAAGTTCTGGCAAATAGCATTTTGGCAATCCAGGCATATGAATAACTTCAGACAGGTACTTTCCATGAAGATTAAGTGAAACAAGTTTATCACATAAGTTCCAAATCGATGTCGGTAAACGACTTATTGACAATTGCATCCCAAAAAAACTGAAAAGCAAATAAGAAGAAAACACTTAAAGCATACGCTATCCAATCTGTATATGTAAATCTGATTTGTTTTTTTTTCTTTCAAAGCTCATCAATGGCTACTGCGCATATGTTGCAAATAACATTGTTGTGTTAAAACCCTCTTTGTATCTATTTTTCACTGCTAAACTGAAAACTATGAATGAACAATTCCTCAAATTTTCAACAGGTTAAACAGGCAACTATAACTAGTCCGGTTATTCTTCAAGATTAATAACTTAAATTGTATACATACACAAAGCCGATTTTTTAAACTGAATGAATCACACTATCAAATCCATTGGCTAGCTATAGTTATGTTTATTTCTCAATATACCCATCATCACTCGTAAGTCTCTGTTCTAATATGATTAAAGACATGGTTTTTGCAGTTAGACCAACTATATTACTAATTAACATTCTCTCTTACCAACATTTTACCATTTAAAAAAGAATGGATGCTTACCAAGAGCATATGAAGATGAAGATGACAGTATTAGATTGAATTCCAAGAAGAAGGGTACAATACAATTGATCAATCAAAAACAGAGACAACAAATTCGGCTTCTGGATTATTGGCTGAGAAATGATTTCTAATTCCTCCAGCTTCCACCTTCCGAATCGCCGACGTCCACCATATCCACCACCACCACCACCGTGTCCACCGCCTCCACCTTCACGTCTACCACCATAACCACCACCGCCTCCACCCTCACGGCGTCCTCCATATCCTCCACCACCACCGTCGTACACAGAAGAAGATATCAAATATTGGAGGAAAGGAAGAAGCAGGTAGAGAATTTTTAGATCTGAAGAATTGAATCGTCCGGACGGTAAATGCACTAAAGGGCAAAAATGGAAACATAAAAGAAATCCGTCATTATAACTAATGATCTTTTAAATGTGTCCTATGTGCCTAATTAAGTCCCAAAACACGTCCTTATAAACAAATAACACATTTAAAAATTCAGTAGGATGTCTATTTGCTTTGCAATAAATAGTGGTTGATTGGCTTTTTATTCAATTTTTTTCTAAGAAGTGTGCGAGTGTTAAGTATATAGTGTATTTGTCACGTGATCGAATAGGAGATCTCTTACAACTGTTGGAAAGAATGGTTTTTGAAAAAGATTATACCAAGGCTGAAGAAATGGATGACATGGATGGTAAACATATTTTGTATGTTATCATTATTTTACTCCATTTCAGTTAAATGATGGTATCTATGTGAAACTTATTTGAAGATGAATTAGTTAAATGTTGGTATTTATCGCACTGGTCCTACGTTTTTAGCGTAGCTCAGTTAAAAAAATTAGGCGCATGTCTGAAAAAAAAAAAAAAAAAAATCGAATCAAAATACAATTTTTTTCTAATACATTCATATACAAACATCAAATCCATAATGTAAACACAAAACATACATATATATTTTCTCGATTTCCTTTTTTTTTCCTTTTATGACTTAAATTTATTTATCTTTTCATATATAAAGCGTACATTTCTAATTTTTTTCAATTCTTTTTATCTGCTACTTTCTTGTGAAGAACATTTAATAACAATATAAATTGTTTTATTGGGTTGGATATTTTTTTAAAGAATCGGACTATATATAAATTTTTATTGGGTTGGGTATATTTTTTTTTTTAAAGAATCAGGCTATTTTTGTTATCAAAATCGAACTTTTAATATACGATTTTTTTATAAATCGATCGGATTAACTCTATAAAAAAAAAATTTGGATAAGCAAAACATGTACTGATTGGAAACTATATTGGGATTCATTGGGCCAAGCCGACTGGCTCGCCTGGCTTGTGATAGGGCCGGCCCTGGTATTTATGTAAACCCAGAGAGAAATAAATCAGTATTTTTTCTGTGTGGTTGCTGAGCTGTTGCTTTGATGAGAACACTTAACATGATTTGGAAATGGATAATGTAAATTAAACAATAGATTCAGAGTACCTGAACAGCGGAAGAAATCATCAGGATTGTTTCCCTATCATCAGGATTGTTTCCCTACCTCCATTGTTACTCGACTATGTCTCTGTTGTTGCCGTCTTGATGAGAGGATTCCGACATCTCTCTTCTTGCCTACAACCATTATGTGTTGGTTTATTTCATATGCTTTATGATGGAATAAAGCATTGCTTTTATAGGCGGAGAGAGGACCGAAATCCGAATTGACTCAGGGTTTAGATTTAATCTCGGCCGTCCATCAAAGCCGAGTTTTAATCGGATTAAAACTCCTTTTAAATAACCAATAATAATAAATAGCATATTTCCTAGGGAAAATGAATTTCCTATAAGACCACTATTATGGGGAAGAAAATTACACGGGATCAATTAATGACCGACATAATTTTTCTTACATTCTCCCACTTGGTCGATATGAATATTCATTAATGTTTTCCTTAAGGATCATAAGGCGCGCGTTATATGCTAAACATTTCCTTTAGTCGGTTAGCGTAAGTGTCATCATTAATCTAACTGTCAATGCGAGTCATAGTGGTTACGCATCATTATGCAACATTCTTCCTTCTATGCACCACAACATTTACAACTGTCTTAACTAGGCCATAAGCGGAGATTACATAAACGGTCCCATTATGTCTTTGCAAGAGACAATTTCTGTTATAATATATCCATTCGTAAGGTGTGTACACAATGGAAAACAGAAAACAATAATGATGTAGAAGAGTGACATTAAGAGCTCCACAAATGTCAAACATAAGTATAAATAAATGGCAGAACATGATAATTAGGGGCTATCCTCAAGACTCATTCTTTCAGTGTCTCTGTTATGTCTTCGGGTAGTCCTTTCGTAAATATTTCTGCAACCATAAGATTTGTCAATTTGTGTTCAATGACAAACAAATTTCTTCTAACATCTTGCTTCATAATAGATATTTAAGGTCCATGTGTTTTGGTCCCTTAGATATCATGTCATGCTTAGAGATCCATGTCCCCTGATTGCGACCCTCATAACATGCCACATACTCTTCTTTCATGGTGGATGAGTAAGTCAACTATGACTTCGGCTTTTCCGTGATCGCGCACCTCCGTTTAGAAGATACACGTAGCCAAGAGTACAAAGTCCGGTGTCGGTTTATCCTCCAAAATCCGAGTCAATAACTTGATCACTGTGGGTGTCCTGATTTTCAAGATGTGAGCATGTAATTCTGTTCCTTTAAGTATCTCAAGATTTCTTAGCGACTTTCCAGTGAGACATTCTTGGATTGCTTTGAAATGTACCTATCATGCCAAAGAACATGACTAATGTCGTCATGTACAAACTCAGACATACTGTAAACTCTCTACAAGAGAAGCATAAGGGCGTTTTCCATATCTTTACGTTCCAAATCATTCTCATGGAATAATATTAGAACAATAATGGAAGAACATGTCATCATGCCAAATCTTTCCAAAACTTTATCAATATAGGCTTTTGAGACAATCCTAAATATTAAATGCCTGTCATCACGGAATATTTCTATCCCTAACACATAGGAAGCCCCGCTTAAGTCTTTCATTTCAAAGTTCTTGAAGAGATCGGCCTTGGTTTCATGTAATACACCAAGATTATCACGACCAATGATAGATCACGAATATACTGAGAATCAAAAATATGAACATACTCCCACCGATCTTGAGGTATATGCAAGGGTCGATTGTGCTCTCATTGAAACCAAAACAAGAATGGTTTCATGAAACTTTAAGTACCGTTACCTCAAAAGCTTGTTTCATCCATATATTGATTTCTTAAGCTTGCACCATGTCTTCTTGACCTTCAATAATGAATTCTTTAGGTTGACGCATGTAGACTTCTTCTTTCAAGTCTTCATTCGAAAAGGCTATTTTCACATTCATGTGGTGTAACTCGAGATCATAATGAGCTACTAGCACCATGATAATTCTAAAGCGATCTTTCTGGACACTTTGGAAAAAGTCTCATTATAATCAAAGCCTTCTTTCTGATTGAAACTTCTGGCAACAAGTCGGGCTTTATATCGTTCAATGTTACCACTACAGCCGCGCTTAGTCTTGAAGACCCACTTACAGCCAACTGGTTTGTGTCCTGAAGGTAATTGAACGACTTCCCATACTTGATTTTCATCCATATATTTCAATTCATCTTTCATGGCATCAATCCACTAACTAGAACTAACTTCCTTAATGGCTTGTGAAAATGAAACCGGATCTTTACTTGTCCCTTGCTCATATTCTACTTGATAAAGCATGAAATCATCAGGAATAGCAGACCTCCTTTGTATTTGAGATCTTCTTAATGCTGGTTCCTTTGGTGCTTCATTACTATTTTCATTGGCGATGATCTCATCATGGAGTTGTTGATCATTTATTGGATTTTCTTCATTGTTCAACGGTTCAACAATGGAGAGATTCCTAATACTTTTCAGAATAGGGTTAAAAGGGATGGGTACCCTTATTTCCTTTATGATCACATCACGAATTTTATAACTCCCACTGATTTAGCCATTCTTGTAGAATATAGCATTATCGGTTTCAAAAATTCTCGTGTATGGTTAGGACAATAAAACCTATATCGTTTGGATTTTTCTGGGTAACCTTGAAGTAACCACTAACTGTTCTAAATCCAATTTCTTTACTTGTGGATTGTAAATTCTAGCCTCAGCTGGACATCCCCATATTTGGAGATGCTTCAAATTAGGTTTCCACCCTTTCCACAGTTCAAAAGGTGTCTTTGGAACGGCCTTACTGGGAATCCTATTTGAAATGTAAATAGCTGTGCATAAAGCATCTATCCACAATGATATAGGCATCATCATGACTCATCATAGATCTAACCATTTCCATATATGTATTACTCTGCCTTTCTGCTACACCATTCCGCCATGGAGATCCAGGCATTGTGTATTGAGCAATAATTCCAGCTTTTAGAGAATTTTTGCAAAAGGTCTAGGATGTTGTCATGTTTCGTCATACATTCCATAAAATTCACCACCTCTATCCAACCTTATGATTTTCACCTTTCTATCTTGTTGTCTCTCGACATCAGTTATGAACATTTGTATAGTGTCCACAGATTGAGATTTGTAATTCAACAAGTATAGATAACAGTAACATGAATAATCATTGATAAGAGTGATAAAATACTTTTCTCTTCCAAAGGTGGGAGCATCAAAGGTCCACAAACGTCTGTATGTATTATTTCAAGAAGCTGGGTAGTGGTTAAATTGAGATACAAAATATTTAATGAGGCTAATTTAAACAACACTTACATAAGAGTGTAGTATAGACAAGAAATAAGGTGCTCCTGTGGGTAGTCACCATAAATTCTTCACATAATGTCGTGATACTCACACATAATTGAGTGGTATTTTTGTAAAGAAGACGAACAAGGTATCTGTGGATATCCTTGACCTTCGTAATATACACCCCATTTATCTTTATGTTGTGCTGATAAGATGAGTTTCAGCAAAAGTGGTATTAAGATAAGTTTAATAAAAAGGGCTACACTTAAAAGCTAATAACTTAATACAACATAAAAGTTGCTTATACCAACTAACTAGGGTCAAATAGCAATGTAATCCTTAATTTGACATATCCCTTAATTCGAACCATTTGTCAATTTAACTGAATATCAATAAAATTTTCAATCACTTCACATAATGTGATAAAACATTCACGAATCATCATGTTAGGCTGCTGTGGCAATACCCAACATTTGACACCATCGACATTCAAGTATCGGCAATCATTTAGAGGTCAACTAAACATTATGTTGACATAAACATATGCAATATAATACTTAAAAATGGTTCAAGTATGCATGTCTATTGCCTTTCTGAACTTACAAAATAAATATGTCACGAGCTAATCACTAAACATAATGTGAATAGTCTTTATATGTCAATGATTTGAGCTGCTGTGGCAATACTATAAACTTTGACATACCTATAAGACATATTTTTAATATTTGCAATAATTCAACCTATAAGACATATTTCTAATATTTGCCATACTTCAATAATTTAAAGGGCAAAACTTTATGATATGTCAAAACTTTTATATGAACTAAATATTATCACCTTCACAATATTTTGTCACTTTACCCATATTTGACTCATCGCATCGCATATTATAATTAATCTATGCTTATCACAAAATATTGAACTCACCATAGTGAAAATTAAAATAATTAAAGGGATAGACATTTTTCAAGATGTGTCTACAGTAATGTACATACATCAACATAAAAGACACAAAAGAATTTCCATTATTATAAGAAAGAGTAATTCCTGTATGGGCTATATTATAACCGTGTATTAAATATGATGAATTTGTTTACTTGTAGCCTGTGGCCTTTCTTATCACTAAAAGATGTAGTAGTATCTAGTAACATAAATCATACTATTACAAATTTTGCAAATAAGCATACGAAAGACACTTGTCATAAATGTGATGAATCATAATGTGTCAAAACATTAGATATATGACACTATTTGTCACAATTAAATGTGATAAATCACTCAATATATGTTGTGGTCATATTAAAATAATCTTCCTATCAAAATCTATACATGTAAATTGCACATGATATATAGCAGATAACTTCTCGTCAATTAAATGGAAGATCAGTAAAATTATTCCATATAGCAAAACTATATCGACTTTACTACTTTATTTGCAGTACTTAAATCGGCCCACCTTATTATTATTATAATTATTATTTCATAAAAAAAAATATTATTATTATTATTATTATTATAAATTTTTTTTTTTTGACAGCAAATAAAAAAAAGAGGAGAGTAATAAAATGACAAATACGTAAATGATGGGACCAATACATTTAATGTAGCGGCTGCATTAACTTTTTTTTTTATTTTTTATTTTTATAATTTTTAATTTTTATTTAACGTACAGGGATAAAGTAGGTAAAAAAAATAAAAATTCATCAATCCTAATTCAGCCGCCGCCGGGCCGCTGCTTATGTATTATCATTTATGCAGCGGGATTTTCTCCACAGTACAGTAATGGGAGGCATGGAATAGATAATAAAGTCATCAAATCATCAATGAATGTTCAAGTAAAATAAAATAAAATAAAACGTTGAACCTCCTTCGTTTGTCGCCGTGATAGATGACTAATTGATAATAGAAAATACAGATGCCGTCACCCCAAGAAGCAAACTTTAAACTAGCCGCTGCTTACCGTAATTGCATATTCCCTAATTGCTTATGGCTTAATAATCATAGTAAAAGGCATGCAGACTTAATATGCCTACTAACTTCTGGATTCGATCTACCAACGCATCATGTAACAGCAGCATGAAATTAATCAAATCGACCTTAATACTTTAACGATTAAATAGATCGATTAATAAATCGAACAACAATGATGATAGGTTGGCTCTGATACCACATGTAAATTAAAAAATAGGTTCAGAGTACCTGAACAGCGGAAGAAATCATCAGGATTGTTTCCCTATCATCAGGATTGTTTCCCTACCTCCATTGTTACTCGACTATGTCTCTGTTGTTGCCGTCTTGATGAGAGGATTCCGACATCTCTCTTCTTGCCTACAACCATTATGTGTTGGTTTATTTCATATGCTTTATGATGGAATAAAGCATTGCTTTTATAGGCGGAGAGAGGGCCGAAATCCGAATTGACTCAGGGTTTAGATTTAATCTCGGCCGTCCATCAAAGCCGAGTTTTAATCGGATTAAAACTCCTTTTAATTAACCAATAATAATAAATAGCATATTTCCTAGGGAAAACGAATTTCCTATAAGACCACTATTATGGGGAAGAAAATTACACAGGATCAATTAATGACCGACATAATTTTTCTTACAGATAATGATTCCGGCTGGAAATGGATAATGATTCCGGCACCGAAAGGTGCACAGAAAAAGACAACAACAAACACTTTGGATCTCACCTTGATTGTTAAAAAAAACATATAAAGAAAAAGCTAGACCACATATGACATGGTCGGGCGATGAGGTGAGGATGAATGAATGTGTCTAAATCATTTTTGTTTGGGGATTTAGCTCTTTCTTAAAAAGAACATAATTGGACTGTATCAGTAGATATCCTTCATAAGTTCTTTTTTTCATACTTTGTTTTTTTAAGTTTTGCAATAAACTACAGAATAAAATTGTTGCTAATTATAAGGTGAATTATTCTAGCACATATTGTATTGCGGCCCTAACAACAATAAATAAAAAGGAGAACTTCCAGAAAAGTTGCAAATTCTTCACGGGTACGATTTGATGATGAAGGACACGGTCTCGTCCGTCGTTGGCCTCAGCAGTGTCAGACAAACCTCTACCTTCACGGACCATAGCTTTAGATGGAGCATACCACCGAAACGAGTTGCAGAGATTCTCAATCAGTCGGCTTTATCTGAGAAAAGGAGCTATTGTAATATCCCGATTTTCGAAAAAGGGCATTTCAGTCTTTTAACGAAAAATCGGAATATTATATTTATTTTAATTTTGGAAAAAAAAGGAAAAAGAGAAATTTAATGATTTTGGTTAATGGAGGAAATTAATAAGGAAATAATGGTTTTGTTTAATGGGAGTTAAAGGAAAAGGTAATTAGGGGATTAATGAGAATTTAACTTCCATAAGTTAAAATAAAAAATAAAAATAAAAAAATAGAGAAAACGGTTCATCAGAGAAAGAGGCGCAGGTTTTTGGGAAAAGAAAAGAGGGGAAGAGTTTTTCGATAATCAAGCTAATCCGTTGCTCGGTTGCGCAGACATCTCAAGGAGAAAAGATTCTACGTGACGCAAGGATCGTGTGGATACAAATTTCTTTGGGAGAAGGTTAGTTTTTATCAAGTTATGGATTCCGTGTTTCGATCAAGTTTAGGTGTTCTAAACCTTCCTTTTCGTAGTTTTCAGCGTTTAGAATTCTTGGTAGATTGTCAGGGCCGGTCCTACGTTTTTTAGGGCCGAAGCCAGTTAAAAAAAATTGGGCCTATGTACACAAAAAAAAAATCGACCGAAAATACAATTTTTTTTCTAATACATTCATATACAAACATCAAATTCATAATGCAAACACAAAACATACATATATATTCGTAAGTGTGTTTATCCTTTGATTTATGCTGATTTCCCTTATTTTTTTCCCTTTATGACTAATTTATTTATCTTGATATATAAAGCGTACTCAATTTTTTTTTTTCGAATTCTTTTTATCTGCTACTTTCTTGTGAAGAACGTTTAATAACATATAAATTGTTTTATTGGGTTGTATATTTTTTTAAAGAATCGGGCCTATATATAAATTTTTTATTGGGTTGGGTATTTTTTTAAAGAATCGGGCTATTTGTTATCAAAATCGGGGTTTTAATATACGATTTTTTTATAAATCGATCGGATTAACTTTATAAATTTTTTTTCGGATAAGCAAAACATGTACTGATTGGGCCTATCGGGATTCATTGGGCCAAGCCGACTGGCTCGCCTGGCTTGTGATAGGGCCGGCCCTGTAGATTGTTAATCGATAGATGAATCATTTTTGTATAGGTTGAATTGAGAGCTAGGTATTTGTTGGAGTTGGATCGTTGTCGCTCGCTTTTAAAAGGTAACGGGGTTTTCATATTGAATGATTGATGTTTTATAATAATTAATGTGAAGTAAAAGGTGTTCAACCGTGTTTAATCGTGTCATTGTTGGTGTCCTACCTTTTCTTTTCGTTGCAGTTCTTCGTTGCTATTGGTTTTATATTTTATTTTATGATATTTGTATTTGCCTGTGCTTGGGTAGCTGGGTGCCGTAGGAAAAAAAAAAAAAAAGAGAAAAAGGGAAATGTATTCTTTCATGTCCTTGCAAGTTGTTTTTGAACAATAAATAAATAAATATATGAATTGAAGCAGAAGGAACGAAAAGCAGCAGTAGAAAAAAAAAGTAGCAGAGGAAAAAAAAAATGGTTGGAGATAGGGAGGAAAGAAAAAGATTAAAGAAACAAAAAAAAATGGGAACAACAGCATTTCTTAAAGAAAAAAAAAATAGAATAGCTAAGTGTTTAATTAATTTGTTTGTAGGTGGTGGTATACTAGAGTATGGTTTGGGGTCTTCCTAATATGATCTAAACAACATTAATAAATATTCATAAACATTACAAAGCCATAAATAGGTTTTTCTGATGCGTTTAGTTCTGCACCAAGTGGACTTCTTATGGATGAAACTTGGGACCGTCGGAAACTTAGGATTGGCCTTGTGCTTTGATGAACTAGGGATCATCATTGTCTGTGTAATTGCGAGATTGAGTCTAGAAGTCTAAGAAGAGGGAGTAGGGAGCTTTTGTACTGAATGAAACTAGGTGGCTAGTTAATCGCTTAATAAACGTAATTGACTAGATAAAAGATTAAGCATCATGAGAGCTTGAATAGGCACAGTACAACATCGGCAATGTGTTGGTTGGCCAGATAAAGTGGTAATGGTCACTGCCGGATTCTAGACAAAGCCAGTTAAAGTAGTGATCATACCGCCGGACAACCTCACGAACTAAATAGTCATTCACCGGACGACTTTCTAGTGCTAGCCGCTTAAAAAGTGATTGATCGTCTCGGGACCGCTAGAGATTTATCTCTATAGGGTTGCAACTTTTGTCTTAGTGCATATCTCACTAAGTGTAGTGCCCTCATAAACATCTTTGTAACATAGATAAGCTAAGCTAGTAACCCTAGGGACCTCATGTTATACTATGAATATAACGTGATAGTTAGATGTAAGAACATGTTTAAGCGGTTTATTAATAAGATAATGGTTACTTGCTTTCTTTATAAAACGCATGATTTCAATAGCTTCTACTCGTTACTAAATGCGTATGTACTTACCCGTTAAATGTTTTATTGAGAAGATGAAACGAGGTTTATGGAGACGAGGAGTATGATGAAGATGTTTGAGGTCTTGATACGAAGATGTTTTATATGAAGTTGTTCTTTTGGAAACTTTCTTTTATTTCAAGTTTGATACAAACTATGTTGTTATTTCAGATTGAATATTGTTTTTGTTTGGCTCGTTTAGTGGCCTTTGTTGTAAGACTAGATCGTTTGGCTTCTTTTGTTTTGGATTTGATGTAAGACGTTTCAATTTCCATTTTGGATTTTAGTGCAGCATTGAATCTGGTTTTGTTGGTCTTTGGAATTTTTTCCCCGAGTCGTTTCGTTTCCGCATTGTGTTTATGATATATGACGTAAGGCTTATGTATAATATTGGATTATATTTAATATTATACATGCCGGGCGTTCGTTTCCGGATAAGGACTCGGGTCCGGGAACGGGGCGTCACAGTTGGTATCAGAGACAATGTTTCTTTGCTGCTTAGGACTTGACTTTCTTGAGATAAGTGTTTAGAGCCTTAGTAATCCGTAAGTTCTCTCTTTCTTCTGAAATGGTGACTACACGCAGAGGTTCGGTGCTAATAATAATGGTGAAGGAGTTCAAGGAATCCGTCTGCAGGAAGGAAGGCGGGTAGAGGCGCACGCAGAGGACCTCTGATTAGTCGGCCGAGAGGTTTCGTGGGTGAATACTAATACTACAGTCGGAGTCGCCTCTGATTGGGCGTGTTCAACAAGCAGACGCGTTCGGTTTGAGCGGAACAACGGCGCGACTATGATACACCGTTGTATGTGACGATGGTTGAGGAGATACCCACGATACATGTGACTCACCTGCTACGGTATATCCTCCTCCATCAGAGCACATCACCACAACCGATCTATAGCCGTCCACCGCATCGACTTTTATCCGCCACGGTTTATGACTACACACCACGACCTCTGATTCTTCCTTCACCACCGAGCGGAGCTAATACTTTTGTGGCACGAGTTATGCTTACCGTGATTTCAGCCACAACAGGCGATTTCAACCACAACAAAGCGATGCTCGGCGATATGGGGTGGGTCCTCGGAGTTTCCACCTCAGCAAGCATATCCACCACCCCCATACCAACAACCTTACCAAATGAGATACCCTATGGATACCCTCCAGTGTACCCTCAAGCTCCACCAGTTAGACCAACAGTGGAGCAAGCACCACCAGTGGATTGGTACACCAGACTGAGAAGGAACAGGGTTCAGGACTTCTTCGGGAATGTGGAACATTCAAGGGCCGAAGAATGGATAAGGAGTTTCGAAAGGCTGCAGGAATATTCATGTTCCCGAATGCGAGATAGCCCGATTGGCGGTCGATTTTCTCTTGAAGCAAATGAAGCTTGGATCGATGCCATTCAGAGCAGTAATGGGAAGGTAACTGATTGGGAAGGGTTTAAGGTTTTGTTTTACAACGAATACTTCCCGGCTACGGTGCAAGCTGATAAGGCAAGTCAGTTTCTCAGGTTTAAGCAAGGTATACACCAGACAGTATCCGAGTACACTAATAAGTTTAACGAACTAGGACGGTTTTACCCTGAGCTGATGAACGTTGAAGGAAGAAAGATGGCACTATACAAGGATGGGTTGGCTTATGAAATACAGTCAGGTATGTTGGGTTTTACAGCCAGGAATATGGCTGAGCTTATGAACAAGGCTTTGGAGGTTGAGACTTTTAGGAAAGCTCTTGTTGTAGTTGGGAATAAGAGGCCGTTTGGATCTTTTCGAGTAATAATCGTGGGGCACCGCAGTGGAACTTTAAGAAGACCGCAGCACACAAATGACAGCTTAATCGAAAAGTGGTCCACCTACAGTATGTTCTAAATGCAACAAGGCGCATGCGAGAGAGTGCAGTCGGAGGTAACGGTTGTTTTAGCTTGTGGAGAAATGGGGCACTTCTCCGAGAACTGCCCTAAGAACTTATCTCAGTGGAACCCAAAGCAGAGATATGAGAGGAATCGAATGCAAACCGTGGATCTTCTAGCAGACCTACTGTGTCTTTGCTATTGATGTGGAACGAAGAGCTGATGATCTTGTTATTCTGGTACATTTTAAGTGTTTGTGTTTATTATGAATACTTAATATTATATGGACGCGTATGATGTTATTTATTGTACTTAAATTGATCCACTTGCTAGGTACCATAATCATAGATAGCTTAGCGATGTCGGCCTTGTTTGATCTGGAGCCTCGGTACTTTTGTGTCTTCTAAGATAGCTAGGAAGTTGAGCCTACCACTTCGGAGTTGGAGAAACCTCTAAGTATCACTACACCTTTGGGAAGAGTTACTAAAGTTGCACAAGTTTTACCTCAAGTCGACGTTAGAGTTGGAACTTATAGGTGTAAATCGACTTGACAGCTTTTGGACTTCACGGACTTTGATGTAATGCAGGGATGGATTGGCTATCCAAGAATTTTGTTCATGTGGATTGTAGAGGTAAGATAGTGGTCTTGAGTTCCATGTAAGTCGATAAGACCTTTCAGGTAACGTTTATAAGCCAAGTAAGAAGAGGCATCCGATAATATCAATGTTAGAGCCATGAAGGCTTTGCGAAGGGTTGTGAAGGGTATGTTCTTTATGCTATGGATACCAAAAAGCATACTCCTAATTTGGAAGAGACACCATGAGTCAAGGAATTTCACAAGTTTTTCCGGATGAGTTGCCGGAAACATGCCTGGCGAGGATATAGAGTTTGAGATCTGATTAATTCCGGGAGCGGACTTTACTGACCAAGGCACCTTATAGGATGGCACCAAATTTGAATTAAAAGAGTTAAAAGTACAGCTTAAGGACATGTTAGAAAGGAATGTGATTCAGCCAAGTACATCGCCTTGGGGAGCACCGGTTTTGTTTGTGAAGAAGAAGGATGGTAGTTTGAGGATGTGCATCGACTACAGAGCCTTGAATAACCTGACAATCAAGAATAAGTATCCTTTGCCTAGGATTGATGACTTGTTTAACCAGTTGCAAGGAAAGAAGGTGTTTTCTAAGATTGACCTTAGGTCAGGTTATCACCAGTTGAAGATCAAGGTTGCGATATACCAAAGACAATTTTTAGTACGAGGTATGGACATTATGAGTTCCTTGTCATGCCTTTTGGACTCACTAATGCTCCATCAGCATTTATGGATTTAATGCAAAGAGTCTTCATGCCTTATCTTGATAAATTTGTGGTAGTATTCATAGATGATATCTTGATATACTCTAAGGATGAGAAGGAGCATGAGGAGCATCTGAGGATTGTTTTGCAGACTTTAAAGGAAAAGAAATTGTATGCCAAGTTTTCAAAGTGTGAATTTTGGTTAAAACAAGTTAGTTTTCTTGGCCATGTAATTTCTGGAGATGGAATTCAAGTTGATCCTGCGAAGATAGAAGCCGTTTCTAAGTGGCCTGACCTCTTACAAAGGATGTGAGATAAGAAGTTTTCTGGGTTTAGCGGGCTACTACAGGAAGTTTGTACAAGATTTCTCGAAGATAGCAACTCCTCTCACTAGACTTACTCAGAAAAACATCAAGTTTGAGTGGACAAAGGAGTGTGAGGAAGCTTTTCAGACGTTGAAGGATAAGTTGACTGCAAGACTGTGTGTTAGCATTGCCGTAAGTCTTTGATAACTATGACGTGTATACTGAGATGCTTGAGTCAAGGTTTGGGATGTGTTCTGATGCAAGCAGGAAAGGTAATAGCTTACGCCTCTAGGCAGTTAAAGGTTCATGAGAAGAACTATCCTACACATGACTTGGAGTTGGCAGCAGTGGTTTTTGCTTTGAAACAGTGGAGACACTATCTTTATGGAGTTAAGGCAAGAATATTCACGGATCATAAGAGCCTTAAGTTCTTTTTCACTCAAGAGAATTTGAATATGAGGCAAAGAAGATGGTTGGAGTTTGTGAAAGACTATGACTTGGACATTCAATACCATCCGGTAAAGAGAATGTTGTAATGATGCACTTAGCCGGAGACCGGTTAATGCTATCACTACTTTGCAAGAAGTGGTCGATCGCTTAGACAGTTTGCAGATTCAAGTGGTTGAACGGGAAGGTGAAGGTCAGTGTTTTGCGCCATTGATGACAAGGTCAGATTTGTTAGATGATATCCGGGCAAAGCAAGACAAAGACCCAGTGTTAGTGGATTTGAAGCGCGTAGCTCGAGATAAACCTACAGATGGGTTATCGGTTGGATAAGAGTGGACATCTTTGGTATGGTAATCGTTTGTGTGTGCCTGATGTTGATGGACTAAGGCGACAAGTCATGGATGAAGCCCATAAGATTGCCTTTGCGGTTCATCCAGATCTACCAAGATGTACTGAGATCTCAAAGAGAGGTATTGGTGGCCTGGCATGCGCTTGGATATTGCGAGTTCGTGGCAAAGTGTGATACATGCCGAGAGAGTTAAAGCAGAGCACGTAAGGCCGGGAGGTTTGTTGAAGCCTTTGGAGGTACCGGAATGGAAATGGGAGAACATCACAATGGACTTCATCACCGTTTACAGCGTCTGAAGAGTGGCCATGACATGATTTGGGTGATTGTTGATGGACTCACGAAATCAGCCCATTTCTTGCCATGTAAGGTTGACATGCCCATTAAGAAGTTCACTCAATCGTATTTGGATAATATAGTGAGACTTCATGGAGTGCCTTTATCTATCGTATCCGGCGAGAGATAGCATTCATAAGTCACTTCGAAAGGGTTGCAAAAGGCTTTTGGAACAAAGACGGACTTGAGTCTCGCCTTTCACCCATGAGACAGACGGTCGATCCGAGAGGGCGGTCAGACTCTCGAGGACATGCTTAGAGCTTGTGTTCTTGAAGTAGGGGGATCATGGGATGATTACCTCTCAGTGGCAGAGTTCGCTTACAATAACAGTTACCATGCTAGTTTAGGGATGCCACCTTTTGAGGCCTTGTACGGTAGGAAATGCCGGACTCCACTTTATTGGGATGAAGTTGGAGAAAAGCAGTTTACAGGGCCGGAGTTAGTTAAGCAGGCTAAAGAGAAAGTTGAGCTGATACGGAAGAATCTTAAAGCCGCTCAAGACCGACAGAAGAGTTGGGCAGACATCAGAAGAAGACCGTTAGAGTTTGCAGTTGGGGACAAAGTGTATCTACGAGCTTCTCCGATGAAGGGTGTTAAGAGGTTTGGGCAGAAAGGGAAACTGAGTCCGAGGTATGTGGGGCCTTTTGACATCATCGAAAGGATTGGAAAGTTAGCATATAGACTTCGGTTACCGGAATCGATGTCTCGGGTACATAATGTCTTCCATGTATCCATGCTTAAGAAGTGTCTATCTTCTACGGATGTGGAATCTCAGTTTGATCCGGAATTGCTTCAAGATAATCTATCCTATGTTGAGAAGCCGGTTAAGATTCTTGATAGGAAAGAGAAGGTGGTCAAGAGAAGGATGATCCCTTTGGTCTTGGTGCAATGGAGCAATCATTCACCAAGTGAAGCGACATGGGAAGAGGAAGATGTGATGGCAGCCGAGTTCCCTGAGTTTATGGATCTTCCAGGTATGTTCAAGTTTCGAGGACGAAACTCCTCTTAAGGGGGGAGGAATGTAATATCCCGATTTTCGAAAAAGGACATTTCAGTCTTTTAACGAAAAATCGGAATATTATATTTATTTTAATTTTGGAAAAAAAAAGGAAAAAGAGAAATTTAATGATTTTGGTTAATGGAGGAAATTAATAAGGAAATAATGGTTTTGTTTAATGGGAGTTAAAGGAAAAGGTAATTAGGGGATTAATGGGAATTTAACTTCCATAAGTAAAAATAAAAAAAAAAAATAAAAAAAATAGAGAAAACGGTTCATCAGAGAAAGAGGCGCAGGTTTTTTGGAAAAGAAAAGAGGGGAAGAGTTTTTCGATAATCAAGCTAATCCGTTGCTCGGTTGCGCAGACATCTCAAGGAGAAAAGATTCTACGTGACGCAAGGATCGTGTGGATACAAATTTCTTTGGGAGAAGGATAGTTTTTATCAAGTTATGGATTCCGTGTTTCGATCAAGTTTAGGTGTTCTAAACCTTCCTTTTCGTAGTTTTCAGCGTTTAGAATTCTTGGTAGATTGTTAATCGATAGATGAATCATTTTTGTATAGGTTGAATTGAGAGCTAGGTATTTGTTGGAGTTGGATCGTTGTCGCTCGCTTTTAAAAGGTAACAGGGTTTTCATATTGAATGATTGATGTTTTATAATAATTAATGTGAAGTAAAAGGTGTTCAACCGTGTTTAATCGTGTCATTGTTGGTGTTGTAATATCCCGATTTTTCGGAAAAGGGCATTTTCGTCTTTTAACGAAAAGTCGGAATATTATATTTATAATTTTTGGATTTAAAAGGAAAAAAAATAAAAAGGGAACTAATGGATTTGGAAATTATAGGAGTTAATGGGATTTAAGTAGGGGTTAAACTCCCATTATTCACATTAGTCGATTAAAAAAAAAAAAAAAGGAAACGGGTTCTTCATCGTGAGAAGCGTAGCGGCATTGGGAAAGAAAGAGAAATTTGGGAGAGGTTTCAAAATTGAAGCTAATCCGTCGCTCGTTTGTACAGAACTCCTCAATGGAAAAACGTTCTACGTAACGCAAAAAAGTCGTTTGGATACTAATTTACGCCAGTGAAGGTTAGTCTTTATGGAGTTATGGTTTACGAGTTTCGGACGAGTTTGAAGGTTAGATTTCGTTTTGGCTTGAAACCGTCGAATTTCTACCCTTGATATCTCCCTCGTTTCTATTCCGTTTTCAGATCGTAGCATACCGTTGGAATCCTCATGACGAGAGCTTAGCATCGGTACCAGGAACAACATCTAATTCGGAGTATTTAGGCAGAAAGGTAAGGGAAATCCTTACGTTTTCGATTTTAATTTGTAGCATTTGTGTTGTTTTCCTTGTTTGTTTAGTGATTCAATTGGCGTTAAATTGATGTCTATGAGATGGTTGATGTTTTGGTATGGATGGTAGATTAATTACGTAGGACTTGGTTGAGAGAGTTTGGTTTTTGGTTGAAAAATGGATGAAAACGATGAGGTTCGCGTTCGATTTTAAAATTCCCGAGTCGGACGGGCGTCTGTCCTTCGACGGGCGTTCCCTGAGCCGGGTCTTCCACCTTGTTTATTGTGGCTTTCAACTATCGTTTAGGGTTGTTTAATCAACCTTAAACCTTTAATAAACGTAATACTAATTTATTATAAGACCTTTAAAACTTACTTAAGTTTAGTGTTGGTCTTTTGATCATGATGAGTGGTGTCGGTGAGGGAGTGTTATCTAAATGAACTAGGATGGCTAGTTAATCACTTATTACTACACAACTTGCTAGATAAAAGATTAAACACCATGTGGTCTTGGGTAGATCCTCGATGATCTATAGCGTGACGTGTGAGCGAGACAAATCAAAGTGAAGGTCCTATCGGCTGCAGCCTATAGGCATCGCCGTATGTTCATACTATCGGAACCGGTTATTGTATCCTCAAGATTTCAATACGTTCCGGGTTATTGTATCCTGAATATTTCAATATGTCACGCTCCACCTTGATAGCATGTTGTAACAAAGATAAGCTAAGTAGTTCTGCTTTAGGCATATTGGGAGATGTAACCTTTATGCGTAGAATCGAGTCTGTCTTGCCTTTTTAGTAGAAATCTAATAATAATGAACCTTATATATTCTAAGCTTAAACGCATTTCTCTTCCTTCTTGAGTATTATATACTTACCCCTTGTGCATGTTTGTTATATGTGCTTGGGGGTGAGAAAGCGACACAGATTTTTGAGTATTACGAGGAGTATGTTCCTAGGAGGATCTCTGAGCTTGATATTTCATTTCATGCACTTTTATTTATATTTGAGTTGTTGTACTGTTTTATATACTTTTTCATAGTACCTTGGGATGACGTGTGTTCATCTCTATTTTTTATTTCATAGTATTTCCGTTGGATATTCGAGACTTGATTTGTATTGTTTTGATACACTTTCAGCTTTTAGTACTTTTTCTTATTCTAGCATCTTTATGGACATTTACTAACCGAGCATTAAATTTCCACGCGCTTCGATTGTATTGATTGTAGGCTTACATATATAAATGAATTAAATTTTATTTATATATGTGCCGAACGTCGTATTTCCGGATAAGGGCTCGGTGTCCGGGAGTGGGGCGTTACAGTTGGTATCAGAGATACGTGTTCCTTAGGCTTCTATTCTTTGAGTCTAACTCAATCTTATCTTTAGATCCTTAGTAACACTCTGGTTCACTTGGTTGTCAGGATGAGTAGAAACACAAGATCGAGGACTTTGGCTCTTGGTAATCAGACATCTGAGAGGGGTGAAACCTCTAGGGGTCGTCGCAGTTTGTCACCGCCGCCTCGCACAGCTACACCGTCACCTGAGCCGGAGCAGGTTCAGCATCAGGATCCACCACCACCTCCTCCACCTTTGGTTAACCCTGCAGCGTCACTCTGGCCTTCTTCGTATCAACCCAGATCGGGGCAGTATCAGCAGAGGACGGTTGTCTACCCACCACCGGTGACACAGGCACCACAGCAGGCTATCCCTCAGTATGGTTTTCAGCAGCCACAGTACCCCCCGCAGTATCCTCAGCAGTACCCAGGGTATCCTCCTGACCAGACTGAGCATCAGGCTCCGTATTACTACCACCAGCAGCAGCAGGTACCCCTTGGTTATTCCCCGGTCTATCAGCCTTTCAGGCCACCGGTTCAGCAGCAGCAGCAAATACCCTATGGTTACCCTCCGGTTTACCCACCAGTTAGGCCGGTTGTTGAGTCAAGACTACCACCAGTGGATTGGCACACTAGGTGAGAAGAAACCGTATGCAAGATTTTTATGGGAATGTGGAACATGCAAAGGCCGAGGAATGGATCGAAGTTTTGAGAAATCGTGGCAGGAATATAGGTGTCCCGAGACGAGATGGCGATGATTAAGCGGTCGGTTTTCTTTTAGGTTCGGCCGAGGCTTGGATAGATGCGGTTCAGAGTAGCGGTAAGGTAAGGTATGATTGGGCGGCTTTTAAAGCCATGTTTTACAACGAGTATTTTCCGGCAACGATACAAGCGGAAAAAGCCACCGGCTTACGAAACTTGAACAAGGTAATCACATGACAAAGTCCCAAAGACACAAATCGGTTCAATGAGTTAGGAAGATTTTATCCGGAGTTGATGCAAGTGGAAGAACGAAAAATGGCCCGTTACAAGGACGGTTTGGCATATGGGATTGATCGGGCATGCTAGGCTTTACAAACAAGGAATATGGCGAGCTCTTCGAATAAAGCCTTGGAAGTCGAGACTTTCGGGAAGAGAGCTACTGATGGTGGTTGGTAATAAAAGAAACTTTGAAACAAGTCGAGCGATGGCGAGAGGGCTCCCGCAGCCGAGCCAGAGGTTGCCCGCACAATCGCTAGATTAGACCACCGGTTGGTGCCCCACCGTAGTCGAGCCCACCACCGTTGGCGCTCCACCGGCAAATAGACCACCGACTACCTCAGGTTGTTTCTTTTGTGGTGAGCAGGTCATTTCTCCGAGAATTGTCCACGCAAGGTAGCGGTGCTCAGCAGTCGGCTAGTAGAGCGAGTCCGAGTAAGCGTGCGAGATGTTTCTTTCGTTGATGCCAGAGAGGTTGAGCCAGAGGATGATGTGATCACATGTACCTATTATGTTTGTTTTGTTCTTTTGAGTTTTTTTTATAGCATGCTTGGAGCATGTTGTAACTTTAGTTAACTGGACAAATTCATGATAGGTATGATAAGAGTAGGCAATCTAGTAGTCGTGGCCTTATTTGATACAGGAGCTTCAACCACCTTTGTGTCCTCTAGATTGCTAAGGAACTAAATTTACCTATGGAGCCTTTAAGAGATACTATGGAGATTGTTACACCCCTAGGCAAGGTAAATAAGGTGGTTAAGATGATACCACAAGTGGATGTTCAGGTTGGACCCTATCCGTGTAAGAGTGACTTCACGGTTATGGATTTCTCAGACTTTGATGTGATTCTTGGGATAGATCGGCTATCCAAGAATTATGTTCACTTGGATTGCGGGCCAAGAGAGTTATTTTCGAGTCCCGGGAAAGCGAGATAAGACTTATCGAGGAACGTTTACAGGCCAGGCAAGAAGAGACATCCTATCATTTCAGCAGTCAAGGCCATCAGGGCATGTCAGAAAGGATGTGAGGGCTACTTGTTGTACGCAGTGGATGTGGAACAAGTGAAACCTAAGTTGGAAGATACTAGAGCAGTCAGAGATTATCCCGAGGTATTTCCAGATGAGTTGCTAGGAAACATGCATGCAGGGTCATTGAGTTTGAGATACGATTAGTCCTGTGGGGCACTGAGTTGCCAAGGCACCATACAGATGGCACCGGCTGAATTGAAGGAGTTGAAGGCTCAACTCAAGGAGATGTTGAAAGGAACATCATTCAGCCCGATATTTCACCTTGGGAGCACCGATTTTGTTTGTGAAGAAAAAGGACGGCAAAGATGCGGATGTGTATTGATTACAGGGCCTTGAACAATCTGACTATCAAGAATAAGTACCCACTGCCGAGGATAGATGATCTGTTCAACCAGTTGCAGGGTCGGAAAGTGTTTTCAAAGATTGACTTGCAGTCAGGCTACCATCGCTTAAAGGTTAAAGTGGCGTATATTCGAAGACAAATTTTCAAAGATTAGATATGGACATTATGAGTTCCTTGTCATGCCTTTTGGACTCACTAATGCTCCATCTCGCATTTATGGATTTGATGCGTGGGTCTTCATGCCTTACCTAGATAAGTTTGTGATTGTCTTCATTGATGATATTTTGGTATTCTCTAGGGATGAGGCGGAGCATGAAGAGCATCTACGGATTGTTTTAGAAACGTTGAAAAGGAACGATTGTATGCAAAATTTTCCAAGTGTGACTTTTGGTTGGACCAAGTGAGCTTTTGGGTCATGTCATTTCAGGTGATGGCATTCAGGTTGATCCGCCAAGATTGAGGCGATTAAGAGTTGGCCTACACCGACTCTGATTTGAGGTCGAGCTTTACGGTTTGGCGTGGTTATTACGTGAAAGTTTGTGAAGAATTTTGCAAGGATAGCTACTCCACTCACCGGACTTACAACGAAGAACACCAAGTTTGATTGGACACCCGAGTGTGAGTTAGCATTTGAGTTGTTAAAGGACGAAGTTGACTACAAAGACCGGTATTGGCGCACTCCGAGGTGTTCGATGATTATGATGTCTACACCGACGCTTGAGGCGGTGGTCCGGTTGTGTGTTGATGCAGGAGGAAAGGTCATTGCCTATGCATCCAGGCAATTGAAAGTACATGAGAAGAACTATCCTACACATGACTTAGAGTTGGCGGCGATGGTTTTCGCATTAAAGATTTGGAGGCACTATCTCAGATGGGGTCAAGGCTAGAATCTTCACCGACCACAAAAGTTTAAGGCATTTCTTCACTCGTGAGAATTTGAATATGAGGCGTGCGGAGATGGCTAGAGTTCGTGAAGGATTATGACTTGGACATTCGGTACCATCCGGGAAAGGCAAATGTAGTAATGCGGATGCCCCGAAAGCGAGAAACCAAAGTGGTTTTAGAGCCCAGTGTTGAGGCTATCACAAAGAGGGGTTGATGATTGCGGTTTAGCGATTTGATCGATTGAGGACCATCGCTTGCATTGCGGCACCGTTGTTGGCTAGATCGAGTTGATGGATGAGATCGAGCAAAGCAAGACGAAGACGCAGCTTTTGGTTGATTTGAAGAGGTTGAAAGAGAGAAGCCTCTGCTTGGCTATGTGTTGGATCGAGTGGAAATATGTGGTATCGTGGATCATCTCTGTGTGCCTAATGTTGGAGATTTGAGACGGAGAGTTATGGAAGAGGCACACAAGATCGCTTTTGCGGTGCATCCGGTTCTACCAAGATGTACTGAGGATTTGAAAGAAAGATTTTGGTGGCCCTCAATGAAGCTAGAGATTGCTAAGTTTGTCATTGAGTGTGATGTCCGCCAGTGAGTGAAAGTTGAACATAGGAAGCCAAGCGGGATGCTTAAGTCTTTGGATATCCTGTAATGGAAATGGGAAAAGATCACTATGGACTTTATTTCAGTTTGCCTAAGACGAAGGGTGGACATGATGCTATTTGGGTAATCGTTGATAGATTAACCAAGTCGGCTCATTTCTTGCCTTTCAAGATGAATATGCCCTTGGCAAGGATGACGGAACTATATATGGACAATATAGTGAAGCTTCATGAGTCCTATCTCATTGTTTCCGATCGGGATTCGAGGTTCGTCGATCGGTTTTGGCGAGCTTACAGGAGGCATTTGGTACTCGGTTGGATTTGAGCACCAGCATTCCATCCTCGCACAGATGGTCGATCCTGAGAGGACTATCCGACACTTGAGGATATGCTTAGAGCATGTGTCTTGGAGGTAGGCGGATCTGGCGCGATTATCTACCGATTGCAGAGTTTGCTTACAACAACGCTTATCATGCGAGCATAGGCATGCCACCGTTTGAAGCTTTGTATGGTAGAAGATGCGAGACGCCATTGTTTTGGGATGACATTGGGGAGAAACACCTCACCGGGCGAGTTAGTTGAGCAAGCCAAAGAGAGGGTTCGATTAGTGAAGAAGAATCAGTAGATAGCTCAAGATAGGCGAAAAAGTGGCGGATGTCGACGGAGACCGCTTGAGTTTGAGGTTGGTGATCGTGTTTACTTGAAGGCATCACCAATGAGAGGAGTAAAGCGTTTTGGTCAGAAAGGAAAGTTGAGCCCGAGGTATGTTGGACCTTTTGTGATCCTGGAGAGGATTGGACCGTTAGCCTATAGACTTCAGTTGCCAGAGTCAATGTCCGAGTTCACAACGCGTCTTCATGTATCGATGTTGAAGAAGTGTTTGACGAAGACAGAGGTTGAGTCTCCAAAGGATCCAGAGATACTTCAGACAACCTCGCTTATGATGAAAAGCCGATTAAGATTCTGAACAGGAAGGAAAAGATGATTAAGAGGAAGATGGTTCAGTTGGTTCTTGTTCAGTGGAGCAACCATACACCTGAAGAAGCAACTTGGGAAGTTGAAGGTGACATGATCAACGAATTCCCGGAATTTTTGGATTTATCAGGTACGTTCAAGTTTCGAGGACGAAACTCCTCTTAAGGGGGAAGGAATGTAATATCCCGATTTTTCGGAAAGGGCATTTTCGTCTTTTAACGAAAAGTCGGAATATTATATTTATAATTTTTGGATTTAAAAGGAAAAAAAAAATAAAAAAGGGAACTAATGGATTTGGAAATTATAGGAGTTAATGGGATTTAAGTAGGGGTTAAACTCCCATTATTCACATTAGTCAGTTTAAAAAAAAAAGGAAAGCGGGTTCTTCATCGTGAGAAGCAATATGATATTGGGGAAAGAAAGAGGGCTGGGAGAGGTTTCAAAATTGAAGCTAATCCGTCGCTTTCGTTTATCTGAACTCCTCAAGGGAAAAACGTTCTACGTAACGCAAGGGTCGTTTGGATACTAATTTCGCCCAGTGAAGGTTAGTCTTTATGGAGTTATGGTTTACGAGTTTCGGACGAGTTTGAAGGTTAGATTTCGTTTTGGCTTGAAACCGTCGAATTTCTACCCTTGATATCTCCCTCGTTTCTATTCCGTTTTCAGATCGTAGCATACCGTTGGAATCCTCGTGATGAGAGCTTCGCATCGGTACCAGGAACAGCATCTAATTCGGAGTATATAGGCAGAAAAGGTAAGGAGAAATCCTTACGTTTTCAGTTTTGAATTTGTAGCATTTGTGTTGTTTTCCTTGCTGTTTAGTGATTCAATTGGCGTTAAATTGATGTCTATGAGATGGTTGATGTTTTGGTATGGCTGGTAGATTAATTGCGTAGGACTTGGTTGAGAGAGTTTGGTTTTTGGTTGAAAAATGGATGAAAACGATGAGGGTTCGCGTTTGATTTTTAAAATTCCCGTGTCGGACGGGCGTCTGGTCCTTCAGACGGGCGTTCCCCTGGAGCTGGTCTTCCAGCCTTGTTTATTGTGGCTTTCAACTATCGTTTAGGGTTGTTTAATCAACCTTAAACCTTTGTAAACGTAATACTAATTTATTATTAGACCTTTAAAACTTACTTAAGTTTAGAGTTGGTCTTTTGATCATGATGAGTGGTGTCGGTGAGGGAGTGTTATCTAAATGAACTAGGATGGCTAGTTAATCACTTATTACTACACAACTTGCTAGATAAAAGATTCAACACCATGTGGTCTTGGTAGATCCCGATGATCTATAGCGTGGCGTGTGAGCGAGGCAGTCAAAGTGAAGGTCCTATCGGCTGTAGGCCTATAGGCATCGCCAGTATGTTCATATTATCGGAACCGGTTATTGTATCCTCAAGATTTCAATACGTTCCGGGTTATTGTATCCTCAAGATTTCAATATGTCACGCTCCACCTTGATAGCATGTTGTAACAAGATAAGCTAAGTAGTTCTGATTTAGGCATATTGGGAGATGTAACCTTTATCGTAGAATCGAGTCTGTCTTGCCTTTTTAGTAGAAATCTAATAATAATGAACCTTATATATTCTAAGCTTAAACGCATTTCTCTTCCTTCTTAATGAGTATTATATACTTACCCCTTTGTGCATGTTTGTTATATGTGCTTGGGGTGAGAAGGCTAACAGATTTCAAGTATTACGAGGAGTATGTTCCCGAGGAGGATCTCTGAGCTTGATATTTCATTTCATGCACTTTTATTTATATTTGAGTTGTTGTCTTGTTTTATATATTTTTCATAGTACCTTGGGATGACGTGTGTTCATCTCTATTTCTTATTTCATAGTATTTCCGTTGGATATTTCGAGAGACTTGATTGTATTGTTTTGATACACTTTCGACTTTTAGTACTTTTTCTTATTCTAGCATCTTTATGGACATTTACTACCCGAGCATTAAATTTCCATGCTTGATTGTATTGATTGTAGGCTTACATATATAAATGAATTAAATTTTATTTATATATGTGCCGAACGTCGTATTTCCGGATAAGGGCTCGGTGTCCGGGAGTGGGGCGTTACAGGTGTCCTGCCTTTTCTTTTCGTTGCAGTTCTTCGTTGCTATTGGTTTTATATTTTATTTTATGATATATGTATTTGCCTGTGCTTGGGTAGCTGGGTGCCGTAGGAAAAAAAAAAGAAGAGAAAGGGAAATGTATTCTTTCATGTCCTTGCAAGTTGTTTTTGAACAATAGATAAATAAATATATGAATTGAAGCAGAAGGAACGAAAAGCAGCAGTAGAAAAAAATAGCAGAGGAAAAAAAATGGTTGGAGACAGGGAGGAAAGGAAATGATTAAAGAAAAAAAAAATGGGAACAGCAGCATTTCTTAAAGAAAAAAAAAATAAAATAGCTAAGTGTTTAATTAATTTGTTTGTAGGTGGTGGTATACTAGAGTATGGTTTGGGGTCTTCCTAATATGATCTAAACAACATTAATAAATATTCATAAACATTACAAAGCCATAAATAGGTTTCTGATGCGTTTAGTTCTGCACCAAGTGGACTTCTTATGGATGAAACTTGGGACCGTAGGAAACTTAGGATTGGCCTTGTGCTTTGATGAACTAGGGATCATCATTGTCTGTGTAATTGCGAGATTGAGTCTAGAAGTCTAAGAAGAGGGAGTAGGGAGCTTTTGTCTTGAATGAAACTAGGTGGCTAGTTAATCGCTTAATAAACGTAATTGACTAGATAAAAGATTAAGCATCGCGAGAGCTTGAATAGGCGCAAGACAACATCGGCAATGTGTTGGTTGGCCGATAAAGTGGTAATGGTCACTTTGCCGGATTCTAGACAAAGCCGATTAAAGTAGTGATCATACCGCCGGACAACCTCACGAACGAAATAGTCATTCACCGGACTTTCTAGTGCTAGCGGTTAAAGTGATTGACTGTCTCGGGACCGCTAGAGATTTATCTCTATAGGGTTGCAACTTTTGTCTTAGTGCATATCTCACTAAGTGTAGTGCCCTCTCAAAACATGTCAGTAACATAGATAAGCTAAGCTAGTAACCCTAGTGGACCTCATGTTATACTATGAATATAACGTGATTGTTAGATGTAAGAACATGTTTAAACGGTTTATTAATAAGATGATGGTTACTTGCTTTCTTTATAAAACGATGATTTCAATAGCTTCTACTGCGTTACTAAGTATGCATGTACTTACCCGTTAAATGTTTTATTGAGAAGATGAACAGGTTTATGGAGACGAGGAGTATGATGAAGATGTTTGAGGTCTTGATACGAAGATGTTTTATATGAAGTTGTTCTTTTGGAAACTTTCTTTTATTTCAAGTTTGATACAAACTATGTTGTTATTTCAGATTGAATATTGTTTTTGTTTGGCTCGTTTAGTGGCCTTTTGTTGTAAGACTAGATCGTTTGGCTTCTTTTGTTTTGGATTTGATGTAAGACGTTTCAATTTCCATTTTGGATTTTAGTGCAGCATTGAATCTGGTTTTGTTGGTCTTTGGAATTTTTTTTTCCCCGAGTCGTTTCGTTTCCGCATTGTGTTTATGATATATGACGTAAGGCTTATGTATAATATTGGATTATATTTAATATTATACATGCCGGGCGTTCGTTTCCGGATAAGGACTTGGGTCCGGGAACGGGGCGTCACAGCTATATCGGGTGATAGAGAGCATAAAAATCGAAAAGTTCCTCCTCGGATTAGAACAACTTAGAAGAGGGAAGAAACGGTCAGTTAAGGATAGCATTTCAACCGAAACGTTTCAGATATAGGAGTTGATACATTATCCAGGGGCGGACCCAGGTAGGGGGTTCGGTGGTCTCAAGACCACCCCATTGAAAAAAAAAAATTGTTATATAAAAGTGTTTATATATATATATTACGTTTATTTTACTGTACATAGCGTGTTGTAGTGTTTTTTTTCCCCAAAGGACGAAAGCTTTATTATAACCAAACAAACCAAATTTACAACACGGCCAAAGCCGTACTATGACACGGCCTAATGCCGCACTTACAACGCGAATCACGGCTATCAAGACCGAAAGTCTTCTAGAGACAGGCTTGATAAAAGGGGTGAAGAAGCCGAGACCTTCACCCCACAACAGAAACTAAAAAACTAGCACAATCTGAGCAAACTACAAGACAGACTAAAACACTACTAACAACAAAAAACGGCAAAAACTGAGATAAAAGACCATGGTGGGCGCCACAGGAATCCACCGCCACCGCCCGTCGCCTCCGGGCGGAGAGAGAAGCCCGTAAGAGATGACTAACTCCTCCGACAAGAGAACGCCTACCATAACCACCAATTAAGAGTCCGGAGCCTTAACGGCATTATGAAAGCCACGTGGCAAATGGATAGCTCCACCAACCGGAAAAAGGAGACAGTCATGCCGCTTGCCCGAACCACCCTCCAACGCCACGAACCGCCAAGCGAGTAAAGAAACACCATCTCCAAACCACAAGAGGATCAGCATGCAATCAATTGGCTAGCCCAACCGGTGACCGGAAAAAGAATTCCAGCGAAAAACAGATCCGCAGTCAAATCCAACGTCAGAAAACATGCTCTCTACAAACAGCAACCATAGGATCTGAATGAAGATTTAACAATGAGAAGGAGAGAGGTAGTCTCCGGTATAAAAATAAACATCTAATAAACAAACTCCAACTTCTCTTTTTTATGTATTTAAATGCGTAAAATTTAATTCTAAAAATTAAACACTGGATTAACAACATTTCTTTTTGTATTATCAAAATCTAATCATATATAAAAATAAACACCTAATAAACAAACTCTAACTTATCTTTTTATGTATTTAAAGGCGTAAGGCATTAGTCTATTGGTAATCATTGTGGTTGTTAACCCGGAGGTTTCGGGTTCGATTCACCAATGATGACAAAAAGTGTGTGTGCGTATGTAAAAAATGCGTAAAATGTAATCATAAAAATTAAACACCGTAAACAAACTTTTGGTTTCCTCCTTATCATGTATTTAAATGAGTATGACTTGCTACGTGTTTGTGACTAGATTTATATTATCTTATTATCTTTTGATAAATGCATCGATTGTTTTTTTTTTTTTTTTTTGAATTATGATATATTTATTTGAAAAGTGAAATTCAAGACCACCTCATAATTATTTTCTGGTTCGCCACTGGAGTAATTACGATGCAGGAGAGAACTATTGAACTCACCCGTCGGATCATGACATGTTTTTGTCTTATATACACGCGTGTCACATCGGATCGGCGAAATCAAATAAAGCTCTCATTGCATAAGAACGATCCTCGCCACTGACATTATTAGGGTAGAGATACTGAAACGGGAAACTTTAATAGGGGTTGAGTTGAGACTTTTCAGGAAAGAATTTAACACTGTGGGAAGGAAATGAAAGGCTCCTGGGATTGCAATGGCCATTAAATTACTTCTAGGGCTACTTGTTTAAGTTTTTTTATGAAAATTCCTTTTTATCCTCCACAGCATTGATAGCAATAGTACTCTGTGCGCTTTAACCAAATTTCGTTCGTGTAGTATTCTTTGCTATATATATATATATATATATATATATATATATATATATATATATATATATACTGCCTACGACACTCCTTCCGTCCGTAATCACCGTAATATAGGGTATTTTGGCTTTTTAGTGATGTCACAAAATATAAGTTTTTCTCATAAAACAATATAATACTAAACGCTATATGTTTACTTTTACGTTAAACAATGCAATATTATAAGTCAGTTTCAAAAAACAATACGAAAAACTTTCTTGAAATCTTATAAAGTTGTTCATTTATGATATTTCTTAAATTGTGTGTAAAAACTAAAATGACTTATATTATGGGACAGGGGAAGTATATATTAGAGATAATGACAAGATTGAGTTGTTAAGATAATTATATTTAAATTTAAATTATATTATGATATATTTTTTGGTTTAGATAAATTTATATCTATCATTATTTAGGCTATATATTGTAATGTTCTATCAGATCAATCAATACAATACAATATATTCTTTTATATTTCTATGTTATGGTAGCAGAGCTATTCGACTATCGTCGTTTAGATCCTGAGCAATTTTTCAAAAAAATCGTTGGATGGGGGTTCGTTACACTAATCTAAATGAACCATCACCCATCAGTTCTTGAATTATTGAATTATTTTTTCTATTTTCTCCCCTAATTCTCTATTTCATGCTCTTCTCTTCCGTCCAAGCCTCTCCCCTCATCTTTCCCGTCTCTATCTTCCTCCTGTTTACTGTTCCGGTGGCTTCAATAGTCTCTGCTCAAATCAGCCCCTCTATTTTCTTAATTTTTTTTTAATTTTTTTTCTTCCCTTTTTCTCCACAAGATATTTTCAGTTAATTTCTTCAAAAATCTCGGTGTTCTACCACTCTCTGTCCTTCTCCTCCAATCAAAAAATTTCTTCATTCTTCCTCTTTGTACGTCCGTCTTCGTTCACAGGTCCCTCTTCGGCAACCATGGCACAACAAGTCCCTTCCGCTTCTTCCTCATCCTCTTCCATCATTGCTCCGTAAACACTCCTCCATGGCTATGACCTTTTTGGCTACGCCGATTGCACCATCCGCCCCGCCTCCTCTCACCATCACCGTTGATGGTTCTTAAAAGCCCAATCCAGATCCCGCACTCTGGAAACGACAGGAATCTCATTCTCTCCTCCGTCTCCCCCTCTGTTCTCTCTTTTCTCCGGTCAGCCACCACCTCCCGCCAAGCACACCGCCACTTTCTTCCCTCCGCCCCACCATCCATACCACTATTTGCTTTCCTTTTCTACCTGCTTGGTTTTGAAATTCAGGAAAGCAAGTTCTTTTCTCTCCTTCGAAGATTAGAAGCAGGGCCTTAAAGATGAGAAGGGAAGTTCGTGGTATATCCACATGCACCTAATTGACCGGTAAACAAATCTGGACAACACAGTTTGAATTCTGTTTAAAATCAAATGGTGTAAAACTCTTCATATGGGTACACTCCGTATATGACGGGTGCACCTAAGAACTCCCCTTAAAAGATGCCACACCATACCAGGCCAATGGTAGCTTTGTTGATATTTACAAGACTCAATTCTAAATAAATTTGTTCTCTATCTATATTAGGATTTTGATTTTTTTTCCTCAAATAAATTGTTCTCTTAATCGTTATTATCTCTCAAAACCCCACCAGTACGTGGTTGATCTAATCACTTACATGGTCTTTCCCGATTCACTCTCCCTTTTAATCGGTAGTTATAATTTCATTAATTGATATGCTTTATACCACACTATATATTCTTCTTCTTCTAGTTCATTTTTAGGGTATAATATTCCCTCCAAACCTTTCTTTCTCTCTAAAATTTCTTCTCTGACTCTTCCCAACTTTTACGAGTCATCCATTGCAGATTGAAGCAATATCAAGCTGTGAAACAGTTGTTGCTGATTGATATGGAGCAGTTTGTTGCAGACACTATGTGAATGAGACCAGATCCATTCATTCTGAGCCAATCTTCATGTTCATTGCATTATTATAGGATTGCGGGGGGGGTATTAGAGATAATAACAAGATTGAGTTGTTTAGATAATTATGTTTGAATTTGAATTATATTTGGATATATTATTTGGTTTAAATAAACTTCTATCATTATTTAGACTATATATTGTAATGTTCTATTAGATCAATCAATGCAATACAATCTATTCTTTTATATTTCTCTGTTAGTATATATAGATATACTAGCAATTTACCCGTGCTATGCACGGAGATAACTCAACATAAAATAAAACAGTGAACCATAATTTATAAAATTTTAAATAAATACTCTTCTGAAAAAAAAATTAACAAACCCAATGCATGATAATACGATAAAATGAAATTAAAGTAAATAACTTGCAAATTTCAATCATTAAAGGATGTAAAAAAATATATAGTATCACACCGCATTTACACCTTTTTCATTTATTATTCGTATTTGTCTATTAATGGTTCTACATAATTAGAAAATCAAATTTAGAAACTCAAATTTTGTAATTAGTGTGAACTGTATTTAGTGTGAATTTTTTTCGTATTTCTCTATTAATTAGGGCATGTTCAAATTTTTTGGACATTTTTCATATTTTTCGTATTCTTCTATTGTTTATGATTGATTATGTTCTTGTTCAACTATTGTATACTATAAATATCATTATCCCGAGAAATCTAAAAACTTTCTTTTTCCGTAAATATTCTATTGTACAATATTACACCACATTTACAACTTTTTTCATTTCTGATTCGTATTTGTCTTTTTTTGCTACTATTAATGGTCTACGTATTTGCTACACGTATTTGTCTATTAGTGGTTCTATTATGTAAACTGGCATTAGTGAAATTTTCGAATTAATTAAAAATGACATAATTGAATATATATAGTAATCGTTATAATAAATGCAGGAATATTTGAGTTGATATTTTAGTAATAATTGAAAATGACATAATTGTTAGGATGTTAATGGCATAAGTTTTGAAATAACTTAATTATAAGGCATATTATATTTAATGCAGGAATATTTGGGTTGACATAATTTTTGATTTGATTTATTTATTGGAATGATTATAAATTTTGAATAATTCAAATTGCCTTAATTGTTGGGATGTTAATGGCATAGTTTTTGAAATAAGTTAATTATAGAAATCATAATTTAATTATAGGAATAATTACAATTAATGCAAGAATATTCGATTGAAATTTTCGTAATAATTACAATTAATGTGATTGTAGAGAGAGGTTATTTATTAGGAAGATCAAATTTGACAAATTCAAATTTTGTAATAAGTGTGAACCATTAATTGCATGATTTGAGGTAACCAAATTTTTGAATGGTCATTGAATGCATAAATATTTGTGTTGAGATTTTTCGTAATAATTGAAAATAACATAATTTTTAGGATGTTAATGGCATGACATAATTGTTGGGATGTCAATGACATATTTCTTGAATTAATTTAATTATAGGAATAATTATATGGCATAATTTTCAAAAATACTTAGTAACATGACATAGTATAATTAATGTAGGAATATTTGGCTTGACATAATTTTCGATTTGATTTATTTGTATGATTGATTATAATTTTTGAATAATTGATACTGCCATAATTGTTGGGATGTTAATTTTGGAATGGTTATAATTTATGCAGAAATATTTGAGTTGAGATTTTTCGTAATAATTGAAAATGACATAATTGTTAGGATGTTAATGGCATGACATGATTGTTGGGATATCAATAACATAATTCTTGAAATAATTTAATTATAGGAATCATTATATGGCATAATTATCAAAATAACTTAATTATAGGACATATTATAATTAATGTAGGAATATTTGGCTTGACATATTTTTGATTTGAATTATTTATAGGAATGATTATTATTTTTGAATAATTGATACTACCATAATTGTGGGGACGTTAATTTTGGAATAGTTATAATTGTTGCAGGAATATTAGGGTAGAATTTTTTGTAATAATTGAAATTGACATAATTGTTGAGTTGTTAATGGTATAATTTTCGAAATAAACAGGGGCGCAAAAAATGAATGCGTGTTGCATAGCTGAAATGAAGAGGAATAAACAAACGAATAGAAGGTTAAAAAGGAAAAAATAAAAGTTAATTTGAATACAACAATATCAGAATATGAGGAGAACAAAAACACATAAAATGAACAAAAACAATGTCAACATAGGAAGAGCAAGTACAACTGAAATGAAGAGGAATAAACAAATGAAATGAGGTTAAAAAGGAAAAAATAAAAGTTAATTTGAATATAACAATATAAAAATATGAGGAGAACAAAAACACAAAAAATGAACAAAAACAATGTCAACATAGGAAGAGCAAGTATCTCGCATTTCCTATGAAAAATATTTGTGAAAAAACTATAACAACAAAACTATAAAGTAGGAAAATATGAATACTGACCGTGAGAAATCCTACGCAAAATCTGATGCTTTGGTCGAAATTCTAGCTGAATGATGTCTCTGAGGCTGGGCGTGCAATAGATGAGATTCTTTGCAACTGCACGATCACTTGGCAATAAAAACAAATATAATATAAAAACATAAAATAGAACCCTCAACAAAAACAAATATAATCTTAAGAAATTATGCAAAACAAAAGAACCCAAAACATTGAATTCCAGAAAACGTCAAACAACAGAAGTTAATGATGCACAATGGAATTCAAACTATTACGAAGAGGCTTACCAAAAAAGATGCGATGCAATTATTTATTCATACGATGTTTCTAGGATCTCCATTTTAATTGAAATGACTCAGCAATTTTGTGCAGATGAAATGAGTAGGGCTCTATCATTTGGAATCAAAAGGGCCTTTGTCGTTGCAACGGGAAAAAATATTATTGTGGAAAAACAATATCAACAAAACTATAAAGAAATGTGGCACAACTGAAATGAAGACGAATGATGAAATGAATAGAAGGTATGAAGAGGAATGAAGAAATAATAGAAGGTTTGCGTATTTATTAGGGGAATCGAAAATTTAAAACTCAAATTTCGTAATTAGGGAAGTTTTTTTTTTATTTTATGGGTTGGTTCGGGTATGGAGCGGGTTATTGGGTCAATCAATTTTATTTCCTCTCCTATATATATATATATATATATATATATATATATATATATATATATATATATATATATATATATATAGATAGATAGATAGATAGATTTTTTCGTTTTCAATCCATACATATTTAACTATTGAGAAAATTAGAAATGTGATGATTTTTTTTTTTCTCAATTTTTTAGTAAGTTTTAGAACATATGATGTTCGATGGGAAATAAGCTTGATATAATGGTAAATGTCATTGTATTTTCTAGTGAGAATTAGTTTGATTCTCATCTACACCTCTTATATAATAAAAGATGACCTTTCTTATTCCCAATTAAAAAATATTTGTTTAGAATGACTAGTTTGACTACTTAATAGACACTTAAGACACTAAGGAATCTTATTTGTTTATAAGGACATAATAGTAACTAGACAAAACTATCCTTAAATTTTATTTTCCTGGAAGCTAAAAAAGGCTTTTTTTTTTTGGACGATTTAATTTTTTTTTTCTGGACACGTAGAAGAGTGTTTTTTTTTCCTGGATGCTAAAGAGACATCGCGATGCATCTGGGGTGGTCAATGCATCGCGGTTGTTAGTGCATCGCGGTGTCACTTCATCGCGGTGTCTCTGCATCGGGGGTGGTCATTGCATCGGGGTGGCCATTGCATCGCGGTGGTCAATAGATCGGGGGTGGTCAATGCATCGTGGTGGTCAATGCATTGTGGTGGTCAATGAATCGCGGTGGTCAATACATCGTAGTGTCTCTGCATCGGAGGTGGTCACTGCATCGTGGTGGTCAATGGATCGGGGGTGGTCAATGCATCGCGGTGGTCAATGCATCGGAGGTGGTCACTGTATCGGGATGGTTACTGCATTGCGGTGGTCAATGCGTCACGGTAGTCAATGAATCGCGGTGGTGAATGCATTGGGGTGGTCACTGCACCGCGAAGGTCACTGCATCGCGGTGTCAATGCATCGGGGGTGGTCAATGCATCGTGGTGTCACTGCATCGCGGTTGTCAGTACATCGTGGTGTCTCCGCACCGAGGTGTCTCCGCATCGCGGCATCTATGCATTGCCGCGTCTCTGCATCGGGGATGGTCACTGCATCGCGGTGTCTCTGCATCGGGGGTGGTCACTGCATCGAGGGTGGCCACTGCATCGGGGTAGTCAATGGACTTGGGGTGGTCAATGCATCGCGATGTCACTTCAGCGAGGCGTCTCTGCATCGCGGCGTATTTGCATCGGGTGTGTCACTGCATCGTTGTGGTCACCGGAAAAAAAAAACCTCTTTTTACGTTCAGAATATAAATTAAAAAATAAAATAAAAAAACTCTTTTTACGTCCAGAATAAAATTTAAAAAAAAAAAAACTCTTTTTACGTCCAGAATTTAAAAAAAAAAACATTAAAAAACAAAATTATGGGTAGTTTGGTCTATGTACAAATTGTGTGTCCTTATAAACCTTAGTGTCCTATTTGCCTAATTAACTCAAATATGTGTTCTTTTAGACATTTGCCCCAAAAATATTAGACTCAATAAATTCGATGAAAAACCAAAGCTCGATTCGAGTTTTTGAAACTTCTTTGAACCTCTGGTCGAGCTCGAACTCGTTCAAAATAATTGTGTTTGAAAATAAGAAAATTATAACTTGATAGACTCGTTTAAAATGTTGCCCTATGCTACACTTCTACTCGATTTTTTTTACACTTTTCACGGTGATGAAAAATAATGGAGTGATTTGTTTTTTATAATAAAATAAAGCATTTTAATACGCACAAAATGAATTTTCTTTTGCATTAATAATAAATTATACAATTAAATAAATGCATCATGAAATCTGACATTTTTCTAATTTTCTTAATAGTTTAAATATGTGCAGGCGGGTATGTGACGATGTGATAGTCATGCTGCTTTGAAGTTGGTTATGGCCAAGGCCTTTGAGAGAGTTGAGTGGCAATACCTTTGGAGGGTTATGGAGTGTGTAAGGTTTCCCTTGTCTTTCATTGATATTGGACAGCGATGTGTGACGTCAGTTTCCTACCATGTCTTGATAAACGGGAAGCCTAATGATATGCCAATCCAATAAAGGATCCCGCGGATTCAAGTTGAGCCTCCATGTAGGCCCAATAACGAATAGGGTCCATGGTCCAATCGGTTCGCACTCACGCAAGGCGAGCTGGGCCAGGCATGCTTCAGCCCGCATAATGACATCCCGACACTAATGTTGGTTAGGAAATGGGAATCCATAGCAAAGCCTTTATACGCCATCTCCCAGGCGAGATGAAGCACTGGGGGCCGAGTCGACCACCACTCAGTCCGAAGCTCGCACAACTAGGCAGCAAAGTCAAGTTACAGGCGAAGAGTCCGCAGTAGTCGAGATGCGCACCAACCCGCATATGGAGAGCTCGATCCTCATTACTGTATTATTTTACAATTATACGCTCTATGTACTCTTTGTATTCGCCTTGTAAGCACCTATGTAAGGCCAATAAATAGCGGCACCTTTTACCCTAACAAGGTACATATAATAGAAAATGTGGGCGAAGCCCTGCCAATTTTTTGACTATCTTGAGTATTCTTCTAATCTTCATGCATTTCTTGAGTTAAATCACACAAAACACGCCTTTAGTCCAAATATCCACACAAATCAACAACTAAATCTTGCTGTGATATTTCCGACGATATCAGTTGGCTCCGTTATCGGGAAAATCTGCATGTTCTAGTATTTTTCTCCGGTCAAATCTGATCTTTGTAGCCGTTGTTCTTAGCTCCGGCGTCGTGAAACTGTATTTTTCTACTTTTCTGGCTTCATAAAATCGTCCTTCTCTACTTTTCTGACGACCCATTATTGTCCTTTTTGCGTTTCCAGTTGAATATTCATTGGAATCTTCATCCAGTTCATCCGGAATCTCTAGATTCATGAAACACTCACCTAGATTCTTAGAAATCTAACTAAAAGCTCTTGCATCTCCTTCAAAAACCCTCGACACCATATGAAGTCACCATCTGGTGTTCAAATCTTCATCTGGTTCAGTGCATATTCTTCAAAAAGACCATCAACGTTAGCAAGCTTTCATCTCCGACATTAATATGTCAAAAACAAGGTCTGTAGGTCCGGCACAGTACAACGGTCTGCCACCAACCGGCAGAAAGACAGATAAGGCTTCCGCGCATCAACCGGCGGCGGGACTGAATCAGTGGGATCTGCGCCACCATCGGGGGAATCAGCTGCCCCCGATGGGCCGATAAAGTTAGTTCTCTCGCAAGCCTCTGCTCACGAGCCAGCCTTCTTTTCTCAGCGCGAAGTCGAGTAGGATTCATGTTTCTGCACCAAGGATAAAACATTCAGTCCGCAGTTATCAAACAGAGAGAAGCAGTAACTCGTAAAATTATGAGCAAGACGATTACACACGAATATCAACAAGGATTCAGTGAGCAAGAAAAAAGCAAAAAGAAAAAGCAATAAAACTACCAGGATTAGGCCCACATCGGCCTCGATATCCCAGAAAGAAAGCACAGTCGGTGGGAAATTCTCCTTCATGACAATAGGAAAACCACCCAGTATTAGACATGATCGGAATGACCTCAACCAGAGGCTGCACATGATCCAGCTACGGCCCCGCGATCACGGCCATAGTATTGTAGCATGGGCCCACGCAAAGTATCCTCCAGTTAAAGGTTCGTGTCTGAGTTTGATTTACGGCGTCCCAGCCAAGAAGCCTCTCAAAGGCAGCCACGAAAGGAAGGTCATGTTCAGGCAAATCAGCTATCTTCTTTATCCTTAAAATGTCAGATAGCTTGGCGAACTTCGACACGCGCCGCCTAAATGGTCATCCAACTCGAGACACAATGAGAAAAATGGCTGTGGGGCAGGGATAATTTTGGTCGAGCCCGATACCACCGAAGAAATTGAGAAAGGTCTGAGGTTCGACTTCACGGCATCAAACAATCAAGCAAAGTATGAGGCCGTCATCACAGGCCTAGAGCTCGCACAGGCCATGAACGTAGAAAATGTTGAAGCCTACTGCGATTCACAGCTGGTGGTTTATCAAGTATCAGATTCTTACGAAGCGATATATGAAATCTTGCGGCAATACCTTGAGCTTGTCAAAAAGTTAAAAGGCGGTTTCAATTATTGTGAGTTACTTGTTAAAGTTGTCAGCAGAAGGGAAGATATGCGACCCATCAATTATGGTCGAATACCTCTCTGAGCCCGCCATGAGTCGGACATAGATCATGGATATTCAGCCCGGCTCCATGTTGGATCGACGAAATCAAAGCATATATTGAAGCGAGAACGCTACCAGCCGATCCGAAAGAGTCCCGAGCTCTGGTTAAAAGGTTAGTACGGTACACCATCTTGAACGTATGGATTTTTATACAGAAAATATTTTTCCAAGCCTTTATTGCGATGTGTACGACCAGAGGAGGTCAAATGAATACTGATAGAACTTCATGAGGGAGTGTGTAGGGGCCATCCTGCAAGCTGCACACCGGCCCAAAAAGCCATCATGGTTGGCTATTATTGGACTAATCTCGCCAAAGACGCGCAAGAATATGCTAAGAGTTGTGACAAGTGCCAGCGCTTCACCGACATACCTAGACTGCCCTCAGTCGAACAGAGTATTATCGTCTCTGCATGGCCCTTTGATATGTGGGAAATCGACCTCATCGGTCCATTCCTCAAGGGGCGATCTAATTGCGAATATGTCGTCGTCGTTGTGGATTACTTCACAAAGTGGATCGAAGCCAAGGCCATAGTGAAAATTTCTGCCAAGTCTCCACGGTCTTTCAAGGTTATCAATCCGCCGACAACTTTACTCCCCGCCTTACATTTCGAGAAAATGCCTAAGGCACGGAGTAGGGGGCCATTGATATGCCTAAACCGCAAACAAGTCCGTAGATCCTTATTCGGGACCGTCCGATGGCCTAAACAATAGGGACGGTCCCCGGTTCGAAGAGGCCGCATATAAGCAAGCCGGACCAAGACCGGGCATGATTGGATCCGCCAAGAGCCATCTGATCGCTTCCCGCGACACGAGGTAAGGCTAGGGGGCCAGCCCGCCTGCCCCTCAGATCGCCAAGTCCACCGTCGGACCGAGCCCACTATATCAGGTGAACAAGCTACAACATGAGAATGACAAGACAAAGACTCAGCAAATGGCCAAGTGCATTGAGTCCGCCCCTCACCGGACCACCAGATAGCCATTAGCTTGCTTAGTGTTTATGTCGCACTTAATTATGTCTAATTGTCATTAGCTTAACTATAATTAATAGCTCGCCTATATATAGAGGCTCAATGTAACAGTCATGGGGAGAGACAATATTATATAACGCAGACACACTCTGCCAACTTGTAGACTATCTGAGCTCGCCGGTTATTGTACTTTTCCGACCACCGCATTTTCTTTATCTCCGCCATGCACCACCGTCTTTTTCACAAACACACAGCCATATATCCACTACAAACCACCGCTAGCTAGTTTCACCGTGATAATTTCGACATTATAATCGTGGTGTTGCTTCTTCGGATTTTTCCTTGCATTAAAGAATATATACTCTTGACATATAAACCGGATATTCTTTTCATTCTCGAGCCTCGGGTTCAGAGTGATAAAGGTGAACGCATTCTGAATAAGTTTCACTTTGATTATTTTGAGGCGATTAAATGTGTTGGTGCAGTGTATAAACAACTGCTTACTTGCATTATTTTTCCTACAAGCGGACTGCCTTGGGTTCTCTTATTGTGGTCTATGGGTCTCCTAACAACAAACTTCATAATGAAGGCTTCTTATCTGGGATTGGAACGACATGCATTCTGGCCCCGCAAGACAAGCGAGGAGGCTCTTTTAAGCTGAAACAGAGTGCCAGATTGCGTTGGAAATTTTTAAATGATGGTGGTCTAGTTGATCTCAGCTTTAACGACTCATCTTTCACTTGGAATAATGGGCAGGACGGATCACTTTGTATTCAACATAGAATTTTAGTGCAGATTCGGTATGCTCCTTTCCTCCTTTAAATCATTTGGACCGACGATTCCTTAACCGGCCCTGATGACCTTACGCCTCTCTTTTAGAAACATAATTGGAATTGGAATATTATCAAGGACTCATTATGCTTGTTTGTTAAAGAAGCTTTTCACAGATGCAGTTTTGATACGGAGCTTAACAGGTCTTTTATTTTTCTCATTCGGAAGCAACACCCAGTGGAGACCATATCTCATCTCAGGCCCATTGCTTTGTGCAACGTGGTGAATAAAGTTATGACGAAGATCTTAGCCAACCGAATCAAACCCATTATGCATAAGATTATTGGCCCCGCTCAAGCGAGCTTTATTCCGGGATGCCAGCCGCCAGGCTTCCGATAATATTCTTATTGTGCAGGAGATTATTCATCATATGAGACATCGAAAAGGTAAAAAGAGATGGCTCGCGGATAAGTTGGATCTGGAGAAAGCTTTTGATAAAGTTAGCTGGGATATCCTTGAGCATGTTTTGCGGCATTCGGGTTTTGCGAGCAATATTGTTCAACTCATCATGCTTTATATTAAAACGGCATGACTAACCATTCTTTGGAACGGGAATCAATTGAAGAGTTTTAAGCCGCAATGTGGGGTAAGACAAGGTGATCCACTATCGCCTTATCTTTTTGTTCTATGTATGGAAGTACTTGGGCAAGACATCCAGCATTTTGTTGAGCAGGGAGGTTGGAAACCATATAAGATTTCTAGGAATGGAGTGGGTATCTCTCATGTTTTATTTGCGGACAATCTTTTCTTGTTTGAGGAAGCCTTTCCATCCAATGTAAAGATCATTGATCGCTTGGTTTAAAATGGCTAACCCGAGTTGACACGACATTTACGTCTCACACTTACATGTGGGTGAGCAGGACAATACTTTACCGATGTGGGATTTTACAAGTAGACTCCTTTTCTCTGCTATTATCTTGGTTATCTCAAGCATGTGACTAGTTTGAATCTTAGGATTCATATCTCCTCAAATTTGTGTAAATACCTCGGCTTTGCGGTGTTGCATTCTAGAGTCGAGAAATCTCACTTTGATTTTTTAGACAATAAGGCGCAAGTTTGGCTATCGGGTGGAAGGATAAGAGACTTTATAAAGCTGCAAAAAGAATTCTTATCCAGAGCACAGCCTCGTCCCTTCCTTACTATGTTATGCATACGATCAAAGTTCCTATGCACACGATTCGGATGTTGGATAAGCCTAATAGGCTGTTTTCTTGGGTGACGAGGATATCAATAAAATGCATACAGTAAACTGGGAGACAATTTGTACTGTATGCCCAAGAGCCATGGTGGGTTAGGTATCACGTCCCCAAACAGGGGCGGATCCACCCGCATGGTATGGGGCACTTGCCCCCTCTCGGATCCGGAAAATACACTATTATGTATGTTGTGTATTTTTTTTACCCTCTAAAAATTTACACTCGCCCTTAGTATCGTCCTCCTCACCCGGGATCCTGCGTCCGCCCTTGTCCCTAAAGCGTATGCATTGGGCCTTTTTGTGTAAATTGGGTTGGAGATATCTTAATGAACCCAATGCTCTTTGGGTACAATTTTTGAAGTGTAAGTACGGTGATTTGTTGAATAAGAATAGGCAGTGTCGAACCCCTCACCTGCCTGGCGTAGTATCCTTGGGATAAAGAATATCCTTTGCAATGGGATGATTCATTGTAGGTCTTCGGGCGTTTGGACTTGGAAGCACAACACAAATGGGAGATTTTTTGTTCAGTCCAGTTATGAGTCATGCAAGCGGCAGGGGTACCTTGCAATCCCGCTTTTGGTTGTGCATTTGGAGTCTTAAGGGGCCGGAGAGATTAAATATTGTTTTGTGGGAGGCGCGGAGGAACTGCCTTAAAACTTGTGGTTTGATTGCTTATCATAATTCCGGATTTGTGCCCCTCTTGCCCTTTTTTGTGGCACGGCCATGGAGACGGGTCTTCACGCCATTAGAGATTGTGGTTGAATCAACATAGTTTGGACGATGCTTATTCCGGTCTCCAGTCAGGGCCGTTTTTCTAGCTTTACAAGAATCGATGTTTGGATTGATTTCAATCTTTCGCAGGAGCTTTGCGAAGGAGTTTTTTTACATGGAGTGGAAATACATTTTTCGCGAGACCATTGCAAGTGCTTCTTTTGGAGAAACAAACAAATTTTTGATAATATGACTAGCATTCCTAGATCTAGTATTTTGATTTCTAGCATTTTAAGTCGTACTAAATCTGTAGTTTCTCTTGAGGATATGGTTGTATAGTTTTTTTGTCTTGTTGGCATTTTTGCTTCTGTTGTATAGTACACTTGATGTACATTTTTTGTGAAAATATATATCCAAAAGTTCCCTTTCTTTGGAGAAAAAAGAGGTAACAATAGTGATATGATGACAAGATGGTTCTGTAAATTGAAAGAAAACTCTAGAGACAAGAGGGAGACAATAAGTAAATGTATGCCAAGGAAGACAAATGAAAAAGGGTTTTATATGTAGATTGAAGCCCTAATTCGATGGTTCCATAAAACCAACCTTAGTACTTGGGAAAAGGCCTAACTCATACATATGTTGTCCGAATTCGACCGTTTTTAATACGAGTTGGAGCGAATTCGTATGAATTGGAGCAAATTCATTAGTAGATTTAGTTCATATATATTTTATGCGAGTTCATAGAAATTGTTAAACTCGCAATAAAAATCCAAAAGTATAACTTTTCTTGTATCATGAAACGTTAGACGTTTTCTTGAGGGTTTGTGAGTAAAATCCTCATTTCTTTGCAAGGTTATTTGTTTGGTCCCCGTAGATTAGAAGTTTTAATAATACCAAAATAGCTGGTTTAGAAACCAAGTATAAGTTTGCTTAGTAGTCCGAGATGCGAATTGTATAAAGTTAGTCAGACTTCGGTTGTATTTGGTCTATGCTAAGATAATATAAGTTAGTCTAGGCTTGAAGACAAAGAAGACCAGAAGACCAGACTCTCGTCCGTCCATCAAGCAGACTACCTCTTTGGAAGACCTAGTTACTACATTAAGCAAAACAAACCAGCAAGTAAATAAAAGGCAGACGAGTAAAGCATCCAAGAACCAAACGACACAAGGATCAGACAAGAGACACATCTATGCTCTTAAGTGACTATATGAAATATGAAGTGACAAATTAAAGAGCGTGTATCCATCCACACGATCAACTTTTGATCAAACGACTACAGAATCATACAAGTGGAAAGGATAGCATTCAATGCTAAAAGCTATCTTCTAGAAGCCGACAAGTACAAGAAACCAACGGGCAAAAAGATGAACATAACTTTTGAATTAATGATAGCTCAGCATTCATTAAGAGCCACTCATTGGCTCAACGGCACAGCTACCCTATGAAGAGTATAAAAGCTAGAAGAAGAGCAACTGAAGAAGCAGTTCTAGAAAAAACTAACTCTGATATAATCTTTTCAAGAACAAGATCATCATCGCAACGCTTACCACTCCAGATCTAGAAATCAAGCAGATCTACATCAACGACACTTAAAGAAAATATCCAGCGATTTACTTGATCAAGAGAGCTGCAAATTACACCTCAAAGTCATATTCAACAAAGGCTCTCACCTTTTGTTAGTAATAAGTGTCGTGTGTGGATTGATTTACGGAACAAGTCCGTAATTCACGGATATAATTACGGAAATTAATTGCAGAAAATAACAACTCGGAAATAAAATCTAATTTTATTATTCAGATCTAGCAAATAAAGTGATTATGGTGCAGATCTAACAAATTAACAGAAGTATATGATAGATCTAACGAAAAACAGCTACTATGATATAGATCTAACAAAATATGCAATTAACGTACAGATCTGACTTAAACGATTGATAAAACTGAAATACAATGCATAAATAAAGACAAACCGAGGCGAGTTATGAAACTCTTTCCTTAAGAAAAATTGCTCCGGTGTGGTGCCCACGGTAGTAGCAACTGCCTCCCAAGATACAACGCCTTACATCCTGGATTGAGAAGCACTTCAACAATCCAAGCTCCGGCGAACTTACAACGTGCTCCGACTTCTCTTCGACTCAAAAAACTAACTATATGCTCGACCCTTTTAGTAGTGGAAGACACAAGAGAAAACTGAATGCTTCAACCTTCATCATTGGGGTTCTTTATATAGTGGAGAGGAGGATCCAATGCTTGAATGTGATTGGCCAGAACACATCATCAGACTTTTCCCCTTGGAAAAGAAATAGGGCCGAGAATAATTAATTAAAATTGGCCAACTATTTCCACAATTCTGATTGGTCGGATGACGTGTCTTCTAAATTCTGATTGGTCAGATGATTTAATCGCTCGACTTTTCCCTCAAGAAAAGTTATTTCTAGCCGAAAATAATCATGCAATTTCGAAATTAATTTAATTAAATTAATTCTGAACCGACTTAATTAATCAGAATTCGTTTCCACATTATTCTGGAACCTTCCAACCGCCTCACGATTAACTAATTAATTTCCTGGTTAAATTCAAACGAACTTGTGTCCAAAAAATTAATAGTAACACCCAACCCGACCCGACCCGAGCTCGAGCTCGAGCCGGACGGCGGCGGCGGCGGCGGCGCGCGCGCCCATGGAAATATCTAAGTCCTCCCTCCTGCACAAAAGTGTCTTGCCCCTTGGGGCACATTTATAAGAGCATACACTAGCCCTTATATATGGAGCTCAAGTCTCCCATCTTTCCAATGTGGGATATTGAGTTGAGGTACTCCCTTTAACTCTTATCTCCAACACATTTTCAACCAACTTTAGGCATTAATTTCTCATTCACCCGATATCCGAATCGAGTGATTCCAAAGCCAAACATTATCTACTCCGTGAGTAGAATATTTAGACGTAATAAGCTCCCGGTGAATCTCACCGGAGCGTATCCGAAATTCATGCTAAAGTTGACCATTTTAACCCCATTTCATGGGATATCTCCAACAATCCCCCACATGAATGAAAATTAATGCAAATGCAAATGCAGACACTGCAGAGAAGTCAAACGGAAAAATATTGCATCAGGAGAAGTAGCTTCTGGCCTTGAACCTGCCTTAGTGAAGTACTATCGGATTTACTCGGCTAATCGCTGAACTAGGTCTTGAATCTGTTCAAATTTTTAGTGTAAACCAAGACAATAGCACTCACACAATATTTCCCCTAGCACCTTTCGGTTCTCATGGTTGTGTCCGTCTTGGCCCTCGACAACACTTGGTTTCAGAAAGTGCTTTAGAGAATTCAAGCCTCAAAATTCTCATAGAAGCGGCCCCACTTCGCACTTACATAGGTGACCTCCAATCAAGGGTATTCTGCCCTACCCCACTTGAGTATCAAGATATAGGAATCATTAAAAGCTTTGCTTAACCTTACACTCTCTGCAGACAACACTTTTATTCTCTCAGAATGGGTAAGTGCTGAGCAGATTCCTTTACAACTTAGTTGTCCTTTTGAACCATGATCTTGGGATCTCCAATCGATGGTTGGGTTGCCACTACAAGGAAACATGCATAATAGGCTTCACCCCATTCCGGTTATCAAAATTGACATCTGATCTCTAGCTAAACCTTTTGTAAGCGGATCCGCAAGATTCTCCTTCGATTTTATATAATCGATGGAAATCACACCATTAGAGATCAACTGCTTAATGGTATTGTGTCTACGGCATATGTGTCGAGACTTACCAATATACATACTACTTTGTGCCCTTCCTATCGCCGACTGACTATCGCAGTGTAAGCTGATAGCAGCCACAGGCTTAGGCCAACACGGAATATCCTCTAGAAATTCCTAAGCCACTCAAATTTCTTCTCCACCTTATCCAAAGGCTATGAACTCGGCTTCCATTGTAAAGCGAGCTATGCACATTTGTCTCGTAGACTTCCAGGACACAGCAGCACCACCAATCGTGCATAAGTATCCACTGGTGGACTTCGACTCTTTGTCCGATATATCCAGTCGCATCACAAGATCCTTCTAATACTTTTCTTTGGATATCTTGTAAATTGTAATCCCAGACTCATAGTGTACTTTATGTACCTGACGGACTATTTCTAGGCTATACAATCCTTACCGGCAGTGTACCGGGTCAAATTGTAGTGCTAGTGTGGTGAGTCAGGTGTCGAATCCTCGTGGAAACGTGTGGTAATTCAGAGTGTGGTTAAACACCAAGAAGTCATTATTAACTCAATCTAAGTCGCATGCTTTTACCGAGTACACAATCTCTAAACTACTAAAACAAGAATTAAATGCATAATACTTATATATATATATATATATATATATATATATATATATATATATATATATATATATAGGTACCAATCTAATAAATACTAATATAGATACTAGTAATATTATTAGAGACTAGCCAAGAATATGTTATTGAATTACAATATCTTTTAGTTCAATGGATGTGCTCGATCTTCCTTTTAGGTCTAATTGATTACGTGAAACAAAGATACTCCTAAGCTCAACAATTCCTCCTCACACGAAATGTATGAAATTGTCATATGTCTAATCCTCTCCCAATGTCATCTTAATCATGGGTCACTACCGCTTTGTCATACGGCCGGTATTTTAAGATCTGTCGATTAAACAGGTGATTTCAACGTAATAATCTCTCGAGTACAAATATTCCACCCCCGGGATAGGAAATAGGATTCCGTTTGTCAGACGGCCATTTTTACCCTCCGGTCTTTCTATCCACGATCTCATAACCTAACTTCTCTGGTCAGTTCATCATTAGATTACGACTCCGGTTATATTGGTTAATTACGTCAATACAAACATGCCATTAAGTTCAAATAGAAAAAGATTCACCATAATCGATTTTAATTAGATTTTAACATAGTCATCATCCATTTCCTTAAAAAGATAACACTAATTCAATTTCATATCTTGGCTAGATATTAAGTTAGCCTAATATCATTATAACTATTATATAGATACTAATAATAACAAACAAACATAAATACATTAGAAAGTTACTGTTACAACAATGAAGCATCGTGAGCCGTATTCTCCGAAATAGCAACTCTTCTAACAACAACGAGCCTTGATAAGTCTTCTAAGTATTACAACGATACTTATACTACATTATTATTTCGGCAGAGTGCCTTTTATTGTATTTACAGAACTAGAAACTAACTAAAGATAAGATATATATATATATATATATATATATATATATATATATATATATATATAAAAGTGATATATATATTGGTACAACTCCAAACATTGCAAATGATGGAGTATTTATAAGCGAGGGGTAGTACACCGCGCCGCCCCTTCTCTTCAGCGCGTGCCGGTGCTACAATCTGATTCCTTGTCGACTCCCCATGTGCTTGAAATGATGAAGATTCCGGCCCGTGCCGGTTTTTTCCGGTTCGTGCCGAACTGTCAAAATATCAGCTGTTTGGTAAAATGAGTTGTAGACCTCCGATTGACGTGATTCAAAGTGTGTTGGAAAGCTCATTTGAAAATCTAAAACTTTCATGAAGAACTCTTCCCCATAAAATGCATTTAAGTTGGGTCAAATATCCGTCGAAGATATTTTACGGTAGAAGCACTTAGGACAATTGATCCGTTTGAACTTGTAAGCTTATGCCATCTTCTTCTATCCCTCAAAAGATATGTTTGTAGGCTCTAAAAAGTGTCGTCACTTGGGATCTTGGTAAACGTATAATCCTGCAATAAATTACCAAAACACCAAACGTAAATCCGACACGATACTCCGGTTACTAAACCGGTACAAAACTTATAAAAAACTTATAAAAATACGATAATTTATATAATAATACTACTTACACATTTGGATAAAACTTAGTAATTATGACTTGAATTGGTACAATAATGCTCAAAGTGTTATCAATATTAGGGTAAAATGTCATAATAATGATTGACAATTTGTCGCTCATCACAACTCCCCACTTAGCTTTTGGTCATCCTCGAGCAAAACAAGCGATAAAAATTGAATGAGGGAATTGACTTATATCCCTCTTAGGAGTGTTAATGTTACTTTCTCTCCAGTTATGATAAATGCATTTTATGGATTGCCTGATATACCTGATGAGGATGATTATCATAATCGTCTGGGGCTTAGACCATCCTCGCTACTCTTCAAAGCTAAGGCATATGAGGCCCAAAGAAGCTTTTGACCCCACAATTTGTTTGGAAAGATAATAGATTTGCATATCGAAGATGTATTAGGGACATAAGGGCAATTAAGCAATTCTTAGGCCTAATGTAACGCCTTTCCACACATGTTTGCGCTTATGGTAGAGATGACGTTATTATTGCACAGGCTATGGTGAATGACATTCCTATTAATCTGGGAAACTTATCTTTTCAAGGCGTGTGATTTTGCTAAAAATCGAATTCGAGGGGGGACGTCTGCCGTTCCACGATCTTATTTCACCTTGTGTACTACTTTTGAGGTCCCGGTTTACCATCGATAGATTGAGTCTCCTTAAGTTCCACTTATCGGTCAAAATTAAGCGCCTCACTGCTGGGTAGGATAAATTATAACAACCAAAATCGCCAAAGAAGAATAACAACCACCACCTCCATCTCCTATTCATACTCCAAAGACTTGAGCTCCTAGGCAATCACAAAGACCCACGCCCACTTCAGAGCCGAGAATAGCAGATTGAGGCTATGTTTCAAAGATATGGTTCAGCTCGAGGCTAGGCGATGCTAATATCGCTTTAGCTTGTGAACAGAATAGGCAGTGGGCTGAGGATCTTAGAATTGACCAAAGAGGCCACAGAGCTTTCATAAGTGAGATAGATCCCAGATATGCAGAGATTTATGCTAGGTATCCTCAAAGTCAGCCTAACCCCTATACTATGCAGATTGGATTCCACCTATTCCACCACCGGTTTTATTCTAGGACTATATGCCGTCATCTGTGGGACAGGGTGGTATGTTTAAAGTCAGCCTAACCCCTATACTACACAATCTCTAAGCTACTAAAACAAGAGAATTAAATGCATAATACTAATATAGATATATATAGATACATAAATATATATATATATATAAATATATAGAAATACATATATATATATATATATATATATATATATATATATATATATATATATATATATATATATATATAGGTACCAATATAATAAATACTAATATAGATACTAGTAATATTATTAGAAACTAGCCAAGAATATGTTATTGAATTACAATATCTTTTTAGTTCAATGGATGTGCTCGATCTTCCTTTTTAGGTCTAATTGATTACGTGAAACGGTATACTCCTAAGCTCAACAATTCCTCCTCACACGAGCGTATGAAATTGTCATATGTCTAATCATCTGTCCAATGTCATCTTAATCATAGGTCACTCCCGTTTTGTCATACAGCCAGTATTTTAAGATCTGTCGATTAAACAAGTGATTTCAACGTAATAATCTCTCGAGTATAAATATTCCACCCCCGGGATAAGAAATAGGATTCCGTTTGTCAGACGGCCATTTTTACCCTCCGGTCTTTCTATCCATTATCTCATAACCTAACTTCTCTGGTCAGTTCATCATCAGATTACGACTCCGTTTATATTTGTTAATTACGTCAGTACAAACATGCCATTAAGTTCAAATAGAAAGAGATTCATCATAATCGATTTTAATCAGATTTTAACATAGTCATCATCCATTTCCCTAAAAAGATAAAACTAATTCAATTTTATATCTTGGCTAGATATTAAGTTAGCCTAATATCATTATAACTATTATATAGATACTAATAATAACAAACAAACATAAATACATTAGAAAGTTACCATATTACAATTGAAGCATCAGAGCCGTATTCTCCGGAAATAGCAACTCTTCTAACAACAACGAGCCTTGATAAGTCTTCTAAGTATTACAACGATACTTATACTACATTATTATTTCGGCAGAGTGCATTTTACTGTATTTACAGAACTATATACTAACTAAAGATAAAATATATATATATATATAAGAGGTATATATATATTGGTACCTATATATATTTATATTTATATATATATATTTATATATATATATATATATATATATATATATATATATATATATATATATATATATATATATATATATGTGTGTGTGTGTGTGTGTGTGTGTGTGTGTGTGTGTATTTCTGTATATTTATATTAGTATTATGCATTTAATTACTGTTTTAGTAGCTTAGAGATTGTGTACTTCATAAAATCTGCTGACTTAGATTGAGTTAATAATGAACTTCTTGGTGTTTAACCACACTTTGAATTACCACACGTTTTCTCATGGATTCGACACCGACTCATCACACTAAGCACTACAATTTGACCCATACAATCGCCATAGGTAAGGATTGTATAGCCTAGAAATAGTCTAGAAATAAAAATTACAATATCACCCTGTCCTACAATATCTAAAAACAGTCCTGGAATAATTCAATATCTAAAAATTACAATATCACCCTGTCCTACAATATCTAAAAATTTAAAAATCTATAATTAAAATAAAATTGAAATAATTGATATATATATATATATATATATATATATATATATATATATATATATATATATATATATTGTTACCTTTTAATGCTAGAAAAAAAAACAATCTAGGTGCCGGAATGTATGGTGGTCGCCGGATGAGGTGAAAAGAGAATCTTTTCTTGCCAAACTTCAACCTTTTTGCAATGTTGATGTTTTTGGGTAGTGTGGTTGAAGAGAGGATGATGAATTATGGAGTTTGTGATATAAAAGTGGTGAAAAGTGATATATTTTTGGAAGAAAGGGGAGTTGGGTCGGGTGAAATGTGCAGAAAAAAATGAGAAAATGGAAGAGAAGAAGAAAGGGCGGCTGTTTGTTGATATTAGGTTTGACACACCGGCGCGTGCCGGTCATTTTTTGTTTTTTTTTTTTCAAAAATTATGTTTTTATGTATAATAAACCCAGATTATATCATATAAACATATTTTAATTTTATCAAATTATTTATATGATATGAGACAAGTTTATTATGATTTTATAAAAAATTTATAAATTGTATGAAAATCTAATATAATACTGAAAATACATATTTATTTTTTATATAATAATCCTACTTTAAATCACGTATGATAAAAATAGGGTCATTATAAATTTTTATAAAATTTTTATAAACTTAAAAATATTTTTCTTTTTTTATTTTTGAAAATAACTTAAAATTTAAACATACAATACTTAAATTAACTCTAATTCTTTCATCCTCAAGTCCTCAAGATTTCTATCATATTGATCCATTAACCTTATTCCTAGAAATGATGCGTTTGAATTTTCTCTTTGTTCTCCCTCGAGATTTTCGGATAACCACCTAATCGTTCCCTTCTTAATAACATTCAAACATTCATCCTGGGATTTGGTTGTACTTTCACCACATCGTCCATTATGTTTACTTTTTACACAAATCCTACATCTCATTAGAAACTTTGCTCTTCTCTTTATTGCACTCCTTGATTTACCATTACAAAGTTCTCTTTCTCTGGCTTCGATTAGAAGTTCCTTGTTTAACTTAGAAACTAAGGCTTCTATCTTAAATGCGACATCCTTATCCAGACCTAAATTTAAAAGTAAAATAAAAACTCCTATTCTATCTAAGAAATGCATCCAGTTGTTTTACGTCTATCCGGTAAAAGACTAAACTACTTTAAAATGCATAATAAAGTAAATTAGAAAGATAGTACCCATAATCGGTTGAGTTCAGAATTTCTGCTTCCTTAATTCGTTGGAGGGTCGATAAGCAACATTACTTCTTCTGCTTGAGGTATCCCTTCAATTTCCATGAATAACTTTACCCTGTGGCCATTAGCTATAAAAGTTGTTTTTCCATCAGTTAGTTCAATAGCTCCAGACTTATAGACTTTAGTTACGTCGTATGGACCTGTCCATCTAGATTTAAGCTTTCCTGGAAACAACTTCAAACGTGAATTGTATAAAAGTACTCGATCACCTACATGGAAATCACGACTATAGATTTTCTTATCATGGAAAGCTTTCGTGCGTTCCTTGTAGATTCGAGCATTTTCGTAAGAATCGAGTCGAAACTCTTCCGCTCTCATTAATCGAGTAATATATGATCACCAACACTTTAGGATCAAAATTTAGGAATTTAATAGCCCATAAAGCTCGGTGTTCTAATTCAATAGGGAGATGACAAGATTTTCCAAAAACTAATTTATAAGGAGAACAGCCTATTGGTGTCTTAAAGGCTGTTCTGTATGCCCATAATGCATCATCTAGTCTTTCTGCCCAGTTTCTACGATTTGAGTCCACTATTTTCTCCATGATCCTTTTAATTTCTCTATTAGACACCTCTACCTGTCCACTAGTTTGCGGATGATAGGGTGTTCCTAGTTTATGAGTTACACCATATTTCTCAATTATTTTAGTAAATGGTCGGTTGCAAAAATGTGAGCCTCTATCACTAATGATAGCCCTCGGAATGCCATATCTTGTAAAATTCTTTTTAAGGAACCTTAGCACAACCTTGGTATCATTAGTGGGAAGAGCTTCAGCTTCTACCCATTTCGAGACATATTCAACCATTACCAGAATAAATCTTTTTCCAAACGATATAGGGAAAGGTCCCATGAAATCTATACCCCATACATCAAATAATTCACATTCTAAAATCGGTTGCATAGGCATTTCATGTTTTTTCGATATATTCCCCCACTTTTGACAAGATTTACAAGATTTTGCATATTTATACGCATCTTTATATAGTGTAGGCCAATAAAAACCACATTGTAAAACTTTAAAAGCGAGCTTCCATCCTCCATGATGACCTCCTCGCCTCACGATCATGACAAAGCGATAAAACACTTAAAATCTCATTATCGTGGATACATTTTACGATTATTCCATCCGAGCATCTTCGGAAAAGATCTGGTTTCTCCCAATAATAAAACTTTAAGTCGTAAAAGAATTTCTTTTTCTGCTGCCAAGTCCAGTGAGACGGGATGTAATTACAGGTAAGATAGTTAACAATATTCCCAAACCATGGTGAATTCTCCTTTAATGGTATTCTATCTTTTAATAATTGCATGGTTGAGGGAGTATCGATCCTAAAAAGTTGTTCATCCGGAAATGAATCTTGTATTTCATTTCCTTTTCCTTCATCATTTTCCATTCTACTTAGATGATCTGCTACTACATTTTCACTTCCCTTTTTATCCTTGATTTCAATATCAAATTCTTGAAGTAACAGAATCCACCTAAGAAGACGTGGTTTAGCATCTTTCTTACTTAACAGATACTTCAAAGCTGAATGGTCTGTATAAACTATAACCTTAGAACCAACAATATAAGATCGAAACTTATCTAAGGCGAAGATTATAGCCAACAGTTCTTTCTCTGTAGTTGCATAATTGAGTTGAGCTGCATTTAGAGTGTGAGATGCATAGTAGATTGCCTTGAGTACTTTGTTATATCGTTGACGTAAGACAACTCCTACAGCTAAATCACTTGCATCACACATAATTTCAAATGGTAAATCCCAGTCTGGTGCTACCAGTACTGGTGCAGTGGTCAACTTCGCTTTTAGGGTCTGAAATGCTTCCATACATTTATCATCAAAGTTAAATGGTACCTCTTTTTCAAGCAAATGGCTTAGAGGCTTTGCTATTTTTGAAAAATCTGCAATAAATCTCCTATAAAATCCAGCATGTCCAAGAAATCCTCTCAAAGTTATTAAATTCAACTTGGTGGAGGTAACTTTTCAATTACTTCGACTTTAGCTTTATCCACTTCAATACCTACTTCAGAGATTCTATGACCTAGAACAATTCCTTTCGATACCATTAAATGACATTTTTCCCAATTTAGTACTAAGTTGGTATCTTCACAAAACGTTGCAATACTGCTCTAAATGTGATAAGCATTCATCGAAAGAATCTCCATAAACACTAAAGTCATCCATAAAGATTTCTAAGAATTTCTCGACCATGTCGAGAAAATATTGCCATCATACATCATTTGAATGTGGTCGGTGCATTACATAAACCAAATGGCATTCGTTTATAAGCAAAAGTTTCATATGGACAAGTGAAAGTAGTTTTTCTCTATCTCCTAACTTTGCAATGAATATCTGTAAGTAGCTTTGAATAGCCATCTAAGAAGCAATAATATTTATGTCCACTTAATCGTTCCAACATCCGCATGCGATGAATGGAAGTGGATGATGATCTTTCTTAGTATGATCATTCAGTTTTCTAAAATCAATACACATTCGATATCCTGTAATTTCCCTTATCGGAATCCATTCCTTTTTATCATTTTCTTTTACCGTGAAACCTCCTTTCTTTGGAACTACTTGAGTCGGACTTACCCATTCACTATCTGATATGGGAAAGATTATCCCCATTTCTAATAGTTTAATAACCTCTTTCTTAACAATGGTTTGTAAATTTGGGTTGAGGCGGCGTTTTGGCTGAATACAAGGTTTAGCTCCTTCATTCAGAATGATCTTATGAACACAAATCTCAGGGCTAATTCCTTGAATGTCTGCCACTGTCCATCCAAATGCCTTCTTATGTTGTTTTAATTAACATTCTAAGTAATTGATCTTCCTGTTCATTAATTAAGGTTGGTGAAATAATGATCGGTAGTAGATTATTAGTTTCAAGAAAAGCATATTTCAGATTTGAAGGAAGTGGTTTCAACTTTAGATTCCTTGGTGGATCTTCTACTGAAGGTTTTAAAACTGGTCCTTCTAGTTCTAATTTCAAATATTGATGCCATGGGTGTTTAAAAAATATTCCTTTATTCAGATAAAGGATTATTTCTCTCATTTCAGCATCATTCTCATCTTCTTTATAGATGGATAATGCCAAGCATTCTTCTAGCCTATCTTCATAATCTTGCAATTGGTCATCACAGAATGTAGATATCTCATCTATAAAAGAACATGATTCTGGTGATTTGTATGGATGGTTCATAGCTTTGAAGATATTGAAAGAGACTTCATCTTCATTAACTCTTAGTATCAGTTCACCCTTTTGAACATCAATTAACGTTCTTCCTGTAGCTAGAAATGGACGACCTAGAATAATTGGCGCTGAATATCCTTCTTCCATTTCCATTATTACAAAATCCACTGGGAAGTAAAATTTGTCTATTTTAACCAACACATCCTCGATAATTCCCTTAGGATGTTTAATCGATCTATCTGCCATCTGAAGGGTCATTTCTGTATTTGTAAGCTCTCCTATGCCTAGTTTCCTATAATCCTCATAAGACATGAGATTTATACTTGCTCCGAAATCACAAAGTACTTTTTTAAACAGAAATCCTCCAATCTCACATTGAATGGTAAAACTACCAGGATCTTTAAGTTTAGGTGGCAACTTATGTTGAAGTATTGCAGAGCATTCTTTATTAAGGCATATATTCTCATACTCTTCTAACCATTTTTTGTTTGATAGGATATCTTTAAGAAACTTTCCATAGGTAGGCATGTTGATTAGGGCTTCAATAACAGGGATATTGACATGAATATGACGAAAAGTATCAAGGAAAAGAGCATACTTCTTATCAGTTTTTATCTTTTTAATTTGATCCTTTGGTGGGTAAGGTAAAGATTCTAAATCTATAACCTTTGGTTCTGAAGTTATATTCTCTTTTCCTTTTTCCTTGAATCTTCGAGCATTACCTGCTCGCCATGTTTCACTATCTTGAGATTTTTTCTTTAAAGATTCCCCTGTATTATCTTTTTCAGTTACTTGCAAATCTTCCTTCCTTTCTTCCTTGTTTTTAGTATTGTTTTCTCTAACGTGTTCCTTAAATAAGGTTCTCAGGTCACTGTCCATTGGATCTTTCAGAAGTCTAGGAACTTTGACCCTTTCCTCATTCTCACTTTCAGGTTCAACATATATGTCTCGTCTTAAGAAATTTTCAATAATTTCATCTTCTTCATCCGTGAATTCAAGTTCATCTGAGGTTTCTATATTCGTCTCAATTTTACCATCTAAATCATTCTCTACTTCATTATTTCCTGAGTTTTCTGCTCCAGTACTTCCACAGAGTTTTCTACTCCTAGTAATAACAACATTTACCTCTCTTGGGTTTCTTTCGGTATTACTTGGTAATCCTCCTGGAGGTCTACTGTTTTTACGTTCTCCTTCTCTACTCAAATGATCTTCCATATTCCTTATTGACGCTTCTATAGTTCTCATTCTGGTATCATGTCCACTCATGGATGTTTTTAACGTACTCATATCCTTAGTGACTGTACCTATAGAAGTTATCATAGTTTCCACATTTTGAGCTTGAGTAGATACTACACCCATCATATTTTCCATTAATTTCTCCCATTTATCAACTCCTTCAGGTTGAGTTGAACTTTGGGTGACTGGTATACTTTGAGTAGTATGTTGTGGATATGATCTAGGTAATGGTTGCAGGTTCTTATTCGCGGTATCTCCTTGATAAACTTGATTACTATATGAATTCTTATATTGAACTGGATACGGTGGTTGTCCTTGCTTACTAGGGTTTTCAGACCAACGAAAAGTAGGGTGATCTCTTCTAATAGCATTAAACGAGTTTGAATACACATTGTTCAAATTCTTATGCTGTTGTAAAAAGCTCACCTCCTCCCTTGAATATCCTTCTGGTTCTTCTATCCCTAATGACACATTATCATGATTTGAGTAGTCATTTGTTAAATTATTTTCCGAGTTAATATTCTTACTAGCTTGTAAGCCGTCAAATTTCCTACTCAAATTTTCCAAGTGTGCTAGAACTTCCGTATTCGATGTACATTCTCCTGCAAATGCTACTTTTCTTGTGCTAGAACCGGTTTCCCACATTCGGTTATTTTTGGAAATCTTTTCAATAGCATCGTAAACTAATTGGGCTTCACTCATCATTAAAGAACCACCACATGCATGATCAACGTCTGCACGTGAGTCTTTCCTTAGTTTACGACAGAAAAGTTGGATTTGCATATCTAAGGAATAACCATGATCGGGACAAGCTCTTAATAGCTTTTTAAATCTTTCCCAAGCATTCCCAAGTGTTTCTTCAGATCCTTGTCTAAAGTTAGCAATTTCGACTTTTAATTCCAAATTCCTCCCAGGAGTAAAATATTGTTTTAAGAACTCGGTTTGAATCTCCTCCCAACTTGTCAATGAATGATGTAGGAGTGACATAAACCAATCTCGTGCTCTTCCTTTTAAAGAAAAAGGAAACATAGACATCCTCGTTAATTCACGATGAGCACCTTGACTTTTGGCTGTATTACACAATTCTTCGAAAAGATAGAGGTGATGATGTGGATCTTCATCATCTTCTCCTAAGAATTGAACTCTTGTGTCAATTAAACCAAAAAGATGAGATTTTATTTCGAAATTATTTGCTCCTTCATTTGGTAAACGAATTGGATTATTAGTCCGGTTTCTTCTTACGGTCGATCACGAGATAGGTCTCGGGCTTGGTGGGTTAGGATTATTATGATTATTACGGTTCCGATTACGATTATTTCTATTATTAGGATTACGGTTATTTGGTATTGGTAGATTCGATTAAGGTTTTGTCCATGTCCTTGGGCATGAGCAATCCCTTGTTCAGGTGTTTCATCACTAGTTTCAGCCATTCTTGTTTCTCGATTTGATGATGATTCATCAGGATTTCCCTGACTAGTATGACCACGTTTACTCTCTACTCTTAACTGCCTTTCGTAAGTATTTATGTCAAGCTTATAAGGAGTGAGTGGGGCCTTACCGCTTCTGGTCATCAACTATCGAAAAAAGAAAATAACTCGAAATTGATAAAAGAAAAATTGGTAACTTACCTATAAGGTAAGTACCATCGAAAAATAATAAAGAAATGTGATAAGAAGAGTGTTGACTTATCCGCGAGAATTTTGAGCTAATACAAGTAGTAACCATAGATACAATGAATTAGCGTCGTTCTCCCCGGCAACGGCACTAGAAAGCTGACGGACTATTTCTAGGCTATACAATCCTTACCGGCAGTGTACCGGGTCAAATTGTAGTGCTAGTGTGGTGAGTCAGGTGTCGAATCCTCAGGGAAACGTGTGGTAATTCAGAGTGTGGTTAAACACCAAGAAGCTGTTATTAACTCAATCTAAGTCGCAGTTTTTACCGAGTACACAATCTCTAAGCTACTAAAACAGTAATTAAATGCATAATACTAATATAGATATATATAGATACATAAATATATATATAAATATATAGAAATACATATATATATATATATATATATATATATATATATATATATATATATATATATATATATATATATATATATATATATATATATATATAAGTACCAATATAATAAATACTAATATAGATACTAGTAATATTATTAGAGACTAGCCAAGAATATGTTATTGAATTACAATATCTTTTTAGTTCAATGGATGTGCTCGATCTTCCTTTTTAGGTCTAATTGATTACGTGAAACGGTATACTCCTAAGCTCAACAATTCCTCCTCACACGGCGTATGAAATTGTCATATGTCTAATCCTCTGTCAATGTCATCTTAATCATGGGTCACTCCCGTTTGGTCATACGGCCGAGTATTTTAAGATCTCTGTCTATTAAACAGGTGATTTCAACGTAATAATCTCTCGAGTACAAATATTCCACCCCCGGGATAGGAAATAGGATTCCGTTTGTCAGACGGCCATTTTTACCCTCCGGTCTTTCTATCCACGATCTCATAACCTAACTTCATTGGTCAGTTCATCATTAGATTACGACTCCGGTTATATTGGTTAATTACGTCAATACAAACATGCCATTAAGTTCAAATAGAAAGAGATTCATCATAATCGATTTTAATCAGATTTTAACATAGTCATCATCCATTTCCCTAAAAGGATAAAACTAATTCAATTTCATATCTTGGCTAGATATTAAGTTAGCCTAATATCATTATAACTATTATATAGATACTAATAATAACAAACAAACAAAAATACATTAGAAAGTTACCAGATTACAATTGAAGCATCAGAGCCGTATTCTCCGGAAATAGCAACTCTTCTAATAACAACGAGTTTTGATAAGTCTTCTAAGTATTACAACGATATTTATACTACATTATTATTTCGGCAGAGTGTCTTTTACTGTATTTACAGAACTATATACTAACTAAAGATAAGATATATATATATATATAAGAGGTATATATATATTGGTACAACTCCAAACATTGCAAATGATGGAGTATTTATAGGCAGGGGTAGTACACCACGCGCGTGCGATACTACAGATCTGAGATTCCCTTGTCAGACTCCCATGTGCTTGAAATGATGAAGATTCCGGCCCGTGCCGGTTTTTTCCGGTTCGTGCCGAACTGTCAAAATATCAGTTGTTTGGTAAAATGAGTTGTAGACCTCCGATTGATGTGATTCAAAGTGCGTTGGAAAGCTCATTTGAAGATCTAAAACTTTCATGAAGAACTCTTCCCCATAAAATGCCTTTAAGTTGGGTCAAATGTCCGTCGAAGATATTTTACGGTAGAAGCACTTAGGACAATTGATCCGTTTGAACTTGTAAGCTTATGGCATCTTCTTCTATCCCTCAAAAGATATGTTTTCAGGCTCTAAAAAGTGTCGTCACTTGGGATCTTGGTAAACGTATAATCCTGCAATAAATTACCAAAACACCAAACGTAAATCCGACAAGATACTCCGGTTACTAAACGGGTACAAAACTTATAAAAAACTTATAAAAATACGATAATTTATATAATAATACTATTTACACATTTGGATAAAACTTAGTAATTATGACTTGAATTGGTACAATAATGCTCAAAGTGTTATCAATATTAGGGTAAAATGTCATAATAATGATTGACAATTTGTCGCTCTTCAGTACCTCAACGACCTATTTAAGGCTTTCCAATGATTATGATCTGGATTACTCGTGAACCTACTCAGTTTATTCACTGCACATGCTAAGTCTGGTCGTGTACAATTGGTTATGTACATCAGACTTCCAATCACTTGAGAATACCTCAATTGATCCACAGGTTCACCTCTATTCTTGGCTAAGTGCACACTTAGGTCAAGAGGAGTGCTCACTGGACTTTCATCAAAGACATTAAATCTTTTCAAAACAAACTCAATATAATGAGTTTGTGACAATGCAAGTCCATCAGGTAATCTAGAGATCTTAATCCCTAGTATCACATCCGCTAATCCTAGGTCCTTCATATCGAGGTTCCTTGTCAACATCTTCTTAGTATTCATGATGATATCATGAGTACTTCCCATTATCAGCATGTCATCCACATATAGACATACTATCACATAGGCATTAGGTGTGTTCTTAATGTAGACACATTTATCACACTCGTTAATCTTAAATCCATTTGACAACATAACATTATCAAATCTAATATGCCACTGTTTTGGTGCTTGTTTAAGCCCATACAAAGACTTAACGAGTCTACACACCTTGCTCTCTTGCCCTAGAACAACAAACCCCTCGGGTTGTTTCATGTAAATTTCTTCTTCCAACTCACCATTCAAGAAGGCAGTCTTCACATCCATTTGATGGATTTCTAAGTTATTATTTCAATTTATAGCAATGAGAACCCTTATAGAAGTAATTCTCGTAACCGGTGAGTAAGTATCAAAGAATTCAAGGCCTTCTTTCTGTCGGAACCCTTGGGCCACCAACCTAGCCTGGTACTTATCGATAGAACCATCAACCTTTAACTTCTTCTTGAAGATCCACTTGCATCCGAGTGGTTTATTTCCTGGTGGAAGATCAACCAACTCCCAAGTGTGGTTTTGCATGAAGGAATCTATTTCACTGTTTATAGCTTCTTTCCAGAAAGGAGCTTCGGAGTGTACACGACCTCTGCATACGTGCTGGGTTCGTTTTCTACCATATAGGTCGAAAAATCAGAACCATAGGACTTTGTAGTCCTAGCCCTTTTACTACGACGAGGCTCCTCAGGTTCTTGAGGATCGCCCTCTTCTTCTGACTCATAAGTCCGCTTGCTCGTGCTTGCTTCTTGTTTCTCTCTCTCCTTACAAGGAAATATCTCCTCATAGAACACAGCATTCCTAGACTCGATGATGACATTCTCATGTACATCGGGGACGTCCGATTTATGTACCAGAAACCGATAGGCACTACTATTGAGAGCATATCCAATGAATATACAATCAATGGTTTTAGGCCCTATCTTCACTTGCTTTGGTTTAGGTATTTCAACCTTAGCCAAACACCCCCACACTTTCATGATTTTGTAGTTAGGCTTGTGACCTTTCCACAACTCATACGGGGATTCATCCTTCTTTTTAGAAGGAATCTTGTTAAGAATGGAGTTTGCTGAGAGGATAGCTTCCCCTCACAAGTTCTGAGGTAAACCCGAACTAATCAACATAGCATTCATCATCTCTTTCAGAGTTTGGTTCTTGCGCTCAGCAATACCGTTTGATTGAGGTGTATATGGTGCTGTCGTTTGATGAATGATGCCGGCGCCAGAGCAAAATTCATTAAACGGTGCATCATATTCGCCACCACGATCACTACGGACATTCTTTATCCATTTGCTAAGTTGATTCTCAACTTCATTCTTATTATCCTTAAAAGCTTCAAGAGCTTCGTCTTTGCTTCTCAGTAGATAAACATAACAGTATCTGGTACAATCATCAATAAAAGTAATAAAATACTTTTTACCACCTCTAGTTTGCACAAATTTTAAGTCACATATATCAGTGTGAATTAAATCTAGAGGCTCTGTGTTCCTTTCAACCGTTGGAAACGGTGATTTAGCTAACTTAGCTTCAACACATTTTTGGCATTTGTGATTAGGATCAATTTTTACGTTGGGAATTAAATCTTGATTCATCATCTTTCGAATCGATTTATAATTAGCATGTCCTAATCTACAATGCCATAAACAAGAAGACTCAAGCAAGTAAACGGAAGCAGTAGTCATCTTATTAGCCTTTTTTGGAACAACAGGTTTGGGTACAACGGTCATTACATTCATTTTGAACATACCATCTACCAAGTACCCCCTCCCAACATACATATCAAATTTGGATAAAACTACTTTAACCCCACCAAAGACCATCTTGAATCCATTCTTCACCAGAAGAGCACCAGAAACAAGGTTCTTGCGCATGTCAGGAACATGCAGCACTTTGTTGAGTGTGAGTTCTTTGCCAGAAGTCATCTTCAGTATGACCTTTCCCACACCTTCAGCCTTTGCAGAAGCAGAGTTTCCCATAAAGAGTTGTTCGCCCTCGACAGCCTTATAATCAGAGAACATCTCTTTCAGAGCGCAAACATGGCGAGTAGCCCCTGTGTCAATCCACCAATCACGGGTATTCCCGACTGTGTTTCATTCAGAAACCACATCCGACAGGTTCATCTCTTGCATGCCTTCAGACACCACTTCAGCAAGATGGGCATGTGACTTGACCTTTTTCTGTGACCTGCATTCACTTTGGCGATGCCCTGGGTTTACACAGTTGTAACAGCTTCCAGTGAACTGTTGCTTGACCTTCTTATTGTCTTTTGGACCTTGATTAGGCAGCTTACGCTTTTTGCCTTTGTTGCTCACTTCGACCAAGTTCGCCTTGGACTAGCCCATCAGAAAGCTTCGTTCTGACCTCTTGTTCTGCTCCTCAATCCGCAGACGCGTTGCTAGCTCTTCGATAGTCATCTCTTTCTGCTTGTGCATCAAGTAATTCTTGAAATCCTTCCAAGAGTGGGGAAGTTTTCCAATCACAGCAGCAACCAAGTTCTTGATTAGGCTGCTTACGCTTTTTGCCTTTGTTGCTCACTTCGACCAAGTTCGCCTTGGACTGGCCCATCAGAAAGCTTCGTTCTGACCTCTTGTTCTGCTCCTCAATCCGCAGACGCGTTGCTAGCTCTTCGATAGTCATCTCTTTCTGCTTGTGCATCAAGTAATTCTTGAAATCCTTCCAAGAGTGGGGAAGTTTTCCAATCACAGCAGCAACCTGGAATTGTTCACAAATCATCATTTTTACCTCTAGGATCTCAGAGATGATCACCTGTAGATCCTCAATCTGACTGACAACAGTCTTGGAGTCCACCATCTTGTAGTCCATGAATTTGACCACAACAAATTTCTTTGAGCCAGTGACGGACCTTTTCTATGCTATCAATCCTTACCGGCAGTGTACCGGGTCAAATTGTAGTGATAGTATGGTGAGTCAGGTGTCGATCCTCAGGGAAACTTGGTAATTCACCGTGTGATTAAACACCGAGAAACTATTATTATCTCAATCTAAGTCGCAATTTTTATCGTCCAACCAAACTTTAAACTAATAAAAGCATAAAACTAAAACATATATATATAAGTATATAAATATATATATATAGCAATACATATATATATATATATATAGATATAAGTATATATAGGTACCAAAACAATATCTAGGGGAGGGAGATAGATATTATAATTAGAGACTAGCCAAGAATATGTTATTGAATTCTTATATCTTTTTAGTGGAAATTAGATGTGCTCGATCATTATTTTAAGTTAAATCAATTATACGAAACGGTGCACTCCTAAACTAAACAATTCATCCTCACACGAGCATCTGAAATAGTCATATGTCCAATCATTTGTCCAAGGTCATCCTCAAGCATGGGTCACTCCCGTTTTGTCATTCGGCCAATTTTAAGGTATGTCAATTAAACAAACGAATTAAACGTAATAATCTCTTGAGTACATATTTCAATAAGAGTTTGTTTCTCCCGAAACAAATCTACCCCGGTTTAGAAATCGGATTCCGTTGTCACGTTTTCACTCGGCCAATTTTACCCTCCGGTCTTTCTATTAACGAGTTCATAACCTAACTCACGAGGCGTCAATTCATAATTAGATTATGAATTCTTTCATATCAAGTAGCTAATTCAATACGAATATAGAAAGAGATTCATTATAACCGATTTTTATCCAATTTTAGTATGGTCATCATCCATTTCCTAAAAAGATAATACTAATCCAATTTCATATCTTGGCTAGATATTAAGTTAGCCTAATATCATTATAATTAATATATAGATACTAATAACAACATAAATACATTAGAAAAGTTGCAGATTACAATCGAAGCTTGAGTTGTATCCTCCGAAATAGCAACTCCTTTACATCAATGAGCCTTGATACATCCTCTAAGCATTATAACCATACTTTATACTACAAAGATTATTCGGCAGAGTGCCGTTTACAGCTTTTATTTAACTAAAAACAACAAAACGAAACTATAGATAGATATAGAAGAGAGATATATGCATTGGTACACTTCAAAATGGTTGCAATTGAGGGGTATTTATAGAGTGTACCACAAGGCCGGCGCGTGCCGGACACCAACCGGCGCGTGCCGGTCAAATAGTATATATTCCCTTGTCAGAGATTTGTGGGCCCAATGTCAGAGATTTTTCTGCAAGATCCGGCCTTCTCCGGCGCGTGCCGGACATACAACATATCTGATGTTCGTAAAAACCTATCTCGAGCTGTAGACCTCAGATTGACATGATTTGATATTCGTTGGAAAGCTCTTTTGAAGGCCTACAACTTTCATCAAGGACTTTTTCTCTGAAAATGCCTCTAAGTTAGATCAAATGTCCGTTGAAGATGAGTTACGGTAGAAACATTAAGGACAGTTGATCTGTTCAAAGTTGTTAGATTTTGGCATAATCTTTTATCCCACAAAAACTCATGATTTATACTTCAAAGTATGTCATATTTTGGGATCTTGGTAAACATCTGATCCTGCAATAATATCAATGAAACACCAAACGTAAATCTGACAAAAAACCATCATTTTTATCGTTTTTATAACTTATGCATCTAATTATAACTAACTATGATTTTTATAAGTTTTCAATGCATTTATATGAAATTATACTAAAATATCATAAAATAATAATAAAAAGTCTTATAATATGATCATATATTTTTCATACATCACAACTCCCCACTTAGCTTTTGATCGTCCTCGAGCAAAATAAGCGATAATATAATTCTTCTAGATTAAATTCCTAACTTAGTAACGTATGCTGTCAACATTATAATTATATTAATTTCATCTATCTAAGATATTAAGAAGATAAAAAATGTATATAACGTAATAAACTAGTTATAAAATATTATTTAAATGAAATTTTTCATGAATTACTTTATAAGTATAAATAAAATATTTAGAACAACTTTTTAATCTCCACTGTATGATTTATCGGAATCAATGACTAAGTCAAGTAGTTGGCAAATTGGCTTGTAACGTTCAGGCTCAGGGTAGTTGGCTAATCGAAAAGGATAACAAAGGGAAATCAAAAGAGATAGAAGCAAGTCGTACGTACTTACACCTTCATCTTCTGATCAAAAATTTCTCAATTAGTAACACTCCTGACACTGTTTTCAATTTTCAACTTTAATAACTTCCAAAATAGGGTTTTCTCTTTTTTTTTTTTTTTTTTTAACAACATAATAAGAACTTAAGAACATAGGCATTGCTTTATCAAGATTGATCGGAGTACTACTCTTTCGATCGAAAATCACGAATCCGGTTTCCTTAAACTCGTGATAATTCTTGATAGTTTTGATTCGAATTTTTCTTTTTCATCAGATTTATAGCATATACCTTCATTCCCAGCAATAGGACATTTCGTGATAATACCCTAGGTGGACTACTATCATCAGGCAGCTTTATCTGATATTTTATTTTTAGGTTGTCGATCAAAAACAGAAAAGATACCTATAATACTCTGTTCTTATATTATTATTATTATTTTTTTTATAGAGAATAACCATATTTGATAACAAACTGCCTTCCGAATAACATTCATTTCAATCTCAAAGATATATCAAATTTCGATGTTGTCACCGCTATCCATAAATACATACTAAACTTGCGGGATTTTCAAAGAAATGTAGACCATTATTAAGTTAGGTTAGTAATTTCTAGTTAATAATAATGGCTATTTCGAGTGAGGTCTTGATCACTTCTACAAAGGCTGAGGTGGGGACAAAATTGGAAATTATGTTCGGGTAGGCTTATTTGGCTCTGGTTTATCAAAGTTATGCCAAAATCTCATCATCCCTAATCCGATTCCAATTTCATACTTTGTCTTGAAAAGAAAATTATTCTAAAATTTTATTATAATTATAAGTAACTTTTGTCTAATTTCATAAAAATATTTCATAATATTTATCAAGATATATATACTTAAAATCTTATTAAAAATCTAAAATAGACATAATTAATATAAGAATAATATATCAAGATTACTTTACTTAATTAAAAATTTATTCTATCCAAATATATCATTTTATCAAATAATTATATATTATTACTTATTAAACTAAGTGTGTAAGTATTTGATGTATTAAATTCAATTTATTTACTAACCAATCTCTACTCCCCACTTACTACGAATTGGCATCGTCCGATGACTAATGAGTAGTAAAAATTTGGATTAGAAAATAAAATGAATTCTATCATGGTTAGATTATTTTAGGTGTCAAATAGACGAGCGTTTATATAATATAAAAGAAAAACATTTAAAAATATAAATTAAAAACATGCAAATATATTACAATACTAAAACACAACTTAAAACTACTAGGAGTGTTAAACTAGAAAACCATAAATTAAGTTAAACTAATTTAAACTAATTTATTAAACTAAGTTATTTTAATTTATTGTGACTTATACTAACGTACCGTACTACTTTTATTATTTTTATTCCTTCCTGACTACCAACACAGTTATCTAATTTTCACCACTTGACGATCCTCCCGGAATATCGACTGGTAAAAGCCCAACACGAGGAATACGAGCTGGAAAATATTCATCATCGCTCTTTCCGGAACCTTGCCAAAAGCGAACACATAACCTAGAAATCAACCATCCAAATGGTAAAGGATGATAATTCGGTCTTCTCCCGAGCGCAAAACTCACGGTGATTTACGAATCAAGACCCCAATCTATAACGACTCATTAGTAATCGCATATAGAAGCATCAATTCATCATCACTAACTTCCGAGAAATTAACAGTTGGATAAACACGTGAGTTGATGAATCGCTTCCACGTTCTAAGATGGGGAAGCAAAGCAGTCGTAGAGACATTTTGATCAATATCATAATTGTAGAACAAGAGTGGACAAGCTTCCGAATATTTTGTAATAAAACCGTCAGTATCCAATCTCCATTGATACTCAAAATGACTTGGTGATGTGTGGACTGGTGGAATAAGGAAAATTTGATTTATGTTGGTAGAAGTGAAAGGAACAACAACTCCTCTCATCAGCAACAGTCGTGTTAACGACCGCAGTATGAGCTTCAAAAATCTTGAATAGAATTCTCTTACCATAGTAACATTAATCCTACCTCTCGGCATACGACAAAAATAGTCCCACCCATCTATATCCATCCTCGTAAATGCCCGGTTGTCAACCTTTCGAAATTTAAACCCTTTCAATCAACACCGGTGGTGATTGAAATTACTTATATAAGGGTTGTGAACCGAAGCATACATAGGCTCGTAAGGGATTTGATGAAAAATGGATTTGGAATGACAGAATTTGGTGTATGTGGAGGAGAATAATCATTAATCGATTTAACGATCGGACATTTTAAACTCTTTATAGCAAGAAAATTAAAGATAAAAGAAGGAAATGAGCAATTTAGAATGTCAGCATCTGTTTCCTTTTTATAGGCAAAGGCTGGATCGAAATGGAAATATCCGAGAAGATCCTGCAGCCCACTACACCAGCGCGTGCGGACACCAACCGCGCGTGCCGGTCAAATAGTCTTTCGATCGAGAGATATTTCAATTTCTAGCTTGATCCAGCTTTTATTTTCTGACAATAGATTCTGCATATTTCTAAAACGTGGGGGAAAGATCTAAAAACATCCGAAAAAAGATACAAAATAACAACGTGCACTACCCCGAGAGTGCATCAAACGTTTAACGTACACAACAAATATAAAAGATACTAAGTCAAACCAAAAAGTAGATAGTTATACAACAAAGAAAAGAAATCACTCGTCCTCATCATAGTTAAGATCAATGTCACCAGTAGGGTCGTACTGAGATGACGATGATCCAAATGTAGATAGTATCGAAGTATAATCACTCCTTTGCATCAAGCGTCGTATGAATACCATAAGCGAGCTGCTTTGTGGATCCGATCTGAAGTTCGAAATGATGTCTCGATCCTCATCGTCGACATAAAATCGATCCCGAAGACCAAATGAACCAAATCCTGCTTTGTCACATCTGCTATGTGGTCACTCCTCCCATGCCCAAGGATGTCCACTGGTGTGTACCAGAAACATACCACCCTGTCCTATGGATGACGGCGTATAGTCCTGATAAATAACAGGTGGTGGAATCGGCGGAATCCAATCTGGCATAGTATATGGGTCAGGCTGACTATAGGGGTGTCTAGCAGAAATCTCAGCAAATCTAGGATCAAACTCACTCATAGCATCTCGATATCCTCTCTGACCAACTCTAATGTCCTCAGCCCAATGTCTATTCTTCTCACAGGCTAAAGCTATATTAGCATCAGTTCTAGCCTGAGCTTGAACTAAATGCTGAAACATAGCCTCAACTTGGCTCTGCTTGTGGTGATGTATTTGTCTGCAGTGGGTCTAGGTACTTGAGTGTGAATAGGAGGTGGAGGTGGTGGTTGTTGTTGCTGACGATTAGGATTATTGTAATCTATTACTCCAGTAGGTAAGGCTCTTAGCTTAAGACCAATGGGAGGAATGTAGGGAGACACAGTTCTATCCGAGGGTAAGACAGGGACTTCTGCAAGCTCACATAAGGCAGAAATGAGACTAGGGAACGGGAGACGTCCCCCTCGATAACGAGTGCTTGCAAACTCACATGCCTTAGAAAAGATTAATTTCCCCAGATTTATAGGAATATCATTAACCATGGCCCAAGCAATAACCACTCCCTCTCGACCAAATGCACAAACATGTGTGGAAGGACATACATTATGGCCTAAGAACTGTTTTATTGCCCTTATGTCCCTAATACAATTCCCATAAGCAAACCTGTTTTCTATCCATTCAGCAGTGGGGTCAAAGGCTTGTTGGGCTTCATAAGCTTTGGTTTGTAGAGCCATAGGATGTTCTAAACCCCATACATTATGATAATCCTCCTCTTCAGGTATTTCAGCTAAACCATAGAATACATTAATCATAGCAGGGTAAAAAGTAACATTAACACTTCTTAGAGGGATATAGGTCATCTCCTCAACCGTATCAGCATCATAAGTAGATAATACTGAATAAAACACTGATACCATAGAAACGTTAATCTTATCTTTCCTATCCATAGCTACATCCAACCATCCTCTATCCTTGAAAATTTCTTTCACTTCTTTCCCAATCTTTGAAAAATCAATCCCTCGTTCTAACCAAACCTTACTTTTACTAAAGTACTCATCATGTGCCCGCTTAGCTTCTCGTGACTAGCGGTTTTTTCAAAGGTTAAACTTTTCTCCCTTTTAGTTAAAGGACTAGTTTGAACTACCGGTACTACGATGGGTACTTCAGTCTTTTTCCTCTTAGGATTGCTTCGAGATGATGAGGCCATCTACGATAGTGGTATGACAATACAACAACACAAACAAACAACACCAACAACAAGAACCAACAATTACTTAGGCTATAAAATCAAAATAAATTCAGAAAATTTAACTAAAATTTGAAATATTTGAAATATATATTTATATATATCTATATTACCTTAATATGCTAGAAAGAAAAGCTAGGTCGCCGGAATTAATGGTGGGTCGCCGGAATGAGAGAAAAGAGAGCTTTGAGCTTGCCAAGCTTCAATTTTTTCCAATGTTGATCTTCTTAGACGTTTTAGATGAAGAGAAGATGATGGATTGTTGAATTTGTGATGAAAAAGTGATGAAATTTGATATATTTTTGGGCGAAAATGGGGAGGAGTCGGGCTGCTCTTCTAAAATCTTGAGGGAATGGGGGAAATGAAGAAACTGCGCATTTTTTTAGGTCTAAGTGTGTCCACACCGGCGCGTGCCGGCTACATGGCCCCCAAAAATCGGAAATTTTATCATTTTTTGTGTAATGAGCTCTAATTATACTACATAAAAATCAGTTGATGTTAATCAAATGATTTATGTTATATAATCTAAGTTCAATACTATTTTTCTATATAAAACTTGACAAAATATAAAAAGCTAATATAATATTAAAATCACATATTTTTGATATAATATACCCATTTAAAATCACATGAGATGAAAATAGGTTTATTATAAATTTTTCATAAAAATATTTTCTTTTAATTTTTAGAATTAACACAACTTTAAAAATAATTAAAAGACTAAAAGCACACACTAAAATTTTTAGGATTTTTTGCTAACTCCCTCAATCTCAGATCCTCAAGATTGTTATCATAACGATCCCTTAACCTTTCTCCTAGGAGTGATGCGTTTGAATTATCTCTTTGTATTCCCTCGGGATTTTCGGATAACCACCTAATCGTTCCATTCTTAATAACATTCAAACACTCATCCTGGGATATGGTTGTATTTCTTCCACATTGTCCATCATGTTCACTTTTTCCATAGATTCTACATCTCATTAGAAACCTTGCTCTTCTTTTTATTGCACTCCTTGATTTTCCATTACAAAGTTCTCTTTCTCTGACTTCGATTAGCAATTCCTTATTTAATTTAGAAACTAAGGCTTCTATCTTAAACGCGACATCCTTATTTAGACCTAATCTTAAAAGTAAAATAAAAACTCTTATTCTATCTATGAAAGGCATCCAGTTCTTTTACGCTCATCCGGTAAAAGACGAAAATACTTTAAAATGCATATTAAAAGGTGAATTAGAAAGATAGTACCTGTAATCGGCTGAGTTTAAAATTCTGCTTCCTTAATTCGTTGGAGGGTCGATGAGTAATAATACTTCTTCTGGTTGAGGTATCCTTCAATTTCCACGAACAATTTCACCCTGTGTCCATTGGCTATAAAAGTTGTTTTTCCATCAGTTAGTTCAACAGCTCCAGACTTATAGATTTTTGTTACGTCATATGGACCTGTCCATCTAGATTTAAGCTTTCCTGGAAACAACTTCAAACGTGAATTATATAAAAGTACTCGATCACCTACATGGAACTCACGACTATAGATTCTCTTATCGTGAAAAGCTTTCGTCGCCTTCCTTGTAGATTCGAGCATTTTCATAAGAATCAGTCGAAATTCTTCTAGTTCTGTTAATCAAGTAATCTATGATTACCGGCGACTTTAGGATCAAAGTTTAGAAATTTAATAGCCCATAAAGCTCGGTGTTCTAATTCCACGAGGAGATGACAAGATTTACCAAATACTAATTTGTAAGGAGAAACGACCAATCGGTGTTTTAAAGGTCGTTACAGTATGCCCATAATGCATCATCAAGTCTTTACGCTTGATTTTTACGATTTGAGTCCACTTGTCTTCTCCACGATTCTTTTAATTTCTCTATTAGACACCTCTACCATCCCCACTAGTTTGTGGATGATAGGGTGTTCCAAGTTTATAAGTTACACCATATTTCTCAATTATCTTAGTAAATGGTCGGTTACAAAAATGTGAACCTCTATCACTAATGATAGCCTCGGAATGCCATATCGTGTGAATATATTCTTTTTAAGGAACCTTAGCACTACTCTGGTATCATTAGTAGGGAGAGCTTCAACTTTTCTACCCATTTAGAAACATAATCAACCATTACTAGAATAAATCTTTTCCAAAAGATATAGGAAAGGTCCCATGAAATCTATGCCCCATACATCAAATAGCTCACATTCTAAAATCGGTTGCATAGGCATTTCATGTTTTTTCGATATATTTCCCTATTTTTGACATGATTCACAAGATTTTGCATATTTATATGCATCTCTATATAGTGTAGGCCAATAGAAACCACATTGTAAAACTTTGAAGGCAGTTTTCCATCCTCCATGATGACCTCCTGCCTCACGATCATGACAAAATGATAATACACTTAAAATTTCACTATCAGGAATACATTTCCTAATTATTCCATCTGAGCATCTTCGGAAAAGATCCGGTTTATCCTAATAATAAAACTTTAAGTCATAAAAGAACTTCTTTTTATGTTGCCAAGTCCAATGAGGTGGGATGTACTTACAGTGTAATGTAGTTAACAATATCCCCAAACCATGGCGAATCTTCCTTTGATGGTATTCTATTTTTTAATAATCGCATGGTTGAGGGAGTATCTATCTTAAATAGCTTTCTCATCCGAAACGAATCATGAATTTCTTTTCCTTTTCCTTCATCATTATCCATCCTTAGATGATCTCGCTACTACATTTTCACTTCCTTTTTATCCTTAATTTCAATATCGAATTCACGAAGTAACGAATCCACCTAAGAAGACGCGGTTTGGCATCTTTCTTACTTAAAAGATACTTAGAGTCGAATGGTCTGTGTAGATTATTACCTTAGAACCAACAATATATGATCGAAACTTATCTAAGGCAAATATTACATTAACAGCTTCTTTCTCGATAGTTGCATAATTAAGTCGAAATGCGCGTTAATGTGTGAGAAGCATAGTAGATAGCTTTGAGAATTTTGTTATACCGTTGACCTAAAACAGCTCCTACAACTAAATCACTTGCATCACACATAATTTCAAACGGCAAATCCCAATCTGGTGCTACTAGTAATCGTGCAATAATTAATTTCGCTTTTAGGTCTTAAAGGCTTCCATACATTTATCATCAAAGTTAAAAGGTACTTCTTTTCTAGCAAATGACTCAAGGGCTTTGCTATTTTTGAGAAATCTGCAATAAACCTTCTATAAAATCCTGCATGTCCAAGAAATCCTCTTAACGCTTTCAAATTAATTGGTGGAGGTAATTTTTCAATTACTTCGACTTTAGCTTTATCAACTTCAATTCCTACTTGAGAGATTCTATGACCTAGTACAATTCCTTCAGATACCATCAAATGACATTTTTCCCGCTTTAGAACCAAGTTGGTATCTTCACAAATGTAAAAACACGTTCTAAGTGTGATAAGCGGTTATCAAAAGAATCTCCATAAACACTAAAGTCATTCATAAAGATTTCTAAGAATTTCTCGACCATATCGTAAAATATTGCCATCATACATCATTGAAATGTAGCAGTGCATTACATAATCCAAACGGCATTCTTTTATAAGCAAAAGTTCCATAGGGACAAGTGAAAGTAGTTTTTCTCTATCTCCTCTTTGCAATGAATATCGTAGAATAACTGAATAACCATCTAAAAAGCAATAATACTTATGTCCACTCAATCTTTCCAACATCCGCATACGATGAATGGAAGTGGATGATGATCCTTTTAGTATGATCATTCGATTTCGAAAGTCAATACACATTCGATATCCTGTAATTTCCTTGTCGGAATCCATTCATTTTATCATTTTCTTTTACCGTGAAACCTCCTTTCTTTGGAACTACTTGAGTTGGACTTACCCATTCACTATATCGATATGGGAAAGATTATTCCCATTTCTAATAGCTTAATGACCTCTTTCTTAACGATTGTTTGCAAATTCGGTTTGAGGCGGCGTTGTGGTGAATACAAGGTTTAGCTCCTTCATTCAAAATAATCTTGTGAACACAAATCTCGTGGCTAATACCTTTGATATCTGCCATTTGTCCATCCAAAAGCTTTCTTATGTTGTCTTAACATTCTTAATAATTGATCCTCTTGTTCATTTGTTAAGGTTGATGAAATAATAATTGGTAATGATTATTATTTTCAAGAAAAGCATATTTCAAATTCAAGGAAGTGGTTTCAACTCCAGATTCCTTGGTGGATCTTCTACTGATGGTTTTAAAATTGGTCCTTCCATTTCCAATTTCAAATTTTGATGCCATGGGTATTTAACAAACCCTCCTTTATCTAAATAAAGGATTACTTCTTTCATTTCAGTATCATTTTCATCTTCTTTATAGATAGAAAATGCCAAACATTCTTCTAATTTATTTTCATAATCTTTAAATTTGGCATCCCACATAGTAGAATATTCAACTATAAAAGAACATGATTCTGGTTCTTTGTATGGATGGTTTATAGCTTTGAAGATATTGAACGAAACTTTATCCTCATTAACTCTCAAGTATTAGTTCACCTTTTGAACATCTATCAAAGTCCTTCCTCAGCTAGAAATGGTCGACCTAGAATAATTGGCGCTGAATATCCTTCTTCCATTTCCATTATTACAAAGTCCACTCGGGAAGTAAAATTTATCAATTTTAACCAACACGCCCTCGATTATTCCCTTAGGATGTTTAATTGATCTATCCGCCATCCAAGGGTCATTTCAAGATTCATAAGCTCTCCTATTCCTAGTTTCTTATAATCCTCATAAGACATGAGATTGATACTTGCTCCTAGATCACACAATACTTTCTTAAATGTAAATCCTCCAATTTCACATGGGATAGTGAAACTACCAGGATCTTTAAGTTTAGGAGGTAGCCGATCTTTCAAGTATTGCGAACATTCTTCATTAAGGCATATATTCTCATATTCTTCTAATCGTTTTTTGTTAGATAGGATATCTTTAAGAAACTTTCCATAGGCAGGCATGTTGACTAAAGCTTCTATAACAGGGATATTGACATGAATATGACGAAAAGTGTCAAGGAAACGAGCATATTTCTTATCAGCTTTTATCTTTTAATTTGATCTTTCGTGGATAAGGCAAAGATTCTAAATCTATAACCTTTGGTTCTCAAGTCATTTTCTCTTTTCTTTTTCCTTGAATCTTTGAGCATTACTTGATCGCCAAGTTTCATTATCTTGAGAATTTTCCTTTAAAACATCCCCTGTATCAACTTTATCCTTCTCAGTTACTTTTAAATCTTCCTGTTTTTCTCCCTGATTTTCTCCGACATGTTCCTTAAATAGGGGTCTCCAGTCCTTATCCATAGGATCTTTCAAAATTCTAGGGACTTTTACCCATTTTTCACCTTCAATTTCAGGTTCAACATTATTATTCTGTTTTAAGAATTCTTCGACAATTTCTTCCTCTTCATTAGTAAATTCAAGTTCGTCCTTTTCCTTTACGATATTACCATTTAAATCATTTTCTACCTCATTGTTTCCTGCGTTTTACCTTTCTAGTATCTTCACAATATTTCCTACTTCTCGTAATCACAAAGATTTACCTCTCTCGGATTTCTTTCAAGATTACTTGGTAATCCTCCTGAGGTCTCTTGTTTGTTACGCTTCTCCTTCTCTACTCAAATGATCTTCCATATTCCTTAATGATGCTTCTATAGTTCTCATTCTCGTATCATGTCCACCCATAGACGTTTTCAACATAGTCATATCCTTAGAGATCGAACCTATAGAAGTTATCATAGTTTCCATATTCTGAGCTTGAGTAGATACTACACCCATCATATTTTCCATTAATTTATCCCATTTATCATACTACACCCATCATATTTTCCATTAATTTATCCCATTTATCAACTCCTTCAAAGTTGGGTTGAACTTTGGGTGACTGGTATAGTTTGAGTAGTATGTTGTGGATAAGATTTGAAGTAACGATTGTAGGTTCTCGATTTGATGTATTTCCTGATGAACTTGATTACTATATGGATTCTTATACTCGAATCGATATGGCGGTTGTCCCGGCTTATTAGGGTTTTCGGACCATCTAAAAGTTGGGTGCTCTCTTCTAATAGCATTAAAGGAGTTTGAATACGCGTTGTTCAAATTCCTATGCTTGTTGTAAAAACTCACCTCTTCCCTTGAGCATCCTTTTCCGGTTCTTCTATCCCTAATGACACATTATCATGACTTGAGTAGTCATTTGATATGATAGTTTCGGTTTCTGATCCTACTAGCCTCAGTAGGTTGTCAAACTTTCTACTCAAATTCTCCAAGTGTGCTAGAACTTCCGTGATTCGATGTGCATTCTCCCGCAATGCTACTTTCCGGTGCTAGAACCGGTTTCCCACATTCTGTTATTTTTGAAATCTTTTCTATAGCATCGTAAACTATTTGGGCTTCACTCATCATTAATGAACCACCACATGCATGATCTACATCTCGCACGTGAATCTTTCCTTAATTTACGACAAAAAGTTGGATTTGCATATCTAAGGAATAACCATGATCGGGACAAGATCTTAGCAACTTTTAAATCTCTCCCACGCATTCCCAAGCGTTTCTTCGAGATCCTTGTCTAAAGTTGGCAATTTCGACCTTTAATTCCAAATTTCTACCCGGAGTAAAATCTTTGCTTTAAGAACTCGGTTTGAATTTCCTCCCAACTAGTCAATGAATGATGTGGGAGTGACATAAACCAATCTCGTGCTCTTCCTTTTAAAGAAAAGGAAACATAGACATCCTTGTTAATTCACGATGAGCACACTTGACTTTTGGTCAGATTGGACAATTCTTGAAAAAGATAGAGATGGTGATGTGGATCCTCATCATCCTCTCCTAGAAATTGGGCACTTGCGTCAATTAGACCAAAAGATGAGATTTTATTTCAAAATTATTTGCTCCTTCATTGGGTAAACGAATCGGATTATTAGTCCGGTTTATTCTTAGGTCCGATCATAAATAGGTCTCGGATTTGGTGGGTTATTATTACGATTGTTCGGTTCCGATTTTGATTATTTCTATTCAAGTTATTTGGTATTGGTAGATCTCGATTAAGATTTTGGCCATGCCTTGAGCATGATCTAGCCCTTGTTCGTGTGTTTCATCATCGCTTTTCGACCATTTTCGTATTTTGATTTGATGATGATTCTCCGTCGAGATTTCCGACTAGTATGACCTTGTTTCCTTTCTCGCTCTTAACGCCTTTCGTAAGTATCTATGTCAGGCTTATAAGGAGTAAGTGGGGCCTTACTCTTTCGGTCATCAACTAACGAAAACCGAAAATAGTTGAAATCGATAAAAGTAAAGATTGGTAACTTACTTATAAGGTAAGTACCAACGAAAAAGAAAATAGAAATGGGGTAAGAAGAGTGTTGACTTATCCTCGAGACTTTTGAGTTAATATAAGTAGAAATCATTCGAACACAATGAATTAGCGTTGGTCCCCGGCAACGGCGCCAAAAAGCTGACGGACCTTTTCTATGCTATCAATCCTACCGCGCGATGTACCGGGTCAAATTGTAGTGATAGTATGGTGAGTCGTGTCGATCCTCGAAACTTGGTAATTCACCGTGTGATTAAACACCGAGAAGCTATTATTATCTCAATCTAAGTCGCAATTTTATCATCCAACCAAACTTTAAACTAATAAAAGCATAAAACTAAAACAGATATATATAAGTATATAAATATATATATATAGCAATACATATATATATATATATATATATAAGTATATATAGGTACCAAAACAATATCTAGGGAGGAGATAGATATTATAATTAGAGACTAGCCAAGAATATGTTATTGAATTCTTATATCTTTTAGTGGAAATTAGATGTGCTCGATCATTATTTTAAGTTAAATCAATTATACTGAAAACGGTGCACTCCTAAACTAAACAATTCATCCTCACACGAGCATCCGAAATAGTCATATGTCCAATCATTTGTCCAAGGTCATCCTCAAGCATGGGTCACTCCCGCTTTGTCATTCGGCCAATTTTAAGGTATGTCAATTAAACAAACGAATTAAACGTAATAATCTCTTGAGTACATATTTCAATAAGAGTTTGTTTCTCCCAAACAAATCTACCCCGGTTTAGGAAATCGGATTCCGTTGTCACGCTTTCACTCGCCAATTTTACCCTCCGGTCTTTCTATTAACGAGTTCATAACCTAACTACGAGGCGCCAATTCATAATTAGATTATGAATTCTTTCATATCAAGTAGCTAATTCAATACGAATATAGAAAGAGATTCATTATAACCGATTTTTATCCAATTTTAGTATAGTCATCATCCATTTCCTAAAAAGATAATACTAATCCAATTTCATATCTTGGCTAGATATTAAGTTAGCCTAATATCATTATAATTAATATATAGATACTAATAACAACATAAATACATTAGAAAAGTTACAGTTACAATCGAAGCTTGAGTTGTATCCTCCGGAAATAGCAACTCCTTTACATCAATGAGCCTTGATACATCCTCTAAGCATTATAACCATACTTTATACTACAAAGATTATTCCGGCAGAGTGCCGCTTACTTTTATTTAACTAAAAACAACAAAACGAAACTATAGATAGATATAGAAGAGAGATATATGCATTGGTACACTTCAAAATGGTTGCAATTGAGGGGTATTTATAGAGTGTACCACAAGGCCGGCGCGTGCCGGACACCAACCGGCGCGTGCCGGTCAAATAGTATATATTCCCTTGTCAGAGATTTGTGGGCCCAATGTCAGAGATTTTTCTGCAAGATCCGCCTTCTCCGGCGCGTGCCGGACATACAACATATCTGATGTTCGTAAAAACCTATCTCGAGCTGTAGACCTCAGATTGACATGATTTGATATTCGTTGGAAAGCTCTTTTGAAGGCCTACAACTTTCATCAAGGACTTTTTCTCTGAAAATGCCTCTAAGTTAGATCAAATGTCCGTTGAAGATGAGTTACTGGTAGAAACATTAAGGACAGTTTGATCTGCTCAAAGTTGTTAGATTTTGGCATAATCTTTTATCCCACAAAAACTCATGATTTATACTTCAAAGTATGTCATATTTTGGGATCTTGGTAAACATCCGATCCTCGCAATAATATCAATGAAACACCAAACGTAATCGACAAAAACCATCATTTTTATCGCTTTTATAACTTATGCATCTAATTATAACTAACTATGATTTTTATAAGTTTTCAATGCATTTATATGAAATTATACTAAAATATCATAAAATAATAATAAAAAGTCTTATAATATGATCATATATTTTTCATACATCAGCCAGCATCCTCGATTTTGTACTTTTTCTCCAAAGCCTGCCATAAGGATTTAGCAGACTTCTGTGAGCAATACACCCCATAGATCGAGTTCTCCAAAAACTCAGGATGTAGTTCTTGCACAGAAGTCGAGTGCTTCCAAGCATCCAAAGCCGTGATGAGGCATGATCTCCTTCCTTCAAGACAGGAGGATCCTCGGTCAACATCCGAGCCAAGCCAAGAGTGGTCGATAGAATGATCTTCGCTTGCCACCTCTTGTAGTTCAAGCCACCAAACTTTTCCGGTTTTTCCCCTTGAGGTCTGGAATTGTTCTCGCAGCAGTGCAGCAGTGAAGCGCAGCAGGTACTCCTTGCTCGCTTGTTGTCATTTCTGTAAACACAGAAGATCGACAAATCAAGTTCTGTTCGTCCTCAAACGAACGTATATATGAAGAAAGAGTAGAAACAGAGTTATCAGTTTGGCCTCAACCAAACTGAAGCAGGATATAAATAAATTAAACAATCTAGCAGATCTGTAATTTAACACGTAAAAATTATTCTCTAACACACGAATTCACTTTGTCTTAAGCTTGTTAGTAATAAGTGTCATGTGTGGAGTGATTTACGGAACAGGTCCGTAATTCACGGATATAATTACGGAAATTAATTGCAGAAAATAACAACTCGGAAATAAAATCTAATTTTATTATTCAGATCTAGCAAATAAAGTGATTATGGTGCAGATCTAACAAATTAACAGAAGTATATGATAGATCTAACGAAAAACAGCTACTATGATATAGATCTAACAAAATATGCAATTAACGTACAGATCTGACTTAAACAATTGATAAAACTGAAATACAATGAATAAATAAAGACAAACCGAAGTGAGTTATGAAACTCTTTCCTTAAGACAAAATGCTCCGGTATGGTGCCCACGGTAGTAGCAACTGCCTCCTAAGATACAACGGCTTACGTCCTGGATTGAGAGGCACTTCAACAATCCAAGCTCCGGCGAACTTACAACGTGCTCCGACTTCTCTTCGACTCAAAAAACTAACTATATGCTCGACCCTTTTAGTAGTGGAAGACACAAGAGAAAACTGAATGCTTCAACCTTCATCATTGGGGTTCTTTATATAGTGGAGAGAAGGAGCCAATGTTTGAATGTGATTGGCCAGAACACATCATCAGACTTTTCCCCTTGGAAAAGAAATAGGGCCGAGAATAATTAATTAAAATTGGCCAACTATTTCCACAATTCTGATTGGTCGGATGACGTGTCTTCTAAATTCTGATTGGTCAGATGATTTAATCGCTCGACTTAATTAATCAAAATTCGTTTCCACATTATTCTGGAACCTTCCAACCGCCTCACGATTAACTAATTAATTTCCTGGTTAAATTCAATCTAACTTTTGTCCAAAAAATTAATAGTAACACCCGACCCGACCCGACCCGAGCTCGAGCTCGAGCCGAGCCGTCCGGACGGCGGCGGTGGCGCGCGCGCGCACATGGAAATATCTAAGTCCTCCTTCCTGCACAAAAGTGCCTTGCCCCTTGGGGCACATTTATAAGAGCATACACTAGCCCTAATATATGGAGCTCAAGTCTCCCATCTTTCCAATATGGGATATTGAGTTGAGGTACTCCCTTCAACTCTTATCTCCAACACATTTTCAACCAACTTTAGGCATTAATTTCTCATTCACCTGATATCCGAATCGAGTGATTCCAAAGCCAAACATTATCTACTCCGTGAGTAGAATATTTAGACGTAATAAGCTCCCGGTGAATCTCACCGGAGCGTATCCGAAATTCGCGCTAAATTTGACCATTTTAACCCCATTTCATGGGATATCTCCAACACCTTTGTATCATTAGTTTGATACAACTTTCACTCTACTCAACAATCAATCATCAGGAAGTCAAAAGAAACCTGTTGAAGCATCAGAGAAGGTGTGAAGCAACATAAGAACATACGAGTCATTGAAGAAAAGAGAGTTCTTCAGACGAGCTGCGTGCAAATAGACTATTTGAAGCATCTACGGGGTGTCAAGGATTGGATATTTAGAGTGTTAAACATCTGTAGGGTGTCAAGAACACTTGTCTATTGTACTAGTGTAGAGTACAATAGTGATACCTCCTAAGTCACATGAGAAGCGGTCACGTAGGAGATTACGCCACTCCAAAATCGATAACATTTCATGACTTCTTTAACTTTCAACACTTTACATTCAGTACTTGCATGTTCTACAACATACTACTCAGCACTGAAAATCAAGCCAAGGCTTATTTTGAACTATATCATTATTCCGATGCACCCACTTTGTAGAGCAAACAGTTCAGTAAAACTAGACGAGTACTTTACTAGTCAGTTTTTCTCACCAGTTTTGTATACTAAGTGAGAAACTCCAAAAATCAAAGAGAGTTCATTCACCCCCCCTAAACTCTTACAAGCCTTGCTTACAGAACAACAAGTGGTATCAGAGCGTGTCTCCTACATACAGACGCCTTCGTGTTCTGTGTGTTGGAGTGATTCATTACTTGCGTTTTCAAAGTCGAAACTCATTATTTTAGCATGGAATCTAATAGTATAATTGCTAGAGTATCTACATTTTCTATATCAAATTTTAATGAATAGAAAATGCGTATGTAGATGCACTTAGCTGCAATCCATGAAGATATGGTCACTATGACAGAGGATGGTCCGATAATCATCATGAAGCCAAATACAGATCAAGCCACTCAAACAGCTGAACCTTTTGTAAGAAAACCAAAGCATGAATGGACACCCGAAGATAAAAATATCAACAATTTTGACAATGTTGATAAAGATATGATAATGAAGACTCTTGAAAGCAACATGTTCTTGAAGATAAAATGTGCAAAACGGCAAAGGAAATCTGGAAAAATCTGATCAATTATTGTGAAGGCACTGAAGCTGTCAAAGTAAACAAACTTGCAGTTGATGTTCAGAAATTTGAAACCTTTCAAATGAAATCCGGAGAAACTGTTGAAAAGATGGACGCTCGTTTTCATGAGATTCTGAATAAGCTACAAATGATAAATCGAAAGTACACTCAGAAGGAAGTCTGCATGAAAATTCTGAAAGCTTATCCAAATACATGGGATATAATGACAATTATGCTCGCTGCTACAAAAGATATCACTAAGCTGGACACAGTAGAACTCTTCTCCAATCTAAAAGCTTATGAGTTTGATATGAACAACAAACCTAAGAAGAATATTCATGAAAAACCAACTCTCATTGCTCCCACCGGAGAAACTTCTAAACATGTTGTTGAAACAGTCAGGCAAAGTCAAATTGATCAACTACAAGATCAAATGGCTTTAATTATAGGACATGTCAAAGGTTTATCTCACTCGACCATAAAATTTCAGTGACAAAATCAATACAGACGCGATGATGGATACAGAAGAAGAATGGATGATAGAAGAGATACTCGCAGAGACGATCGTAGTGACGATCGCAGAGATGATAGAATAGACAATAAGGATGATCAAAAGAGAGACGATCATCAAACAAGAAAGAAGCAAGACGAAATGCTATGATATAACTGCAACAAACCTGGGCACTTCAAAGCCGACTGTCCAGAAACCATTAAAAGAACAGACGTGACAGAACAGACGATAAGGGTAAAAACAGATGAGCTTACAAAGCAGACGATAGCTCAACACATGAAAGCTTGATCGACCCCTTATCTGATTCGGATGACAATGCTTTCATGGTAATAGAGGATAATGATGAGGTAATATCACTATTCTCAAACTCAGCATCCTCATCTGGTTCATGTTTCAAAGTCTCAATTCAAAATCTTGAGACTACAGACATTCAAGGATTTCATAGAGATCTAAACACTAAATTTGAATAAATTCAAATGAACTGTGATCTTATAAAGAAAGAAAATGAATTTCTCAAGTCTGAAAACTTGAAATTAAAGATTGAACTATTCAACTTGAGAAATAACAAACCTACAATGATAGATGACATCAAACCTGATATAAATAAAGGAACAAACATTCAGATGAACCATGTTACATCAATCATTCCAGAGTATAAACCAGCCAAAAGACCTAGAGACAAATATGGTTTAAGGTACTCAGAACATACGACACTTGACAAATCTGAACCAAAAGCCAAAAAAGTTAAACAAATCAATTTGTTAGATCTGCGTTTGAATGTCAACAACATGACAAATCAGTAATTATGAACTCAAAAAGGTTAACAAATCAAGGAATCATAATGTCAGGGGGAATAATAGATTATACCCTCTTGATAATGACTGGAACATTTCTCTTCTTATTAATGTCAGGAAAATCAATGTCAGGAACAACATTCCGAAAAGCAGAGCAGTAGAACGCCCTAGATTTTTCTTTACACACAAAAAGGTTCCTAACAGAACCAGACTGGTATATAAAAGAAGATCTGAGACAATCACTAAGCCTACCTTTAAGAATAATCATGCTCAATCATACAAACTAAAAGGTATAGAAAAGATTTCAAATGGCAATTTTTTTTTTATGAAATTTCATTTGATTATCCTTAATAGTGTAAACGCCTAAAAGTCCCTCCTTTCAAATACATACTAGGCCTCACATCATCTGGCACAGACCCTGTTGGTGTTGAAATAGTGTCCTAAACCCAATCGGGTTGGACCGGATCCAACCGGGTCGGATCATTTCTACTATTTCTTTATGTATATACATATGATAAATGGCTTTTCTGTTGTCATATATTTGTTCTTTTAAAGAACCAATTATGAATTGTTATATGATAACGTCCTTAGTATTAAACTGTTCTGGAGAAACCATGATAGGCGATTATGGTTGATGAGATCTCTAATCACATTAATGAGTTTGATGCTTAAATGTCTCTAGGCTGATGTACTATTAAACATGGCATTGATAGTATAAACAGGCTAGCACGTATTAGATGTCTTCTGTCTTTAAGGGCAATGATATATCTCGTCTATCGAAGTGTAAACACACTTGGACTATACGTGGACGAGTATTAGAGAATGTGTACGTTAGACTGACCCACTTACATTGTTAAGTGTCACACTATGTGACGGTTGTGTAATTATCCTTTGGACCAGAGTATACATGGCATCATGGTGTGGATTGTCATGCTTTGACACTATTGAGGTTTCCCCTAGCCATGGGACGATCATGCGGTAGAGATTGGGTGTGATACTGAAGCATGCGGAGTATACATGTTTGGTCATCCGGAAATGGCGTACCCTATCAGTAGGGTGAATATCCGAAAGGGCCTTCTTATAAGGATTGTCTTACTCTCGTGAATCTTTGCAAAGTGGAAGTAAATGAGTTGCTTCGAGAGAGCATGATATCTATATTATAAGATACGGTCGTTGATGTTTGACACTCGACTTACGACCGTATGGATATTATTACAGCGATATGATTCTAGTTACACGGTAACTCTTTCACATGAAAGGTAGTAGTCATTGCATTTGACTCTTCCGATGATTGGGGGTCATGGTGTGTTGCTAGACGCTATCCCGTGATCGTTAGGCATGAAGGGCATTTTCGTAATTTGCACTTTGTGCCTACGACCAACATATTCGAAAGCCTATTGTTAAGGGTGATTTTATACGTTTTATAAGGATATAGTTTATGTCAATTTCCCCCATATCTGGATGTTTTCATAGAAATCAGGCTTTATAATTAAAATATTGAGCAAGTGGTGTTTTCAATAGTTAAATTGCAATACGTAACGAATTATGTGCTTAAATTGTGATTTTATATTATTTTGGAATATCGTTACGCTTTGGTTTGTTTTCCCTACATTGTAGATACACATTGATGATGGAAAAGATGATTTTTAAAGGGATAAATTCGAGTGGAATTGAATCAATCAGATTTATGGAAGAATAGAGGATATAAGGAAAGAAATCAAGTGTTGAACCAGCTGGACTGGCGTCCAGATTCATCAAACTGGCGTCCAGTAGGACGGGCGTTTGACATCTTTGACGAGCGTCCCGGAGGAGCTTTACATTCGTGGATGTTCAGATTTTCGGTCAAGGCGTCCAAAATTGCACAGGGGCGGGCGTCGGCGAAGACTCGCCCGACTCGTAATTTCAAAATATCCGACAAAGGCCCAAGATTTTGGACGGGCGCCCGATGCCTTGGACCAAGGCGTCCACGGCCGACTTAACCACACACCGACTTTAGTATTCTATATATAGCCGCATCGCCCCAACCCTAATCACATCAAAATTCTTCATACACCAAAACCCTAAGCGGCCGCACTTCGAGGGGTTCCAGGCGATCACCCGAGCCTTGTGCTCGGGTGATCCAGGTTAGATTAGGATGTTTATTTTCGTTTGTTGATTCATGGAGATCATCCATTGTACCAAACTATGTGAGTTTATCTTTTTAATTGATTCAATCCTTTGTTTATTCTTATGATCTTTGATTCGTTTTGTATCTTTCTATGATTTATGATGCTATTTTGTGACTAGATCGAGAGATTGGTTGCTAATCGTTGTCTAACGTAGATGAGAATCATTGTTAGGCTAGATCACCATAGAAAGATAGGATCTTTAATCGTTAATTCGTGACAAATTAATTGGTTAATTATCTAGGTTGCTAGATTCTAAAATACGAGAGTTAACTTGAATCTACACCTTCGTTTTGTATGGAAATTGGTCTCAACATTCGAGAGAGGAGAGATCGATAATTGAATTCACTAAGAGATTAGGAGTTCATAGCTTGAGAAACGGATTCACTAAGGAATTAGGAATTTGTATCTCGTGTAAAGGTGAAACCACAATATCGAATTAGAATCGTGAGATGAACTTGGATTGAAATCACTTAGTTTGTGTAATGTTTAATCCCATGTATCTTTAGTTTAGGTCGTTCTTATTATTCTTAGCTTATGTTTATTTTTCTATGTGTTTTTATGTTTGTTCTTCCGTTTATTTGTTTTCGTAAGTAACAATTGAAAGGAATTAATAAGATTAGATTCAACAACCCAATTCCCTGTGGATCGACCCCTTACTTATCCCGCTTTACTAGCAATTACCCGGTATTTGGCCGGTTAGGAGTTAGTTTTGCATATAGGTTAGGGTTTATAAATTGTTTTTGTTTAATGATGCAAAACCATCCGAACGCCTATCAGGTCACACACATATGAACATCAAGTCGGATTAAAATGTGGTTATAATTGATGACCAAATGAGGAAGGAATTTATCTCACAACTATATATGTTATAGTGGTAAATTAATATGGTGGTATTTATTTATTATGAAAAAATATAATACAAGATATTAATTATGTTGATTAATTAAATATACATATATTAGATATGTAAAGTCGAAAAGTGTGTATATATGATATACATGTATTTTGTGAATTAATTAATCATAGTATTATATTAATTAATTGATATTCCGGATGCCAAAATATTGGCTAAAGGTGGCGCCAATTTCATGTGTATAGGATACATTGAGTTGTGCAATTTAATTAATAAGATTACCATAATTTTAATATTAGATATTAATTGATTTTGGAAAAAATAGATTATGGTAATAAGATAAAGATATATTCAATATAAGATATTGTCAATATATATCTTGGAGAAATTATTTAATATAAGATATTGAATATTAATGAGATAAATCAATCAAATGGATTTTCCTTATTTTATTAGGAAAATATTTTCTTTCTCTTCAATCTACTAGGAAGCTAATCTCAATCAGATTGGGAGACATACGTGGCGCCACTCACCCTATATAAGAAAGGGGTTGGCTAGCTCTTTTATACATCACAATTCCAAGAGCTAATAGTTCTTGTGAAAAATAAAGAGCTTCTTAGAGAGAGAGAAAAGGCCGGTCTGGCAACCGGATTTTTCTAGTAGCAATCCATGATGGGATTCCGGCGGGCTGTTCATGTGGATTACCGGTAGAGGCCGAACGCTTGGGCGGCTCCGTGCATCGCTACTCTCCTTAGACGGTCAAAGCGTCGATCTTTTAGATCAACCAAGGTAATCACCGTCTATTAGCTTAATTGTTTATTGCTTAAGCAAAGTCGATCCTGGTCAAATGGAATAAATTTTTGAATTCTGTTGCGTTCCCGCGTAGATTTCCTAACAGTTGTATCAGAGCGAGCTTCGAGTTTAAGCAATAATCATGTTAATTTGCGTAGTTAATTTTATCGTTTAAATCACGTAATTAAAAGATGAAATATTTTTTATTCGCAAAAGTGATACACGAAAATAAAAAAAAAAGAAATTAGGGGTCGGCCGATCGGCGGCGGCACCACCACCGTGTGATCGCCGACGGAGGCTGCTGGCGTGATGCGGTGGTCCCCGGTTTTCGTTTTGTGTATTTTGTGTTTCTATATGGTTCATATTTATGATTAATATCTCATTTATTTAGTTGTGTCATATGATTAACTAATGGTTCAAATAGTTTGGGCTGTTGGGATGCCACATGACATTAAAATAATAATGGTTTTTCCAAACTTTATTTGGAATAAGCCTAGGCCCTTTCCAAATATTTGTACTATAAATGTATTCCAGGAAAGAAAAAAAAAGGGGAAGCAAAATTGTTTGTAAAAAAAAAAAGGTTTCATTTTAGGTTGTGTTTTATTTATTTTGCTTTTGGTTTGGATATAGTTTCTTTTAAATTATATTTTATTTGTGATTAATTTTGGGTCCATGGAGTTTTCCAAATGCACGCTCCCGACAGGTTTTGAAAAAAAAAAGTATACATATATATATAGAGAGAGCTAAATGTTTAATTAATTTGGTTGTAGTGTGGTGGTATACTAGAGTATGGTTTGGGTCTTCCTAATATGATCTAAACAACACTAATAAACATTTATGAACATTACAAAGCCATGAATAAGCTTCTGATGCGTTTGGTTCTGCATCGGATGTATTCTTAAATGGAATTGAAGTTCGGGACCGTCGGAAGAGTAAGAGTGGCCTTGTGCTTTAATGAGTTAGTATTCATCAATGTCTATGTAAGTTCTAGCTTGAGTCTAAGAGTCTAAGAAGAGGGAGTAGGGAGCTTTTTGTCCTGAATGAACCTAGGTGGCTAGCTAATCACTTAATAAACGTATTTGACTAGATAAAATGTTAAACATCATGAGAGCTTGAATAGGCACAGTACAATATCGGCAATGTGATGGTTGGCCAGATAAAGTGGTGATGATCACTGCCGTATTCTAGACCCGCCAGATAAAGTAGTGATCATTCCGCCGGACAAACTCACGAACGAGATAGACATTCACCGGTTAGCTCTCCAAGGATGGCCAGACATAGTGGAATGACTATCTCGGGACCGCTATAGATTTATCTCTATAGGGTTGCGTCTTTTGTCTTAGTGCATATCTCACTAAGTGTAGTGCCCTCGCAAACATGCTATAACAAAGATAAGCTAAGCTAGTAACCCTAAGGACCTCATGTTATACTATGAATATAATGTGATAGTTTGATGTAAGATCTCTTAATAACGGTTTAATAATAAGACGGCGTTACTTTCTTTCATTATAAAACGTATTTTATTCAATACTAAGTATGTAAGTAATTACCCGTTATATGCTTTGTTTTGAGAAGATGAACAGGTTTTTGACGGAGATGAGAACGATGAAGACATATGATGCATGATGCTTTTTGTTGAAGTTGTTTTGAAGACTTTCTTTTATTTCAAGTTTTCATTTAAACGGTGTTCTTTTTTTTTGTTTGGCTCGATTTAAAAGCCTTTGATGTAAGACTAGATCGTTTGGTTTCTTTTGGAGGTTGAAACGTTTCAGTTTCCTTCCGTTTTGATTTTGGTGCAGCATTGATTCGTATTCTAGTTGATCTTTGGAATTTTTTCCCGAGTCGTTTTGCTTCCGCATTGTGTTTATGATATATGACATAAGGCTTTTGTATAATATTAGATTTTATTTGATATTATACATGCCGGGCGTCCTTTTCCGTATAAGAACTCAGTGTCCGGGAACGGGGCGTCACAGTTGGTATCAGAGTCAGGTTTCTTTGCTGCTTAGGATTTGATTTTTCTTGAGATAAGGTTTAGAGCCTTAATAATCTTTAAGTTCTCTCTCTTGTTCTACAGAATGGTGACAACACGCAGAGGTTCAAATGCCAATGATAATGGTGAAGGCAGTTCAAGAAATCTGTTTGCAGGCAGAGGAAGGGGCAGAGGCAGAGGTAGAGGCAGAGGCAGAGGACCTATAGTTAGTCAGCCAGAGGTTTCAGGGGTGAATGCTAATACTAAGGGTCCGGAGTCAGCTACAGTTGGACGTGTTCAACAAACAGGACGTTCACGGTTTGAGCAGGTAACTACACCTGACTACAACACGCCCTTGTATGTGACTGTGGTTGGAGATATACCCAGGATTCATGTACCACCAGTTGTATCAGTATATCCTCCTCCATCAGGAGCACAGCAGACACAGCCGATCTATAGGCGTCCACCTGCATCAGCTTTCTATACGCCACCATCATATGACTACACACCACAACCGACAGTTCTTACTCTACAGCCGAGTGGAGCTGATACTTTTGTGGCACCTGGCTACACCTACCCTCAGCATGCACAAGCAGCAGCATATCGACCATAGCAATGATGATCGAGCACAAAGCAGCGATGCACGAGGTATCACCCGTATGGGGCAAGCTTTCACCTGCAGGTCCCACCTCAGCAGGCATATCAGCCACCGGTCCAGAATCAATACTATGGAGGTAATAATGGACCTGCAGAGTGGTACACAAAACTGAAGAAGATTAGAGTTGAGGATTTCTTTGGTAATGTGACACTAGCGGCAGCTGAGGTTTGGTTCAGAGGTTTTGAGAAGGCGTTCAAGACTTTGCACATACCAGTTTTTGAGTGGGCACAGTTAGCAGTTTCCTATCTGTCAGGGAATGCACAAAACTGGATGGAATCAGTCGAGCAGGTAAGAGCCCAGTTACTAATTGGGCTGTGTTCAAAGATCTATTCTACAAGGAGTATTTCCCGAGGACAGCGCAGACAGCGAAAGGCAATGAGTTCAATCTGAGGCAGGGTCAGAACTCTACAGTGACACAGTTTTCTCACAAGTTTCATGAGCTGGGCAGATTTTACCCTGAGATTATGGGGAATGAAGAAAGAAAGCTGGAGCACTTTATGGAAGGTTTGGCTAGACCGATCATTCAGGGTATGAGAGGCGTGAGGCCTACCAATATGGCAGAGTTGATGGATAGGGCTCTGAATGTGGAGAGGTTTTTGGAGAGACCGTCAGTAGTTGTGGGAAACAAGAGGCCGTTTGGAGCTTTTCAGAGTAACAATCGTGGGGCACCACAGTAGAACTTCAAGAAGACCGCAGCACCAGCAACGGCTAATCAGAAAAAAGGTGCACCTGCAGTCTGTCCTAAATGCAACAAGACGTATGTAGGAGAGTGCAGAGCAGGAGGTAATAGTTGTTATAACTGTGGAGAATCAGGGCACTTCTCTAGACATCTCCTAAGAAGTTTCCTCGGGGGAACCCAGCAGCTACTAGAGGAAATCAGAATGCTAGTCGGGGATCTTCAAGCAGACCTACCTGAGTCTTTGTTATTGACGTTGAACCAGAAGAGCCTGATGATCTTGTGGTTACAGGTACATTTTAAGTTTTTGTGTTTATTATGAATATTTAATATTATATGGATGCGTATGATGTTATTTATTGTACTTAAATTGATCCACTTGCTAGGTACCATAATCATAGATAACTTAGCAGTGTCAGCCTTGTTTGATACCGGAGCTTCATGTAATTTTGTGTCTTCTAATATAGCTAGGAGGTTAAATCTACCACTTCAGGAGTTGGAGAAACCTCTAAGTATCACTACACCTTTGGGGAGAGCTACTAAGGTTGCACAAGTTTTACCTCAGGTCAACGTTAGAGTTGGAACCTATATGTGTAAGTCTGACTTGACAGTTTTGGACTTCACAGATTATGATGTAATTCTGGGGATGGATTGGCTATCCAAGAATTTTTTTCATGTGGATTGTAGAGGTAAGAAGGTGATCTTCAAAGTTCCAGGTAAGTAAGATAAGACTTTTCAGGGTAATGTGTATAAGCCAAGTAAGAAAAGGCATCCGATAATATCAGCGGTTAGAGCCATGAGGGCTTTGCAGAAGGGTTGTGAAGGGTATGTTCTTTATGTTATGGACACAAAGAAGCATACTCATAAGTTAGAAGAAACTCCTATAGTCAAGGAAATTCCTGAAGTTTTTCCATAGGAGTTGCCAGGAAATATGCATGACAGGGATATAGAGTTTGAGATACAGTTAATCCCCGGAGCAACACCTACAGCTAAGGCACCTTATAGGATGGCACCAGCTGAATTGAAGAGTTGAAAGCACAGCTTAAGGACATGTTAGAAAGGAATGTGATACAGCCAAGTACATCGCCTTGGGGAGCACTGGTTTTGTTTGTGAAGAAGAAGGATGGTAGTATGAGGATGTGCATTGATTATAGAGCCTTGAATAACCTGACAATCAAGAATAAGTATCATTTGCCTAGGATTGATGACTTGTTTAACCAGTTGCAAGGGAAGAAGGTGTTTTCTCAGATTGACCTTAGGTCAGGTTATCACCAGTTGAAGATCAAGGTTGCAGATATACCGAAAACAGTGTTTAGTACAAGGTATGGACATTATGAGTTCCTTGTCATGGCTTTTGGACTCACTAATTCTCCATCAGCATTTATGGACCTAATGCAAAGAGTCTTCATGCCTTATCTTGACAAGTTTGTGGTAGTACTCATAGATGATATCTTGATATAACTCTATGGATGAGAAGGAGCATAAGGAGCATCTGAGGATTGTTTTACAGACTTTAAAGGAAAAGAAATTGTATGCCAAGTTATCTAAGTGTGAGTTTTGGTTAAATCAAGTTAGTTTTCTTGGCCATGTAATTTCTGGAGATGGGATTCAAGTGGATCCAACGAAGATAGAAGCCGTTTCTAAGTGGCCTAGACCTACATCAGTAACAGAGATAAGGAGTTTTCTGGGCTTAGCCGGTTATTACAGGAAGTTTGTACAGGATTTCTCGAAGATAGCAACTCCTCTTACTAGACTTACTCAGAAAAACATTAAGTTCGAGTGGTCAAAGGAGTGTGAGGAAGCTTTTCAGACTTTGAAGGATAAGTTGACTAAGCACATGTGTTAGCATTTCCAGAGGATTTTGATAACTATGACGTTTACACCGATGCTTCGGGTCAAGGTTTGGGATGTGTTCTGATGCAAACAGGTAATAGCTAATGCATCTAGGCAGTTAAAGGTTCATGAGAAGAATTATCCGACACATGACTTGGAATTGGCAGCCGTGGTTTTTGCTTTGAAACTGTGGAGGCACTATCTTTATGGTGTTAAGGCAAGGATCTTCACGGATCATAAGAGCCTTAAGTTCTTTTTCACTCAAGAGAATATGAATATGAGGCAAAGAAGATGGTTAGAGTTAGTAAAAGATTATGACTTGGACATTTAATACTATCCGGGTAAAGCGAATGTTGTAGTTGATGCACTTAGCCGGAGGTCAGTTAATGCTATCACTACTTTGCAAGAGGTTGTTGATCGGCTGGATGGGTTGCAGATTCAAGTGGTTGAACGGGTTGGTGAAGCTCAGTGTTTGGCGCCATTGATGGCAAGGTTAGAATTGTTGGATGATATTCGGGCAAAGCAAGATGAAGACCCAGTGTTAGTTGATTTGAAGCGCGTAGCTCGAGAGAAGCCTACAGTGGGTTATCAGTTGGATAAGAGTGGTCATCTTTGGTACTGTGATCGATTGTGTGTGCCTGATGTTGATGGACTAAGGCAGCAGGTCGTGGATGAAGCCCATAAGATTGCTTTTGCAGTTCATCCAGGATCTACCAAGATGTACAGAAATCTTAAAGAGAGGCATTGGTGGCCTGGCATGAAGTTAGATATCGCAGAGTTTGTGGCAAAGTGTGATACATGCCAGAGAGTTAAAGCAGAGCACAGAAGGCCAAGAGGTTTGTTGAAGCCTTTGGAAGTCCCGGAATGGAAGTGGGAGAACATCACGATGGACTTCATAACCGGTTTACTACATACGAAGAGTGGCCATGACATGATTTAGGTGATTGTTGACAGACTCACGAAATCAGCCCATTTCTTGCCATGTAAGCAGGAGCGTCCCTGTCCAAATTTAGGCTCGGGGCCAAAAAAAAAAATTTAGGCCCTCGCCCTTCGAAAAAAAATAGTAACCAAAAAATATATAAAAAAATAAAACAAAAACTGCTTGTGATAGTCATGAATTTGGAAGGAAAAAAACCTACTTATTTGGCTCCTAGTCCTAGTTTAAAAAAACAAAAATTATTGTAGTTTGCAAGATTCGAAACCAAGTCTCATACCTAGTATACTTGAATGCTAACCATTAAGGTAATGCATTCCTTGTTCATATAAATACAGTATATGTATAATATTAGATCAAAATTTCGTGGGGCCCTTAAATTCATTGATTTTCGGGGAGGCTCCGGGCCATGGCCCCCTTGGCCCCCCCACAGGGGCGCCCCTGCATGTAAGGTTGACATGCCTATTAAGAAGTTCACTCAGCTGTATTTGGATATTATATTGAGACTTCATGGTATGCCTTTATCTATTGTATCCGACAGGGATAGTAGATTTATAAGTCACTTCTGGAAAGGTTTGCAAAAGGCTTTTGGAACTAAGAAATATTTGAGTACAGCCTTTCACCCACAGACATACGGTCAATCCGAGAGGACGATCCAGACTCTCAAAGACATGCTTAGAGCCTGTGTGCTTGAGGTAGGGGGATCATGGGATGATTACCTCTCAGTGGCAGAGTTCACTTACAACAACAGTTACCATGCTAGTTTAGGGAAGCCACCTTTTGAGGCCTTGTACGGTAGGAAATTCCGGACTCCACTTTATTGAGATGAAGTTGGGGGAAAGCAGTTTACAGGGCCAGAGTTTGTTAAGCAAGCTAAGGAGAAAGTTGAGCTGATAAGGAAGAATCTGAAAGCCGCTCAAGACCGATAGAAGAGTTGGGCCGATATCAGAAGAAGACCGTTAGAGTTTGCAGTTGGGGACAGAGTGTATCTACGAGCTTCTCCGATGAAGGGTGTTAAGAGGTTTGGGCAGAAAAGGAAACTGAGTCCGAGATATGTGAGGCCTTTTGATATCATTGAAAGGATTGGAAAGTTAGCATATAGACTTCGATTACCGGAATCGATGTCTCGTGTATATAATGTCTTCTATTTATCTATGCTTAAGAAGTGTTTATCTACTACGGATGTGGAATCTCAATTTGATCCGGAATTGCTTCAAGATAACCTAACCTATGTTGAGAAGCCGGTTAAGATTCTTGATAGGATGGAGAAGATGCTCAAGAGAAGGATGATTCCTTTGGTCTTGGTGCAATGGAGCAATCATTCACCAAGTGAAGCGACATGAGAAGAGGAAGATGTGGTGATGGTGGAGTTTCCAGAGTTTATACATCTTCCAGGTACGTTCAAGTTTCGAGGACGAAACTCCTCTTAAGGGGGGATGAATGTAATATCCCGATTTTTGAAAAAGTGCAATTCGGTCTTTTAGCAAAAATCAGAATATTATGTTATTTAATTAAAGGATTTAAGGGAAAAAAAGGTTTAACAAGGATTTATTGTATTTAAGGATTTAATTAATTAATTGGGATTATAAAGGAAAACTAATCATAAATTAACCTAATTAGTTCTACGATATAATTTATCTGAAAAGTAGCGCAAGTTTGGAAAAAAAAAGAGAAGAGACTTTCAAATTTTGAGGTGATCCGTTACTCTTTTCAACAGACGTACCAAGGAGAAAATATTCTACGGAATGAGAGGATCGTTTGATACCAACAATTAACCTTAGGTTGGAGAAGGTAAGATTTCACCTGTTTTTGGTTACGAGAAGTTATGGCTGCAAATTCTTAGTATAAGTTAGATGTTACGAGTTTAGGTTCTTTGATGTTCGAGAATCGTAGTTTGATCAATTTGGTTTGATCAATTTGTAGGTTGAATCGAAAGCTATGTTATTTTGGTGTTTTGGATCGTTTGTTACTCGTAATTAAAGTAACCGGGTTTTCATATTAAATGATTGATGTTTTATAATGATTAATGTGAAGTAAGTTCTTGAATCGTTGTTTTTGTTATGTTATTGTTAATTGGTATTGAAAACGTTTAATATGTCAATTGCAGTCGTAATGTGATGTGCCAATTTATTTGTAAATTATATTTCGATGGCTCGCTGATAGCATCTGTTTTAATGGGAAGTAAGCATATATTAATTAATGTCAATGTTATTATATTATATTTTACTTGGTTGGGAATGGTCCTGGGTTGAATTACCAGATGTCATGTCGGTGGCCCCAGCAGAAGGTATGCTATTGACATATGAAGGTCTTTTGTTTAAATTATTATATTATTATATTAATTTGTCCTATAAATGTAAGGGGTTCTATTTGCACCTCCTATTTACTACTTGCACCCACTTACTACTTGTACTACAAAAAATTACTTCAGCATCCCATGATTTTTTATATAGAGAACGTCAGTCACACTGGTGTTCCTTGTGGAACACCAACGTTACTCCATGATTTTTTATATAGGGAACGTCAGTCACACTGGTGTTCCTTGTGGAACACCAACGTTACTCACAGTAACGTTGGTGTTCCACAAGTGACGTTCTCTATATAAAAAGTGTTAAATCTTTGAAATGTCAGTCCATGACTTTTCACTGGTGTTCCTAGTGGCATACCAACGCTGGTGACATCGCGTTGGTGTGCCAACGAACACCAGATGTGAGTGACGTTTTTTTCATCCGAAAAATATTCATTAATGTGGTGCAAGTAGTAAATAGGGGGTCCAAATAGAACCCCCCTAAATGTATTCCCAGGAAAGAAAAAGAAGGGGAATAAACCGTAGGCAAAATTGTTTGTTAAAAAAAAAGGGGTTTCATTTTAGGTTGTGTTTTATTAATTTTGCTTTTGGTTTGGATATAGTTTCTTTTAAATTATATTTTATTTGTGATTAATTTTGGGTCCATGGAGTTTTCCAAATGCACGCTGCCGACAGGTTTTGAAAAAAAAAGTATATATATATAGCTAAGTGTTTAATTAATTTGGTTGTAATGTGGTGGTATACTAGAGTATGGTTTGGGGTCTTCCTAATATGATCTAAACAACACTAATAAACATTCATGAACATTACAAAGCCATGAATAAGCTTCTGATGCTTTTGGTTCTGCACCGGATGTATTCTTAAAGGGAATTGAAGTTCGGGACCGTCGGAAGAGTAAGAGTGGCCTTGTGCTTTGATGAGTTAGAATTCATCAATGTCTGTGTAATTTTTAGCTTGAGTCTAAGAGTCTTAGAAGAGGGAGTAGGGAGATTTTTATCCTGAATGAACCTAGGTGGCTAGCTAATCACTTAATAAACGTATTTGACTAGATAAAGGTTAAACATCATGAGAGCTTGGATAGACACAGTATAATATCGGCAATGTGATGGTTGGCCAGATAAAGTGGTGATGATCACTGCCGGATTCTAGAACCACCAGATAAAATAGTGATCATTCCGCCGGACAAACTCACAAACGAGATAGACATTCACCGGTCAGCTCTCCAGGTATGGCCAGACAAAGTGGAATGACTATCTCGGGACCGCTAGAGATTTATCTCTATAGGGTTGCGTATTTTTTCTTAGTGCATATCTCACTAAGTGTAGTGCCCTCGCAAACATACTGTAACAAAGATAAGCTAAGCTAGTAACCCTAAGGACCTCATGTTATACTATGAATATAATGTGATAGTTTGATGTAAGATCTCTTAATAACGGTTTAATAATAAGACGGCGTTTACTTTCTTTCATTATAAAATGTATTTTATTCAATAGCTTCTACTCGTTACTAAGTACATATGTACTTACCCGTTATATGCTTTGTTTTGAGAAGATGAACAGGTTTTTGACAGAGATGAGAACGATGAAGACATATGATGCATGATGCTTTTTGTTGAAGTTGTTTTGAAGACTTTCTTTTATTTCAAGTTTTGATTTAAACGATGTTGTTTTTTTGTTTGGCTCATTTTAGAAGACTTTGATGTAAGACTAGATTGTTTGGTTTCTTTTGGAGGTTGAAACGTTTCAGTTTCCTTCCGTTTTGATTTTAGTGCAGCATTGATTCGTATTCTAGTTGATCTTGGAATTTTTTCCCGAGTCGTTTTGCTTCCACATTGTGTTTATGATATATGATGTAAGGCTTATGTATAATATTAGATTTTATTTGATATTATACATGCCGGGCGTCCTTTTCCGGATAAGGACTCGGTGTCCGGGAACGGGACGTCACATTTTTAGCAAACTTTTGTATTTATGTTTTTAATTCTCGATTAGTAAAACCAAATTATGACCGTTACCTTTTGAGAAAAGTTCTTAAGTATGGTTAAGTAACTTTAATCCTTTTAAAATTAGCAATGACACGAGCAATCCCGTTATAGTAGTTAGAGACAATGAGACTACATATTTGATGGATTACTCCAAGGCTTTAATTATTAATGAAAGCGAAAGATCATGATATGATTAAATCATTTGAAATAAGTTTCAACAAATTAATCATATATTGGATACAATCCAAGATAATCATTATGTCATACGATGACAATTAATTCAAACGTTGGATAAGAATGACCACATCTAATTTTGGAAAGGTTGTTTTCAAAATTATAAGATTTAAGTATCGACTTAATTCTATCATTGCTTAAAGGTTAATTAAATAGTTAATGTTTTGAATACGATTCAAAAGGTTAAATAAACTATTTAATAAACTTTAGATTTTCTTTATGAAATGAAATTAAATACATGGATCTTGTGCTCTTTCTTAAGTCTTATGAAGACTACAATAAGAAACATTTTTCAAGTGCTTAAAGGATTAAAAAGGAAAGTTAGGACATGTGCTTAAATAGAGAACTTATTGAAGTTTCTATTCTAGGCAAGTGATTAAATAATGATATGGAAGGTGAAGCAAAGAATAAAGGTTGAATAAATTCCATATCAGATATGGAAGGCGATGATGTCGAATCTATCTTAACCAATGATTTGAAGTTGTCATAGGCAAAGTCAGAAGGGCTTGGAGCCTAGTACGACATTTGCAACTTTGTGGAATATCTTAGCAAGTATGCTAGATAATGTTTACTTGTCTGCGGAGCAAAAGGTGTTTGTCTCCAAACATGCTATATTCTAGAGGAAGTGATTCTTCCAAAAGAGACAGTGGGAGTACATGAGATCTCAAAAGAGTTTGAGAACCACAAAGATACATTCAATCATTGGAACATGAGCAGACACCGTATAGCGATGAGGTGTAGAACACTGCTCAGTGCACACAAAAGTTCTATAAGTTTGTGGATAACCTTAAGCTAGAAAAGGCTGCCGGTATGTTCATCTTGAAGAATGAATATCTCACGACTTATGAAGGAATGTTTGAAAGGGCAAGATTGAGAGATATGGCTAGGAGCCACAATATCTGAATTAGATTCCATCAGTGACAACCAGGTTGTGAGCCTAGTTTGTCTTACCTAAGGGGAATGTCCCTGAAAGGCTGAAATGGATAGTAATATGATTACCATAAAACTATAGTGACGGCTGAAGGGTACGGGGTGTAAACCTTGTAATTATCTGTATGCCACCAGCTGAGCCCATTTCTATTCAGACTATGCTTGTTATAACTTCGTATCATGGCTATATGATAGTGTTGAAGACGTTGGGCAAACAACTCGGTGTTCACAGATGATAACATGATATGTGAGCCCAAGAGATCCATTTATGGACTCAAACAAGTTTCTCTAGACGATTTCTTTGTTTGATAATCAAAGGAGTTTGATTTAGTCAAAAGAAGAGATATGCCCAATGTGCAATAGGGATAGTGGGAGTGCATTACGATTTTTGAGTAAGGTATTGGATATCTCTCTCAGGAATTGTCACCCCATGTCACAGTCAATTAATGTTTGGTAGTTCAAGGTCTTTACGAAAGCACTTGGATTAGCAGTTCTTATCTTTGAAATAAGAATCTATAGTGATAGATTTAACTGCTGTTGGTTTATAGTTTACCTATATAGATGTGATGCTAAAAGAGTTTAGCATAGATCGCAACATGAGATACTGCTAGCAGGTGTTCTCAAGATCTATCTTCGTTAGGACGTCAGTCCTAAAGATAAGGTGAAAGATGATGCTTATGAAAGGTTTCCTTTGCTACTGCGAAAGGAACCATCATAAAAGAAATTCCGGATATTCATAGTCCATGAATAGTCATGAGCAAGTATGAAAGTAAATCTGGTGAATGTCAAGAATATCCTTAAACAAGTTAAGGAAGAGTTCCTAGTTTATTGAAACTTGGAAATAAATAAACGTAGATATACAAACGTATATCCTGATTCTTATGAAGGAGAGTGGGAGCTACAGTCTAGGTTTGCAGTCGCTTTGATTAAGTGATACAGTGAGCTGGAAATGTTCTTGGCTGTGGGTGACGGTAAATTATACAACTAGGCCAAAACACAGTAGTGCCTTGGAGGCGCAACGGGAGCAATACATGGATCTAAGAAGGTTCATTCCTGAACCTTGTACGGTTCTTCCACATTTTTATATAGCTGATATAGTAAGTGGATTCATTGCTTAAAGCAAGGACTAGGGTCTCATCAGAGGTTCATGTGTGTGTTGAGGCGATTCCTTTGACTTGGTCATTTGGAGCATGGTATGAAGATAGTCTGAGTCCCACAGATAGCGATCCGTTCATGACTAGGGTTGGTTACGGGTATTGCATGAGATCCTTATGTTTCAACTTGGTCGTGTGTGTACAAGTGATTGGTTTTAGGCCAAATGGGAGATTGTTGAAATAGTGTCCTAAACCCAATCGGGTTGGACCGGATCCGACCGGGTCGTATCATTTCTACTATTTATTTATGTTTATACATTGATAAATGGCTTTTCTGTTGTCATATATTTGTTCTTTTAAAGAACCAATTATAAATTGTTATATGATAACGTCCTTAGTAATAAACTGTGATAGAGAAACCATGATAGGCGATTATGGTTGATGAGATCTCTAATCACTTAAATGAGTTTGATACTTAAATGTCTCTAGGCTGATGTACTATTAAACAGGGCATTGATAGTATAAACATGCTAGCACGTATTAGATGTCTTCTATCTATAAGGGTAGAGATAGATCTCATCTATCAAAGTGTAGAGACACTTGGACTGCACATGGACGTGTATTAGAAAATACGTACGTTAGACTGACCCACTTACACTGTTAAGTGTCACACTATGTGACGGTTGTGTAATTATCCTTTGGACCGGGGTCTACATGGAATCACGGAGTGGATTGTCATGCTTTGACACTATTGAGGTTTCCCCTAGCCATGGGGTGATCATATGGTAGTGATTGGGTGTGATACTGAAGCATGCGGAGTATACATGTTTGGTAGTCCGGAAATCGCGTACCCTATCAGTAGGGTGAATATCCAAAAGGGTCTTCTTATAAGGATTGTCTTACTCTCGTGAATCTTTGCAAAGTTGAAGTAAATGAGCTACTTCGTGAGAGCATGACATCCAGATTATAAGATACGGTCATTGATGTTTGACTCTCGACTTACGACCGTATGGATATTATTACATCCATAGGATTCTATTTACACGGTAACTGTTTCACATGAAAGGTAGTAGTCATTGCATTTGACTCTTCTGATGATTGGAGGTCACGGTGTGTTGCTAGACGCTATCCCATGATTGTTAGGCATGAAGAGCATTTTCATAATTTGCACTTTGTGCCTACGGGCAACATATTCGGAAGCCTATCGGGTCACACACATATAAACATCAAGTCGGATTAAAATGTGGTTATAATTGATGACCAAATAAGTAAGGAATTTATATCACGACTATAAAGGTTATAGTGGTAAATTAATATGGTGGTATTTATTTATTATGAATAAATATAATACAAGATATTAATTATGTTGATTAATTAAATATACATATATTAGACATGTAAAGTCGAAAAGTGTGTATATATGATATACATGTATTTTGTGAATTAATTAATCATAGTATTATATTAATTCAAGAATATTTCGGATGCCAAAATATTGGCTAAAGGTGGCCCGAATTTCATGTGTATAGGATATATTTGAGTTGTGCAATTTAATTAATAAGATTACCATAATATTAATATTAGATATTAATTGATTTTGAAAAAATAGATTATGGTAATAAGATAAAGATATATTCAATATAAGATATTGTCAATATATATCTTGGAGAAAATATTTAATATAAGATATTGAATATTAATGAGATAAATCAATCAAAGAGATTTTCCTTATTTTATTAGGAAAATGTTTTCTTTCTCTTCAATCTACTAGGAAGCTAATCTCAGTCAGATTGAGAGACATAAGTGGCGCCACTCACCCTATATAAGAAAGGGGTTGGCTAGCTCTTTTGTACATCACAATTTCAAGAGCTAATAGTTCTTGTGAAATATAGATAGTTTCTTAGAGAGAGAAAAGGCCGGTCTGGCAACCGGATTTTTCTAGTAGCAATCCATGATGGGATTCCGGTGGGCTGTTCATGTGGATCACCGGTTGAGGCCAAACGTTTGGGCGGCTCCGTGCATCGCTACTCTCCTTAGACGGTCAAAACGTCGATCTTTTAGATCAACCAAGGTAACCACCGTCTATTAGCTTCATTGTTTATTGCTTAAACGAAGTCGATCATGGTCAAAGGGAATAAATTTTTGAATTCCGCTGCGTTCCCGTGTAGATTTCCTAACAGTTGGACCCAAACATATTTGGGTACCTAAATCCAACTAATTTGTTTTGCAAGATGTCTGGTACATAAACAGTGGATGTTCCAGACACATGACAGGCAACAAACACTGCTTGGTGAGATATCAAGACAAGGATGGGCCTAAAGTTACCTTTGATGGAAATGAAAAAGCATGGGATTACCAAAGGAATTGGAAGTCTTATCAAGAATGATCTAGAGATTTGCGATGTCACATTTGTTGAAGGACTGACTTTTCATTGCAATTCAAGTTTGTAACAAAGTATATGAAGTTCTATTCAACAAGAATAAATGTGGAGTCATATTAAGAAACAAGGCAAGACTTGTAGCCAAAGGCTATTCTCAAACTGAAGGCATTGACTTTCATGAAACATATGCACCAGTTGCAAGACTAAAAGCAATCAGACTATTCCTAGCATATGCTGCTCATCAAAACTTCAAAGTATATCAAATGGATGTCAAACCAACCTTCTTAAATGGACTACTCTAATAAGAATTCTATGTCCAACAACCACCTAGATTTGAAATCAGAGGACAAGAAGACAAAGTCTACAAGCTCAACAAAGCACTCTATGGATTAAAACAAGCACCAAGAGCTTGGTATGAAACTTTATCCAATTTTCTTGTGGAAAATGGATTCAAAAAGGGAACAATAGACAAGACACTATTCAGAATCCAACATGAAGATTGCACACTTTTGGTACAGATTTATATGCATGACATCATCTTTGGATGTACCAAGTTATGTGAAAAAATTTCCAAACTGATGAAGAGTAAATTCCAAATGAGTATGATGGGAGAGCTTATTTCATTGGACTGCAAGTCAAACGATTGGAGAATGGGATCTTCACAACCAAAGCAAATATATCAAAGATCTCATCAAGAAGTATGAAATGGAACCAAGTGCAAAAGCTGCAACTTCTATGTCAGCAAATCTACACTTAGACAATGATGTCAATGGAAAAATTGTGGATCAAACCAAATACCGAGGTTTGATAGGATCATTATTATACCTTACAGCAAGAAGACAAGACATATCATTTTTTGTAAGAGTATGTGCAAGATTTCACTCAGATCCAAAGGAAAGTCACCTAGCTGCTGCAAAGAGAATGCTAAAATACCTAAATATACAGTTGACTTGGGATTATTCTACCCAAAAGAAGGTGAATTTAGACTGGTTGGATACACTGATGCGGATTAGGAAGGTTGCAAAGTGGACAAGAAAAGTACATCTGGTACTTGTCAAATGCTAGGAAACATACTAGTATCTTGGTCTAGTAAGAAACAAACGTCCATTGCAATATCTACAGCAGAACCAGAGTATGTAGCTACAGGAAGTTGTTGTGCACAAGTCTTGTGGATAAGACAACAACTCAGAGACAATGGAATTGAAGGAAAGGGCGTTACAATCGTGTGTAATACAAGTGCTATATCAATATCAGAAAATCCAGTAAAACATTCCAAGACAAATCATATTGATATCAGACCTCATTTCATATGTGATAATGTGGAAAAAGGTTATGTAAGATTGGTCTACATCAAAACAGACGATCAGTTAGCAGACATCTTCACCCAACCTCTATGTGAGACCAGATTTACAGAATTGAGAAGTCTTCTTGGGCTAATGAATCTTTCATAGTCCTACTAATCATGAGAAATTAACCAATGTATTCAATCTTTGTCATTTTGGGTGAGCTCACTTGACAGATTAATCTTTGTGTTTAATGATTTCATAAATTGATCATGGACTCCCAAACATTTGGCTATCAAACATTTGTCAGGTCTCCATATTAATTTTGATGATTGAACTAGTCTCAAGGAAAACCGGACGACTAATGGACAACAGACTAGTTGGATTCACAAGACAATTGGACTACTCAAACAAGTCAAAGACGGTCAACGAATGAATGTGAATTAAAGGGTACTATGAAATATCAAATCACATTGAATTTAAAAAGTATTACAAATATAATGAGCAAATTTTCATGTGCATCGGGAATACAACATGTATTACAGAAGCCAACTTGGAACATTAAGCACATAATACAAGTAGATATTGGACGTTTTTTGAGAGTTCCAAGATAAACGGTCACGTGGTAAACGCGCATTGGCTAGACATCTGATGATTGCAATTCTGATAGCATTGAGCAGACATTTTGCACCTCTAAACTGCCATAAGTCATAGTTATGGCTACTTCATGATCTCCAAAACTCAAAACCATCATTACGACTTAAGGCCCTACGATCGGTGCATTGATACACGCAATCCCCAGATCATTTATATCAACACTATCCATTATCTATATAGCCTTCCCTCCTTCCCACTACTCCTCACAAACGTTTCAAATTTTAAACTTTATCTTTCCAAAACCCTTATTTGAGAAAGCTCATCATCTTCTTTGTCTTCACCACCAGTAAATCTGAATCCAGAAAATCAAATATGGTTAACAATCAAGTTCACACTGGTCAATCTTATCACTTGGATGGTTACCATGAAACCTCCAATTCTGCATTTGATACAAATGTGGTTGGTTACTTCCGATGAACCAACCTTAGCACACTTATTGATTATCGCAACCCACCATACAGTCATGAAGATCTCATTGAGTTATGGACAAATGCAGTCTACGGTTCCAGGAATGAAGAAATTATATCAAATATACAAGGAATGGGAATCAGCATCGGCAAAACCACTCTCAACACTATGATGGGTTTGGAAAATGGGACCACTGCCCAAACTAGACTCATTCATATTGAAAAATCGACCATCATTCTTCAACACCATTGCCTGGTATGAAAACACGTAAATCACAATTGGAGATAACACTCAAAAGATGAACAACGATTTTCGTCTTCTCTCTAAAATGATCATCAAAGACTTATTAGGTGGAACCGCAAACAATTCAACCTCACAGAAGAGCTATTCAAGCCTCTATATATTGATCACAATAGATATAGATTCAATTGGGGAGAATTTATCTTCCACAAGTTACTTGATCAATTGATAAAGGAGAGGAATTATGAACCATCTCATGAAAAGAATGATGATGGATCATTTCACTACTTCAAATCATTTGGGTTCGTGATTCAAACACTACTGAGAAGGATGGGCGTCAACATGAGAAACGCCATAGCAGTCCCATACAGAAGAATCTCATTCCTACCTGATCGTGAGAAAAGGGAAAGAACACAAGCCAACAAGAAGAAAAGGAAAATCACAATTGTCCTATCTACAACATCAGATTCACCACCCTCATAAATTTCTCAGGGATGGGCTTCGGCATCCGGGGCAGAGGCATCAACCAGAAAAAGATCGACAAAGAGGACAAGGACAATGTCAGAAACACAAAAAGACGTTGCAGTAGTTGCTTACTATTCCACATGTTGCAACGATAGTACCTAAGTTATCAATCCCAATTGTTCCTTATCCACAACTCATTGATATATCTTCCTCAGGTGATGAAGATAAAAGACCGTTGTCGGAGAAGATAAAGCAATTTGCTGCTCAACCGTCACCCACTTCACAAGCTGCAGTGCAATCTGAGCATGTTGGTACATCTGGAAATGTACCGAATTTGTTTGAAGACTTGCCTGTTCTTGATGAAAGGCAAACTGAAGAAGAAAAAGAAGAAGAATTAGTTCATCACAGCACAACATGCAACAGAGACTAGTCCATTGGGAGACCAGACTAGTAGTCGACCTTTGGATGAATCTAAAACTCAACATCATGAAGATCTTGCTCCTGTTGAGCAATCATGTTCGAGTAGTGAAGATCATGAAATGCCTGAGCCTTGACACTTCCCCACTCTTGATTCTTACTACGTGGATCAATATGATCCTCTTTATGACCAAATATGCGAGTCATTACCTGGTAAAAATGGAAATTTAGTCCGATAGAAATTCATGATCTAGCTGACAATGAAGACATGACAAAGGAAGAAGCTTGGGTGAGAGATTTGCTGAGAAAAGACAAGGAAGAAACGCATCATGAAGACAACTTTCTGGATATGTCTGATCCATGGAAACTTATGTACACCACTTTCACCGTTCTCACAGAAATGAATCAAGGACCTCTCAGCCCAGAACATAGCCCTCACAAAGATGATGATAATAATGATGATGATGATCATACAAACTCTAATAATGATGATTCTGATAATGATGATGATGATGGAGATGTTGGAGGAAATGCTGCTGAACATACTAATGAACCTGCTTAAGACACTGATCCTATTGAAGACACTGAGATTATTGAAGGGAACGAGCAAGGTCAAGAAGTTAACCAGTAAGGGAAATCATAGAATCGGGGGGAAGAAGAGTCAGTTCCACAACTAGCAACATCTGAAGGTCCTAGTCTATTGGACATTCACGACGTTCAGTGTGGTGTGGATGGTATTCCCACCTACCTCCAATTCAGACAAGAACTAGATTGCAGAGCATATGGAAGTCTGATGCATCAATTGAAATATCTAAGTGTAGAAGGTGCAGGACTGAAGAATGAAGTGGAAAATCTTGCCACCAACACTATAACTTCACTAGAATACATGGTTGACGAATGCATGGTCAACCAACATCAACAAGTGTTGGAAGGAATTCATACAGGCACAACCCTATCTGGAAGTCGACATGACTTCACCCAGTGAAAGATCGATTGACTGGCAGGCCAATTGACGGCACATTTCGATTTAAGTATATCTAGATAGATGCAAAGTTCAAGGTTTTACAAAAAGTCGTCAGTTCACTATCTTCTGCCTTCACTGAATTCATGGCAAGTCAAGCCGAGCTCAACAAGATTTTCATCACCTCCCTTTTAGATAATGCCAAAAATAAGGAAGATGACAAGAAAGACGAGGCGGGAATTGGAAGTGAGAAAAGGAAAGGACAAGTCTAAGTATGAAGTTGCTGCTGGTTTTTGACGAAGTTTTTGCAGTTTGGTTTGCTGTTGGAGAATTGGAGCTGAAGAGTCGGTTTTACATTGTTTTGAAGACAGATGAACAAGAGTCTGGAAGAAGCTTCTAGACTAGTGTTTTGCCTTATTTATATTCCATATGTACTTTTCATTATTTTGCATACTTTGTAAGGGACTCTTTAATATATATAAAATCCAAACTTTTCTCCAAAAATCAATTTTTTTTTACTTCTCTGCACTTACTTTAATTTATCCATCTTTTATTTTTTGTTTTGGCATCATAAAAAATGGGGAATTTGTTAGGTACCCATATATTAGAAGTTTTGATGATATCAAAATAGTTGGTTTAAAAAACAAGTATAAGTTTGCTTAGTAGTCTGACATGCAAATTGTATAAGAATAGTCCAACTTTGGTTGTATTTGAATACCAAAAGACCAGACTCTCGTCCGTCCATCAAGCAGACTACCTTGTTGGAAGACATAGTTACTGCATGAAGTAAAACAGACCATCAAGTAAATAAAAGCGCATTTGTAAAGCATCCAAAACCGGATGACACAAGGATCAGACAAGAGACACATATATGCTCTTAAGCAACTATACAAAATATGAAGTGATAAAATAAAGGGCGTGTAGCCATCCACACGATTGACTTTTGATCAAAGGGCTACAAAATCATACAAGTGGAAAAGATAACATTCAATGATAAAAGCTATCTTATAGAAGCCAACAAGTACAAGCAACTAAAGGGCAAAAAGCTGAACGGGACTTTTGAATTAATGACAGCTTAGTATTCATCAAGAGCCACTCATTGGCTCAACGGAACAGCTACCTTACGTTAGAAGAAGAGCAACTGAAGAAAAAGTTCTGGAAAAACTAACTCTGATATAATCTCTTCAAGAACGAGAACATCATATTAACGCTTACCACTCCAGATCTAGAAATCAAGCAGATCTACATCAACGACACTTAAAGAAAATATCCAGTGATCTACTTGATCAAGAGAGCTGCAAATTACACTTCAAAGTCAGATTCAGCAAAGGCTCTCACCTTTGCATCATTAATTTGATACAACACTCACTCTGCTCAACAATCAATCATCAGGAAGTCAAAAGAAACCTGTCGAAGCATCAGAGAGGGTGTGAAGGAATAGAAGAACATACGAGTCATTGAAGAAAGAGTTCTTCAGACGAGCTGCATACAAATAGACCATTTGAAGCATCTACATGGTGTCTTGGATTGGCTATTTAGAGTGTGGAGCATCTGCGGGGTGTCAAAGACACTTGCCTATTGTATTAGTGTAGAGTACAATAGTGATACCTCCTAAGTCACATGAGAAGCGGTCATGTAGAAGATTACTCCACTCCCAAAATCAATAACATTTCCTGACTCATTTACTTTCAGCACTTTACATTCAGTACTTGCATGTTGATGTGATCCATCCCGGGTACGTGGAGCGTAAATAATGCGGCCATGAAGACCCCATCAATGCTATTGGGCCTGAAGATGACAAAGATGAGCTTCGTAGATTTATTTTATGATTGGACAACGTTTTACATTACTTTGCATTAGACTTATTTAAATAATTATCTAGTGGGCTTACGTGTCTGATGAGAGACAAATTAATGATCATTATTACGACATTTTACCCCAATATTGATACCACTTTGAGCATTATTGTACCAATTTAAGTCAATAATTACTTAATTTTATCCAAATATATAAATAGTGGTTATTATATAAATTATCGTATTTTATAAGTTTTGTACGGTTTAGTAACCGGAGTGTAATATGTCGATTTACACGGTATTTGTGGTATTTTTATTGCGATTTATGATAAACCAAGACCCAGTAACGACACTTTTTGAAGTTAAAACATATCTTTTGAAGGGTGTAAGAATGTCGCACAGCAAAAGTTCAAGTGGATCAACGTTTCGTAATGCTATTATCGAATTATATCTTCGACGAACAAATGGCCCATCAAAAAGGCATTTTCTGAAGAAATGTCCTTCATGAAAGTTGTAGATTTTTGAAAGAGCTTTCCAACGCATTTTGAATCACGTCAATCGGAGGTCTACAACTCAAGATATGAATTTTTCAAGTTTCACTCAAAATCGGATGTTTTTACGATCCCGGATCGATCCGGCCTTTTCTCGGATCGATCCGGCGAATCGAAATCGACATAATGATGATTTTGCACCTGTTTTTGCAGAGGATAAGCCAGGATAATATTTTTATTCCCGGATCGATCCGCCCTTTCCCGGATCGATCCGGCCAATCCAATTTTATCTATAAATAGGCCCTTCTTCTCCCCTTTCCTTTGCCCCTTCTTTCCCATTTCTTTCTTTCTCTCATCCCCTTTCTCTTCTTCTTCTTTTTAATTTTTTTGTAGATCACATATATATATATATCTTTATATATATACACACACACACCTCACATATATATATATATATATGTCTATGTATGAAAATATATATGATATATCTATATATTTCCTTTCATCTTCTTCCTTCTTTTATTTTATTTTAGGCTACTTATATATATACATATGTCTATGTATGTATATATATGTTTTTATATATATAAATAAAGTAGTTATAAATACTCAGTTGTAATGGCGGAATAATTATCGAAGATTGTTAAAATCGAAGTTTTGTTATACTACATCCGTGGAAACGACTCCGAATCAACAGTTTGTAACCGTAATATATTCTAATATTATTATGTTTACTATTTCTATTTCTATTTATATATTACTTATTATAACTATGTTAAGCTAAAAATATATCTAGCTAAGATATGAATCAATTAGTTAATCTTTTTGGTAAAATGGATGATCGACTCGATAATAATGATTAAAACCAATTATAATGAATCTCTTTCTATTTACACTTAAATGTACGGATAGAAAGACCGGAGGGTAAAATTGGCCGTCTGGCGTGACAACGGAATCCTATTTCCTACCCGGGCGATTTGTCTTGGGAAAGATGAATCTTATTAAATTTGTGCTCAAGATCGTAATAATGTTAAAATCAACGGTTTAATTGAAACTAACACCGAAAGTTAAATCGATCCGCCTCGACAACCGGAGCCTTTTGAATAACATCGGCCGCGTCGACAAACGGAATAACCTCTTTTATCCGGGGTAGATTTGTACTCGGTACTGCTCGTACTAACTCGAGATTAGCATGGGGCGGTTGTGGAGATTAAGCGATGACAATTTGACATATGACAATTTCATACGCTCGTGTGAGAATGAGTTGTATAGCTTAGGAGTACACCGGTTCATACATAATTGACCTCCTTGCATCAAGGAAAAGATCTATCTCATTCAATTTCACTACAAAAAGATATTGATTCTGTAAAGTATTCTTGGCTAGATCCAAAAATATATATATTATCTATTTTTATATTTATATATTTATTTACTGCTTTACTAACAATCTAACTAATCTAACTATCTAACCCGAGGAAAATGTTAAAAACTGCGACTTAGATCGAGTCAATAATAGCTTTTTTGTGTTTAACCACACTTTGAATTATGCCTTCATTTCCTGAGGATCGACTGACTCACCGCAGACTAAAGACTGATTTGGCCGTGCACTGCGGTGGGATTGATAACCTAGAAAAGGTCCGTCAGTGTCACAAGAAGGCCCACCTTCATTTAATAATGGCGCCGCTTTTGGGCTTAGTTGGTTTAGGTTCTACTATCACTATATTTTGTAGCCTATTTAAAGGCAACCGACAACACTTTTTAGATACAATCAGTTATGCAGAATATTATTATTATTTGAGTGAAAACTCTCATTTGATTAAGTCGATTTAGGCTTAATTGTTGATCACTTGCGAGTGAACGCTCTTCGTCGTAGAGAACCACCCTTCAAGAACGAATTATCGTTTTTCGAGCGAAACATTGTAGTATTCTTGGTCTAGATCTTAGACTGGATTTTTGAGGACTAGATTTTTAGCTCGTTATTGATTCCTTAGGAGGTTCCTGGACACGTTACGATCGTGTTTCCGACCCGGAATCACATCAGTTGGTAGCATAACTCAGCGACTAAAGTATCAAATATCCAATTTTATTTTGTTTTCTTATCTTTTTTTCAATTATATCACACCAAGGAAAAAAAAAAATCAGCCCTTGTTTTTCTGCTGCCTGCGTTCATCTTCGAGCACAAAAAGAAATTATTTTCCGTCTCCTCGTCAAGTGTCTTGCGTAATTCCTCCTTTTGTAAAAAAAGAAATTTTTTTTTTTTTTTGTTTGTTCTTCTCCCTATTGTCCATTATAATCCGAAAAAAAGAGGTTGTGACCTAATTTTATTTCCTTCCGAGAAAAGGTACGGCCAAAGTATTAAAAAAATAATAATAATCAGGCCAGCCAAAAATACTTGGACATCACACTCATGGTGTGAAATTTCAGCTGTCAAAAAAAAAAAAAAACTTTCCTTTCTCTTTTCGATCTTATTTATTTCTTTGATCTAAATCCTTGATTCTTCACTCTCTTCTCACACCTTTACTCACTTCCATACCCAAACCGAACTCTTAGTTGTAAATTCTAGATACTTAATTGGTTTTGAATTACTATTGTATTTCTCGTTATTCTGATTTGTTTGACAAGGGAATTTTCTACAATTGAGAATAAGGGTGAGTGAAACACGAGAGTTGTGAGGATATAAATATTGTGTTATTTGTTTATAAGGACATGTTTTGAGACTTAATTGTAAATGACAGGGACACACTTAAAAAGATCATTAGTTATAAGGACAATTTTTATTCAACATTCCTATCTTACCCTTCTACACAATTGAGCAACTGAACGTTAAATTAAAAAAAAAAAAAAAAAGAAACTCAAAGACCCAGCTTCTTTGCCTCCCTGCTTCTTCTCCCTCCCTGCTTGATTGCTTTTGCCTCTAGCATACACCACCCCGTCCCGGCCGCCGTCCCCTTCATCAAATTGGTTGAGAATCCAGTGATCTTGTTGAGCACCTAAAGCCCCAAAATTAGCTACATTACCGGCAAGATTTAACCTTTGAGCAGCCTTTTGTTTTTTTTGGAAAAGAGTAGGTTGTGTCCCAATTGAAGCTAAATTATTGTCGAGTGGTACAAAGTTGTTGACACTGTTGTTCAAACGGAGGATTGCCGGAGTTTTGTGTCTTCGTAGAAATTGTCTGCATTGAAAATTGACGTAAATTTGGGATACCCATTTCTCGGAAGGCGGAGCTCGTCATCGGAGGCTTCTAGTAGATTATTGCCGGAATCCGATTTGAGATCTAGTTGATTATTGCCGGAATCCGATTTGAGATTCACGAGCGACGACTTTGTTGAAGAAGGAGATGATTGAAGAATCTCTTCTTCGAAAATTTGAATAACACCTAATGTCTTCATCGAGTCCGGCACTCTTGACATTCATCATCGGGAGAAGCAAAGATCATGCATCTGCTATTTCTCCCATGGTAGATTCCGATCATCTGCTCGCATATATATGCCTTTGTTTTCTTCTTTTGATTGGCTTCTGGAACATAGATTCATAAAGGTTTTCTCCAAGTTTGCCAAAAATTGCAGCGAATGATTGTAGTTTGTATTGTCTAAGAAAAGTTTAATCTTTTAAAGAAGAAAAAAAGAAGATAATTACTATCTTGTAGTTGTAAAAGTCGAGTCCAAATTGTTGTTTATTCATCTGTACAAGTGTTACTTTGAGTAAAGCTTCTCAAAATTGATTACTGCATACACCACTTTGAATTGCTTGGTAAATCTTGTCTAATTAGTATCGACTCGAATAGAGACTATAATTTATGGGGTATGTTTTACAGTTTAATGGGGTACAAGTAATGCTTCTGGTTATTATTACTTCCAATTTAGTGGGACACAACTCAAAGTAATTCATATTCAAAAGTCTTGTATCAATTAGTTTAACATGCATCACCTTGAAACAAAGAAAGCAAAGATATACGTTGATGGTGGGTTTGTGTATGATTTGGCGATGTCACTGCATAAAATGCCAATGTCACTGCATAAATTGTTGATGTCACTGCATAAAATGCAAATGTCACTGCATAAATTGCCGATGTCACTGCATAAAATGTTGACGTCCATCGCGATATCTGATTGCCGATGTCACTGCATAAATTGTTGATGTCACGCATATATGATTGCCGAGCCGATGTCACTGCATAAAATGTTGATATCACTGCATATATGATTGCCGATGTAACTGCATAAAAAATATGAATTAAGGTGAAAGATTTATGTTGATCGTAGTTTTATATCAAAAGATATAACCATTTGAAGTCGATTTTGTGAAGAAAATAAATCGATTTTAAGAAATTAAGTCGGAAAAATATCAAATGTCATCACGGTGTTGTTTTATCAAATGTCACTGCATCCCGGTGATTACTGCATCCCGATGATCTCTGCATCGCGGTGTCTTTGGATCGAGGATGACCACTTCATCGCGGTGTCTCTGCATCGTGGGTGGCCACTGCATCGCGGTGTCACTTCATCGCGATGTCTCTGCATATATGATTGCCGATGTCAATGCATAAATTGTTGATGTCATTCATGTATGATTGTTGATGTCACTGCATAAAATGTTGACGTCACTGCATATCAGATTGCGGATGTCACTGCATAAACTGTTGATGTCACTGGATATCTGATTGCCGATGTCACTGCATATATGATTGTCGATGTCACTGCATATATGATTACCGATGTTAATTCATTGTGGTGGTCAATGCATTAGGGTGGTCAATGAATGGCGGTGGTCAATGAATCGGGGTGGTCAATGAATCGCGGTGGTCAAATGTATCGGGTGGTCAATGCATCACGGTTGTCAATGAAAAAAAAAAAAACTTTTACCGTAAAAAAAAAAAAAAATCTCTATCAACGTCCAGGAAATTAAAATAAAAAATATATAAAAAAATAAAAAAATAAAAAAAACCAAAACTTTCGTCCAGGAAATAAATTATAAAAAAAAAAATTTAACAACAACATAACTCATTAAGCGCCTGTTCCTTTCTTTTCTTTTTTTTTTTTTTTTTATTTCTTTCTTCATTAAGGGTATTTGGGTCTATCTACCTAATTTTTGTCCTTATAACTAAGTGTTTGTTTTGAGTGTCCTTTTTGTCTAATTAAGTCTAAAATGTGTCCTTTTCAATAATTGTCCCAAAAATATTTTGGTCATGGATTACAACATATTTTATTCACATTGTTTTATCCGGGAGAGGGAATATGAGTTCTGCATTGATCACTGTGAAGAGGAGAATTTAGTTAGTATTGTGGTGGTACAAAGTTTAACTTGCCGACGAATAAGCATCACTGTCCTTATTACGTTGATACTAGAAGTCGTCGGGTACGCGTTACAAGAACCGCATGGGTTCCCATTGACATTGGCGGTTATAAAACTATCATATTATGTGATGTGTCTCCATTGAGAGGTGAAGATATGGTTTTAGGACAATCGTGGTTAGATGTGTATGAGGTAAGGTATAATTCGTCACGTACTCGGTATTCTTTTTGTGGGTTATACGAAAAGAAATATGTGCTTGAATCGCGACCTTCTACACAAGAGTGTGATCTCAAGATTGCAGAATCCAAAAAAATGTGGAAATTGTTGAGAAGGTGAATAATTCTAGTGATTCTCGTATTCGTACAGATGTTAAAAGACCTCTACCGGTTATTTACAGTCGTTGTAAGGGGACTGACCATTACTTGTGATTGCCCTGATTTCTTGCAAGAACTACGTAGAATCAACGAGGAATGTCGTTTGGGAATTAATGATGACTTGAAACGGTTGGCTGAACTTAAAAAAGAAAAAGAATTAGTTGAATCAGTGGGAGAATCTTTGGGTGATGTCATTGAGGAAGAAGTAGTGGAGATAATTGAAGAGCCAGGTGAGGAAGAAACACTCAATGAGAGAAATGAGAATGTGGAGGAGATTGATGATGCGCATACTCTTAAATTGGTAGTTGAGAAAATTGCGGAGAATGAGGAAGTTGGCCCTACTTCACCACCCACGTGTTCGAGTTCTATTTTGCCTTCTTTGCAGGTACATGAGGATCATCCCTACGAGGAGGACACCGAGTTGTTGGATAGTTCTTTTGGTTTCTCTTGATCCAATTCAAATTAGCGCAAAACCGGAGCACTCTTTCATTGACCCATTTGTTGCACATGTTGATGCCTGTCAGAGTTGCTATGACTATATTGCTACCTTCCACAACTTCATCGACATTATCAAGAAAAGAGATTGTTCTTATGTTCCATTGGTGAAGCTTGGCTTGTCATGTCAACGTTCAATGGATTTGAAGTCGTATATCCACTTTGTATTTGATCCCGGTATATCATTGCTGATTTTTGCGGGTTGTTCAAGATTGATGCGTGTTGTTGAACTGTATGACATCCTTTTGATTCGAGGACGAATACTTTCCAAGCAGGAAGGAATGATGTGATCCATCCCGGGTACGTGAAGCGTATATAATGCGGCCATGAAGACCTATCTATGCTATTGGGCATAAAGATGACAAAGATGGGCTTCATTGATTTATTTTATTGTTGGACCTGTTTTACATTATTTTGTATTAGACTTATTTAAATAATTATCTAGTGGGCCTAGGTGTCACAGGAATGCCCACCTTCATTTAATAATGGCCCCACTTTTGGGCTTAGTTGTTTTAGGTTTTGCTAGCATAATATTTTGTAGCATATTTAAAGGCAGCCGGCAACACTTTTTAGATACAATCAGTTATGTAGAATATTATTATTATTTGAGTGAAAACTCTCCTTTGATTAAGTCGATTTAGGCTTAATTGTCAATCACTTGCGAGTGAGCGTTCTCTTCGTCGTAGAGAACCACCCCTTCAAGAACGAATTAGCGTTTTTTGAGCGAAACGTTGTAGTATTCTTGGCCTAAATCTTAGACTGGATTTTCGAGGACTAGGTTTTTAGCTTGTTATTGATCCTTTAGGAGGTTCCTGGGCACGTTCCGATCGTGTTTCCGACTCAGAATCACATCACATGTTCTACAGCACACTACTCAACACTGAAAACCAATCCAAGGCTTATTTTGAACTATATCATTATTCCGCTGCACTCACTTTGTAGAGCAAACCAGTTCAGTAAAACCAGACGAGTACTTTACTAGTCTGTTTTACTCACCAGTTTTGTTTACTAAGTGAGAAACTCTAAAAATCGAAGAGAGTTCATTCACCCCCCGGAACTCTCACAAGCCTTGCTTACGGATCAACAATATTTTGTTTTTTTTCTTGGAAATAAATTCTTATTTTTTTATTTTTGTGTTATGGCTTGCCTTTAAGATAATAATTTTCTCTAGGGTCATGTGAAACTATAAACAATCTACTGGTTAACAAGAAGTCATATTTACGCAAAATTGTTTTCTTCCTCAATAAGCTGTGCCACAACCATAAATAGGCACTTTGTGGCCATGAGACGAGTGAAGGCATGCATGGATTTTGTGGTCCGTTTTTCATAGCAAATCTGAGTACGGTGACGGCTTTTGTGTTAGGCATGGCACCGGGCAAGCGAACTTTGAGTGATCATTGGGATACGGTGGAATATAACAAGCTGTCTCATAAGAAAAACATGACATCCATAACGTGAGGAATATTTTGTCGAATGTAATAGGTTTTGCCTTTTCTTTTGGCATGTAATCTAGGTCTCTGATTCTTGTTGTATCTGTTGTTAGTTGTGATCTAAACTGCAATAGTTAAATTAGTGGAAGTATGTGGAGGAAATTCGTACTCGTTGTATCCGTGATTTATGTGTTAAAATTTGCAAATAATGTGCTAGTTTTAGAATTGCTTCGAAAAATTCCTGCCAACAATGTTCAAGTGTTTCACGGTGATACGGCCACAAAGGTATTATGGCCACGAAATACTCAAGCTCTGTTGGAGCCATTTTTTGATACTGCATATTGCACTTGTTGTAATTATGTGTGCAAACATTGAATCAATTAAATTTTAGGAAAAACATGAAATAAGATGAACGGAAACAAATTGAGAAACTGTGGAAAATAACTAGAAAATCAAACATGGAGACCTGTAAAATAGTTCACTACTAGTGTTCACACAAGAGTGACACAATAGTACGGTGGTGTGTGGCTACTACTGTTCACACAAAGGGACCACATTAGTGTTCACGCAAGTATGGCATAGAGTATGGGTGTATGTGCTGATGCTAGCGATCATGCAATGAGGGCTCAATAATACGGGGGGATGTGTGTTGTAAGGTCCACACAAGCGGACAAAGAAGAACCAAGTTGTATGTACGATTGTGTGCGTGTGTGTACAATGGTTGTGCCGTGACAATGTATGACTGCTTTTGGATGTGTGTGTGAGACATATCGTGCTAGTGGGAATCATATGTGCGGTGATTTGAGACTGGGCATACGTTAATTTCTAGGGGTAAAGATGTACTTGAGGTGTCATCGTTGGGATTTTTGTATGTACAAAAATCAATCAAACGATTGAATGACGATGTGGGTATGTGCCTAAAACAACAAAGAACTTAAACTTCGTGACATAAGAAGGAGATAATATATAATGTGGATAAATATGTGTGGAAATATTACCTCAAGAGGTGCAAACCTCGTGAGGTGCTCTTATGCCTCTCTTGAGGACATGTTCATGATCTCTATTTAGTGTATTATATTATTTGTACACTTTATTTATTTGTAAAAGACATATTAATTGTGATACATATAAACAATTAATATGTCAAACTCTAGTTTACTTTATGTCATAGACATAGCTTTTACTTTTACTTTTTGCATGCTTGCCGCCCACATCTACATACTCAGTGGCATTCCAAGCTAGCTAGCTAGCCTCTCTCTCAATTGTATCTATTTATACACCTTTCATATCAATGAATAAACCAAGTTGAAGTTTACTCTTGTGTTAACACATTCTCAAACTCTCTTCATGGTATCGGAGCCATTTGTGTTCTAACTTTTCCATTTGCAAAACTCATATTTCAAGAATGTCTTCCACATCCGACATTACTTCAACCTCAAGATTCTCTCACCCTCACCGATCGGGATTCTTGACAACTCCTCTTCTTATACAAACCATAGACTTGATGGTAACAACTATCTGTTATGGTCAAGGTCTATGAAAATGTACATTTACGGACAAAGTAAGATGGGATACTTATGCGAACAAAACCTCGCACCTTCGACACACGACCCGGTTTTGAAGCATGGGACACAACAAATAATCAACTCATGACCATCCTCACGAGGTCAATGACAAAAGAGATAAGTGAAAACTTTATGATGTATGAATCTTGCCAAAGAAATGCAGGATAATGCCGAGATCTTTACTCAAGAAGGATAATACATCCGAGGTATATGAACTAAAAGCTCAGATTCAAACTTGCGAGGCAAGGGGATATGTCTCAGAACTCAATATTTCAATCAACTATCTAAGGCTTGGCAACACTTAGATATGTTAGAAACTCACTCATGGAATGATGTCAAGGATCTTTGCTCTTTATAAAGACATCATAGAAAAGAAGAGAGTATTCGGGTTCCTCACTGGGTCGAATCCTACTCTTGATGATGTTAGAGGAAGAATTCTTGCCACCAAACCTCTTCCAAATCTCAAATCCATGTTTGCTTTGAGGTCAAACATGAAGAAAGTAGGAGAAAAGTCATGCTTCAAATTCCCTACCGACAACCCTCAAGGAAGGTCTTTGCCTGCCGGGAAGGCTCTGAGAGTTCTTTGAGACATCTGAGGAAGCCTCTTGAGAAAATCGGAAAAGCGTTTCGTGATCACCGCAAACGCACAAATCACACCAAGGACAAGCTCTTTGGAAGCTCCATGGCAAGCCTAACTCCTCAAAACCTCAAAACCTATCGAGGAAAGTCAAAGCGGACACATCGGTGAGGAGGAGAATGACAACCGGATGAATGCTCGGTTCTTTGCATTCAAAGCCTTCCCCGAATCAACAAAAGGAAGGTAGTCACTCTCTCTTGATGTTGCTACTCATACTCATATCTGGTAAATTCTACTATTCCTTAGCAATGAAACATGGATTGTTGATTAGGGCATCCTCCCATATGACCGTAATAAAACCTTATAACCAACTATATGCCTTGTCACCAAATTCATAACATTAAAACTGGCGATGGATCTATCTCTCGTGCAAAAGGTGTTGGAAATGTTAAACTCACTAATAAGATATGCTACAGAGGATGTCCTATTTGTTCCAAACTTAGACTCGCAATCTTATATCTCAATCGGTAGACTCACTAAAGATTTGAATTGGATCGTTGTTTTTAAGGAGAATCGGTGCACATTCCAGGATCCTACTTCACAGAAGTGATTGGGAAGGCTAAACCTTATATTTGGATTGTTTCGTCAACCTCGCTTGAAGACAGAGGGCCAAGACTGAATCGCCAATGGCTGCTCCGGACTTTAGACAATATCATGTTATGGCATTATAGATTAGGACATCCAAGTTTTGGTTACTTAAAATCTTTAACTCTGAATTGTTTAAAGGATGTAATCTGAATGACCTTGAATGTGATATTTGTCAATTTGCTAAACTTACAAAATGTGTATGCTAAGTTACCTCATTTGCATTCCTCACCCTTCACCTTAATACACAGTGATGTGTGGGGACCTCTAGGGTGAAAAGTATAACAGAGGAAAAGGTGGTTTGTCACCTTTATTGATGATCATACCAGAACACTTGGGTTTTTAATGAAAGACAAATCTGAAGTTGGCCCTATCTTTCAAGAATTTTATCATATGGTCTCCACTCAATTTGATACTAAGGTCAAGATCTTAAAGACTGATAATGCTCTAGAATACTATGAGTCTAATCTCGAGTACTTTCTTGACAGATAGAGGAATTATTCATATCGATAGTTGTGTGGAAACACCTCAAAGAGAATGGGGTTCTTTGAGAAAGAACAGCACTCTTTTGGAAATGGCGAGATCAATCATGTTCACCACACATGTTCCTAAATATATGTGGGGTGAAGCTATCTTGATCGCAACTTATTTAATCAACCGACTTCTAGCAGAGTGTTAGGTTTCAAATCTCCACTCCAAACCCTACCGACCACACACTCCTGCCATCATCTTGTTTCCCGAGTTGCCTCCAAAGATCTTTGGTTGTCTTGTGTTTGTGTATATCCATGCTCAACACAGTAAGTAAACTTGATCCTAAAGCTCACAAGTGCATTTTCTGGGTTATGCAAAGGACAAAAAGGTTACAAGTGTTATTCCCTATTGAAAAGAAATTTTACAATTCTATGGATGTAAAATTCTTTGAAAGGACCCACTTATTACAACAAACCTCTTGAGCCATTCAGCGATGGAAACTGATTGAAATTGACCTAAACCCTTCCTCAAAGAACCTCTTAACCTCGGCAACTCTCATCGATCCTCAAAGAGATGAACTTGATTGACTTACTCTTGACTCTCTGCGACCTAATACTCCTCAAAGAACCTCCTGAACACGAGTCTCATCGACCCAGAGCCTGGCGATCCCGAGCCTACTAACACTCAAAGAATCTCTGAGATCCTCGACTGCGACATTGATGATAGGCCTATTGCTCTTAGGAAGGGAAAGAGATCGTGCATCGATCATTCTATTCATTCTTATTTATCTTATGATAAGTTATCTCCTGCCTTTGCCATGTTTTCACAGGACTGGACTTTCACTCTATTCTAAAAATATTGAGAGGCCCTTCAAAATGATAAATGGAAGGTCATTGTTAAAAGCAGAGATGACAAAGACTTCGGATAATCATACTTGGGATTTGACACCTCTCACAGGGGCAAGAAGACGATCGATTCACACGAGATGGTTATTCACTATAAAATACAATCTTGATGGCACTATTGACAAGTACAAAGCCGATTGGTAGCCGTGGGATTCACTCAAACTTATGGCATTGACTATAAGGAAACTTTTGCACCAGTGGCAAAACTCAACACCGTCGTGGGGTTCGATCTCTACTATTTGTCCAACTTGACTGGCCTCTTCACCAATTGGACATCAAAATGCTTTTCTAAATGGGGACCTCACCGAGGAGGTTTATATGAATGTACCTCCTGGTTTTATCAATCCTCATACTCAAGGCAAGGTGTGCAAACGAGGAAATCTCTATATGGCACTCAAGCAATCACCAAGGGCATGGTTTGGAAAATTAACAACTGTGGTCAAAGCCTGCTGGATATCACCAATGCAATTCGATCACACTATGTTCATCAAGACAACCAACCGAAGAGGTCTATCATTATTGTCTATGTGGATGATATCATCCTCACCGGAGATGACTCTCTACGAGATCCAACATTTGAAGACTCTGCTTGCAAAGGTGTTTCGGTGAAGGACTTGGGTTTTCTCAAATATTTTCTTGGCATGGAAGTAGCAAGAAACAAAGAAAGGCATTTGTCTCCCAAAGGAAATATGTCTTGGATCTCACCAAGAAATCGGCATCTTTGGGGTGCAAACCTGCTATATCCCCTAGAGACCCCCAGTCATACCTCTGCTACATGGTGACACTCTGCCAGAAATAACAATATCAAAGACTTGTAGGAAACTCATCTACCTCTCCCATACAAGACTGATATTGCATATGGTGTCGATCCGGTTAGTCGGTTCATGCACCGCCTCTTGAGCAACATTGGGATCTTGTGAATAGGATACTTGAGGTATTTAAAGTCCACTCTGGCCAAGGGTTACACTTCACCAAGTCTGGCGATAGATCCATCAAGTCTACTACACCGATGTTGATTGGGTGGATGCCACATGTAGATAGAAGGTCGACCACAAAGCATCGTTCACATGTATGGGGCAATCTTGTTACTTGGAGGAGCAAGAAACAACCTATCAGGTCTGAAGCGATCTTTGGTCGAACTCGTGAGCACTTGTCTTAGGCATTTGTGAAGCTCTTTGGCTCAAAAGAGTACTTCATCAACTTCAAAGACCTCTTGACAAAGAACCTATCACACTCTGCTTGTGATAATAACTCAAAGACTATGCATGGCAGAGGATCCACCCATCATGACAAAACCAAACATGTGGACATTGATGACATTTTTTAAAGGAGAAGATTGATGCCAAGATTATTCAACTCCAAGATGTTCCTCAAAGGTCAGATCGAATCTTGATATCCTTACCAAGGCTATTCCACCTCTTATGTTCAAAGAGACTAAGTAGCAAACTTGGTTGCATTAACATATACAAATGACCAGATTTGAGGGTGTGTGGAAATATTACCTCAATGGTGCGTACCTCGGAGGTGCTCTTATGCCTCTCTTGAGGACATGTTCAATGATCTCTATTTAGTGTATTATATTATTTGTACACTTTATTTATTTGTAAAAGACATATTAATTGTGATACATATAAACAATTAATATATCAAACTCTAGTTTACTTTATGTCATGTACATAGCTTTTACTTTTACTTTTTGCATGCTTGCCGCCCTACATCTACATACTCAAGTGGCACTTCAAGCTAGCTAATAACCTCTCTCTCAATTGTATCTATTTATACACCTTTCATATCAATGAATAAACCAAGTTGAAGTTTCTTTCTTGTGTTAGCATACATTCTCAAACTCTCTTCAATATGAGAACGTGCAATGTGCTTACATGATACTTGATAAATTTTGTAAAATCGAATATACATGTTCCTCTAAAAAAAGAAAGAAAAAGAAAATATACATGTAATGTGTTTAGATTACTAAATTAAAGATGTCGGCAGATTTTTGATTTTGGTTATACGTTTTTCTAAGTAAAGTTGATTTTAATACTTTATCTTTGTCGTTTTATTGTTTTTTAGAAACAAGTTTTAAATATAACGCGTACAAAACGATTTGTCTTTTAAAAAACATTCAAATTTATGAAGCATATCGTTACAAGTTTTTGCGTCAAAGAATATCATTATTTCAAATTTCATAAAAAAAACTACTCACTCTGTTTTTTTTACCTATCGCTTTTGATATATATATAAATACAGATTAAAAAAATTGATTAATATGTCTTAAATGAAATATAAAGTGATTAAGTTGTACTTTGATCTTTTTCAATATAGTCACACCCAGTAAAATGATGTTTATCTCTTGTTAATTGAAGTATTATGTATGCATAGATAATAATAGGATTGCTCTCGTTGCTTTCTATGCTTAAATTGACTTTTAGTATAATTATAATAACCATTATAATTAAAAACCATTATAATTGGAAATGTAAATATTTAGTATTGGTAAATGTTTTTTTAATAACCATTATAATTAAAAACAAAAAACTATTATAATTAAATTAAAGGGTAAAAGTGTAAAATTATAATAAATGTTATATTAATATTCTAAAACAGACAGATAATCATGAACAAAACGGAAGGGTAAAGCGAAGGTAAAATACCCTAGTAGTTCTTATTAAAGTACTATTCTGATTTCTCGAATGAGATGATCCGGATTCGATCCCCTCTTCCCGTAGATTAACAAAGCTTTAGTCCAGGTGGGAAAAAAAAACAAAAAAAAAAACAAAACGGAAGGGTAAAATTCACAAATGAAACCCTTGACAATTACGAAAAAGACATCCAATCATTATCAATGCATGCACGATTCCAAAAAAAAAAAAAAAAAAAAAAAAAAATTAAAATAATATTCTCTATAACCTCCAATAGTGCACAGTACACTCACACCGTTTACACCCCTGGAACTCCACTAGTCATATTTCTTTCTCTGCGTTTCCAAAACCCCAAAAAGGGGAAATTGCATTCTGAAAACCTCTCAACTTCAAAAGCAAGAAAAAAAAAACCTCTTAGAATTCTTAGTAATTTCTTCGTCAAATCGGCTACATTGCGAAGGTAGAGCTCCTTCTGGGTTTAAATTTGGTTTTTTTTTGAAACATTTTGCGAAGGTAGCCAAAAGTTCACCATTTTGAAACCTGCATATTAGTTGGGTGTTATAAAAATATACTGTGATATTTTGGTTGCCGTGTTTGTTTGTACTACTGATTTTGCTGCTCTTAGGTATATTTAATTTTTCTAATTATTTTCCATTTCGTTTGTTGACTGGGACCTAAAATTGTAGCGCCGCCAACTAGTGGCAATGTTGCTTTCTTACCCATTTAATGATGTGGGTTTAGTCTGCAGTCGATTTTTCTTCATTTTCAGTTTCAATGTATGTATGTACTTTTGGGGAAGGTTTGAGTTTTGTTGGGTGGCTTATAATGGGTATTTATTTGTAAATTTTTTGTTTTGTTTTGTTGTGAAAGCATATTTTGTGCCTTTTCCCCCCTTCCTATTACCGGTGTGCATTTATGCATTTGCATGCTGGATGTAGTAACATTTTGTCCATCCTCAGTCTTTTTTTTTTTTTTTTTTTGTGTGTGTGGGGTGGGGGTGTAGATGCGTGAAATGTGTGATTTTCTCAGGCGTCTATGGTTTGTGCACAAACTACTATCTTTTTGGTAAAATTGTGGTTTAAGGAAGTACATTTTTTTCCTATTCCATTTTTGGGGTTTTAAAAGACCATTTTGGCTTAATCTGGATTGATTTTGGCTGATCTAGTTTGCTCAACTTTTGGTTTGCGTGATTCTTAAAATGTTGTTTAAACTGATGTATGTTTTCAGTCCATATAGATGTAAAAGATGTTATTTTTCATTACATCTATGGTAGCTATTGCTTTAGTACTGCGTTGGTTTTCTGTTTCTCTTTAGTAATCAGAAGAAGAAACTCTACTGTGCTTTATTCTTTATCTGATGAATTTTATGAAGTTGTATGGATGTGAAAGTTGTTGTTTATTACATAATTTAATTATACATGTATTGTTGCTTTTGCTTTAATATGTGTTAAGTAATCAGAAGCGGAAATTTTACTCTGCCTTATTCTTTATATGTAGGTCGGTTAAGTCAAGCTGATTCTGGAAATTGAATGGTTTGATAAATACTTTTCTCTTTGCTTTGCCAAGGTAAATGCCCACGAATGTTATGTTTGGATCTTTGTTTTTTCTTTTATTCTTTTGTAAAATTCAGAAAACCAGAATAGGTTTTACAAAGACACTCTTGTGCTCAGAAAAACATGAACACTTCTAGGGAGAATATACATATCAAACTACAGTAAGCACAATGGTCCAGCTCCTTCTGCATCTCGAAATTCTTTGCCATCTGGATACACATAGCCTCATGCTCTGCAACACTTGCATTTTAATCACAAAACTGGGTCTCTAAGCATGATGTGGAATACTCTCTTATTACGTTATTGCCAACTGAAGTAGATGACAATGGAGAAGCTGAATACCAAACATCGTCTCTGAAACTTATTTTGGAGTGAGTGACCTTTCAATTATCCCACCACATCTTCCCACCTTGTCAACTACTATCTCAACACAAAAACCAGAGAGATTTGACTCTTCTTCCAAACATAGTATGCACCTGTTAACCTATAGAACTTCCCATAGTATTCAACCTTTGTCTACAAGCCAACCCCCAGCAACAAATGCATAACCAGAAACTCTTTTCATGAAAATGAGTTTTCACCGTTTCACCTTCTCTGTAAGGATCTCCTGAACAGATATTTTGAGGAGATTACATCATGGGATAAAACCTCTAGATTCAGTTTTGTTTCTGTAAATCCAGGGTCTCTACAAAAGTGGAGCATGACCTCCAGGTTCCTCTACAAAAGGCAAGGAATGTCCTAAGTTTCAATTTAAATGGCCCAGCTTGCCAGTTTACTCTTCGGACCCATACAAGTGGACTTTAGCTTTGGATGCCCTTATTCCGCCCCCATTCTTACAAACCAGCTAGCATATGTAATAGCACACTCTATCAAAAAGACATACTTCTTTGGAAAGACTTCATGGGAATGCATTCCCAGAGGGTATTTAACATTTCCTCTAGATGAGTATATTTCCACTGGGCAACATAGCCTTACCTGTCCATTCACTCCAGCATCTTATTCTTGTCTCTTACCAGTTGTGTAATTAAAAAAATCATTTAATTAGTTAATTCATACGCTTGATGCTTCATTGTATGCTGCTCCCATTTGTGATTTTCTAGAGCAGCTGATTTTGACACATTATTGCTGACATTGCATTTTTCCTCTCTGCTATTTTATTAGCTGCTAATATGGCCTCTTTTGTTAATGTCTAGGAACTTTTACTAAGATATGGAGGAAGGCCCATCCCCATCCCCATCATCCATTATTTTGGATGGGAAAATTACTGGAATTGTGTTCAGTTTAGCTACTGGCAAAGAAATTGTAAGTTATGCACCTTATTAGACAATTCGTTCTTGTCCTTATATGATCTAATAATAAGATTTGCGATGATCCCACTTGTATGCTACCCCCCCCTTCATATTTGTTATTATTAATTACTACTGCCACTACTACTGCTATTTTGTTGTACTAGTTGCTTCCTACTTGTTATATGTCTTTTTTTCTTTCCTTTTAATTGTTTTTATAATTGCTGCCATCTTCAGATTATTGCATGTTCTCAAAATAATGTGGAATAAGTAATCAATCTTCTAATGAAATTAACTTTACGTGAAACATCTTTTCCTCGAGATTCACTAAGAAAATTAACGAGTGTTCTATTGTCAACTTGGTTAGTGTAAATCATCGATCAGTGACTGCCCCATAAATCATGCAAGTCAGCTTTCAAATCCTTTTCTCGGTTTACCTCTCGAGATTGGAAAATGTGAATCATGTGGCACTGCTGAGCCTGGGCAATGCGAAGGTATGACAATTTTTTTTCTCTGGTCGACTATTTGATTGGAAGGTCCCCTATTTCCTTCATCAGCTCTTTTTATTTTTATTTTTATTTTTTACTATCCTTTTCAGGTCACTTTGGCTACATTGAATTGCCAATACCAATTTATCATCCTGATCATGTTGGTGAACTGAAGCGAATTTTGAGTTTATTGTGTTTGAAGTGCTTGAAGCTGAAAACTCGGAAGGTGCTCAACTTATTTTCTTTCATGCATATATGGATATATGCTCACAGTTTTATTAGATACATTAGATGTATATGTCTAATACTGTCATACGCATACATAACTAGGTATATACTTGCATGCATAATTTATGTATATATGTGTTTGCATTTGGTTACAGGTCCGAGTAACTTTTTCATGTAGGATTTACATGTCTAGCACCTTGTTCCTTTTTTGTGTAGCTTGCTTATCAAAATTTTATGGACTTTTGTCTTTGTTATGAGCGAAAGCAGCCGTTTGCTTTGAGGTCGGGAATCGAAATGATAGACACTAGAACTAGAATGGGAATGACCCACAAACTGATGTCTGTTTGAGTTTGATAGAACACTGGAGTGGTCAGACATGTTATAAATGGTTGGTTTAGCCTCTTTAGCATTGCTTATTTGGTTATTGCGTGCAGGTTCAATCCAAGACTGGCGGGGTTCTTGAAAGAATGTTGTCTTCATGTTGCAAGGTGAGCCCTTAGTTGCTTTTATGGTGTGTTATTGCACCACCTCATCCACATAGAGACGGGAGAAATTTGAAAATTGCTTCTGTCCTGCACTTAGTTTGCAGTGGAGGGGGTATTCATGATGTGTCGCCAAATTACATGCATGATGGGCCTATCTTCTACTTAATTGTTTGTAGAGAGAGGCCAGGGAGGTTTTATTCTTGATGATTCATTGAAGTACATGCACATTGGACCTATCTTCACTTAATAGCTTATGGAGAAGGGGGCGTGGAAGTTTTATTCATGATGAGTTGTTGAAGTACATGCACATTGGGCCTATCTTCTACATAATTTTTTTTTTTTGGTTACAATATTTAGAAACAATACCTTTTGGCCAATGTTTTGCTAATGTTTTTTTTTTGGTTACAATATTTAGAAACAATACCTTTTGGCCATTCATTTAAAGCCGGCCACTGTCTTTTCATAGCTCCTCAAGTGTCCTTCCTGTTTCTTATGCTGTTTGTAGTTCCTCTATTGCTTAATATATAATGTAGTCATGGACGAATTCTGCTTTAATGGGCTCTTTCAGTTTGCATGCAGTATTGTTTTGAATACATTTCTGCTTTGTTTTTTTTTCTTTTTTCTGTCAATCATCTGCATTTGCATGTGTTGGAAATAGTTCTATATTGCCATTATTCCTGTATTTCAACTACGTCCTACAGTACCCAATAGATTTGTAGGTGTTTATCTGATTGTTTCATTACCTGCTGGAATATTAATGATGGTTTACCATCATCTGTTAAAGATAGCTCCGTCCGGCGGTCGCGGCCGACAAATTATCCAAAGAATTTTAGCATGTCTGGGCACCTTGTGTCCAAATCATACAATCTCATGTGAAACTGTCCTCTGCCCTAGATTGTTTTGAAAGCTGCCTCATATCCTCAAAGTGTGACCATCTGGCTTTTTCGGGAGATCACCCTGATTAATGATTCAATTTCCTCACCATCTGTATTCTTCAACATAATGCTTGTCCTTTCATGTGGAAACTTCTTTTCCTGCCTCTGATTCCTCCCCTAGTCTAGCCTAGCCGTCTTTTGACACAAGGGGCGAGGGAACTTGTTAAAGGCCCTTGTAGAAGCCACAAGTTTGCTTCGACGCTCACTGTTTGTATGTCCATATGTACTCTTACATTTTTCTTTCACATCTCCAGGTAAACTGAAAGCTGTTTGATGTTCTACAAAATGGCCGAAAGTCGAGAGTTTTGAGTATGTTGGTTATAGGATATATAGTGACCCATTACTTTGTTAGAGGCTTAAGCATGAATATTTCTAAACTTGATAACAAATCAGGTTGGAGGCCTAGAAAATTGTCTAAATCATTTTTTTTGTATTTTTTTTATTGTTATATTAATTATTATTTTGATTATTCTGTTAGACACAGATTTAGGTAAATACATGAATATTTTCCTCAGCAGCAATATTTTCAGTTTATGTCCTACAATGTTGCCTGTTGGTACATGTGTGTTGCTCTGCATTCTTGAGTGCAAGATGAATTCGTTTTTGCTTTCCTTTTTTACCACTCCCTCCCCATTCTTTGTTAAGTATTGAATTCCATGTGGTTTTTCTTCCATTGTAGGAGACGTCTCAAGTAGCAATTAATGAGGTAAAGACTACAGACGGCGCAAGCTATCTGGAATTGAAAGTACCAGCAAGAGGAAGAGAAGTAGATAAACCGTGGAATTTTTTGCGGAGATATGGGTTTCTCTACAGTAAAAGCAATACTAGAGTGTTGCTGGCTTCTGAAGTATGGTTCCTTCAAATATACACTTTGTTTTTCCATAACTGTTAAGTTTTATATGTTGTTTTGAGCTAATAGGAAGCAATGTTCTAAAACTCGCTAGGCGAAGTCGGTATGCTACAGGGGCGCCTAGGCGTTTTTTGGGTTTTAAGGGGGGTTTTAGGGTTTTAAGGGGGGTTTTAGGGTTTTTACGGGGGTTTAGGGTTTTAAGGGGGTTTTAGGATTTTTACGAGGGGTTTTAGGGTTTGTACGGGGGTTTAGGGTTTTAAGGGGGGGTGGTTTAGGGTTTTATGCCTCTTTCTTGTCTAAACACCTGGGAAAACTTGGATGTTTGCCCAGATGGAACCCTAATTGCCTAGAAGGGCCTAGGAGCGCCCAGAAGGGCCTAGGAGTGCCTAGAAGGGCCCAGAAAATCGCCCAGCACACTTGAGCGCCCAGATAAATCGCCTAGAGCCAAGTCGAGACGCCCGGGGATCGTCCACGGCCTAGGCGGAGCCTAGGCGATCGCCCAGGGCGATTTTTAGAACACTGATAGGAAGTTGTTCTTTACATTGTTGTGCACAAAATCTTAAATGACTGAAGGACGACCAGTGAATACATGTTTGTTTTTGTACACTTATATAAGGAAGCAAGCAAATTGACAATAGAAGAAATTCCTAAAAAATAGAGTGAAATAGAAGCAGATCAGAAGTGCTTGCTGAATGGTTATTTTTAAGTGTTATACCCTGGTTTTTGAATTAAAGTGCTTAAGATCTAAAGTGTAATTGTTTTTGAGTAGTTGCCATGTGAGATGCATGGACATTTTGAAACCTCACCTTGTGTGTCTATACGCCTAACCACTAGCTAACCATGAATGGAGTATGCTCTTTCATCTACCGAGGCTGCTAATTCCAATCTGTGTTTCAAACTCGCCAATGCACACACAAAGCTTTCAAACTGTGGAGCATTTTATAATATTCCATCACTTTAAAAGGTAGGTATAGTACTACGGCTAAGTGTCAACGTTTGCTTAGTAGTCTGTGTATTGGGACTTACAGGGTTGTATAGCCAATTGAAGGGCATCTTCCTCTTGACTTTCCCTAGGAAGAACTAAGAATTTGAAGGCGTGGCATGGTCCACATTCTAATGTCATTTTTTCTGCTTATGCTGGTTATCAACCACCACTGGAGCTTTAAATTTTTCAAGCATTCGGTTGTCATTATCCTGTGAATTGATTGTTCATATTGCCTCCTAGACAAAGAAAGATGCAACCTTAATTTTCATTTCAAATGTGAATAAGTCTTTAAGATTTACGTTTTTCTGCTTCTACCCTCTTTTACAATGCATGTTTTGAGGCAGAAGGTCTGTCTTCATAACGCTGGTTTAAATTGGTAGGCTTGGTTGAGTCAACAACGTTGCATATGTTCATCAGGAAAAAAATGTCACTCGCATGAGAATTTGGGTGGGGTAGGGGGGCTAGCATTTTTTGAGGCTTGATGGTTATGCCTTTTTTAGGCAATTCTCATTTACAAGACTAAGGAAAAGGTAGTGGAATAATAGAGATTAAGGTTCTGTTTGGATGTGATTTATTCTAATTCAATGAATAAACTTTAGTTGAAATATTGTTTGGATTGCATGGATTATTGTGTCGAATAAAGTGCGGTACATAGCCTGTTATTCTTCAATCAGCTGTTGTAATCGTAATCACTGTTTATTTTCCGCCCAGGCCCCCTTTTTGGACATTCAAAACACCTGGGCCTAGGCTGTAACTTAATTTACAAATATTCTGTCTTGATGAATGTGGGCTTATTTAAAACTCTTTATTTTCAACTTTCTGGCTCTTTCCGAAAGACTTTTATGCCGTCTCTTACGGCACCTTGTTTTTTGCTATCACCCCATGCATATTTCATTCTATATACGGGCACTGTTATCTAAAGCTTCTTACAGTTATCACAATTTTGTTTTGGTAGTGAAGTGATGTTGCTTTGCTGATAGATTTTTTTGACTATGTTTTGAATTTTGCTTCATCTTTTGTTATCAGGTAATGGAGATCTTAAAAAAGATACCTATAGATACAAGAAAAAAGCTAGCTGCCAAAGGGCATGTACCCCAGGAGGGGTACATTCTTCAGTATTTGCCTGTCCCTCCAAACTGTTTGTCTGTGCCTGATGTTTCTGATGGAGTAACAATCATGTCTAAGGTGGTATTTGAACTTTACCATGTCCCAAAATTTTCTTATTCAGTAGCTTTTATTTACTTTATGCTGATTTCCAGGATTACTCGATAACCCTGCTGAAAAAAGTGTTGAAGCAAATTGAGATCATCAAAAGCTCAAGATCTGGGATGCCTAATTTTGAATCTCATCATGTTGAAGCTAATGAGTTACAAGCAGCTGTTGCACAGTATTTTCAGTTTCGCGGTACAGGCAAGGTGCTTTTCTATCTCTTCATGGTTCTGTTGTTTCAAGTAACATATAGGGATCATACCATTGTCATTGTGCTGGTTGCTTTGAACTTTTGTTTGGCTATGTTTGCTTTTTATATCTCACTCCTATATAGTTTACTTTGTTCAATTTGCTTCATAAGGTTTCTTCTGCAATTTTGTTCAATTTGCTTCATAAGATTTCTTCTGCAATTTTAAGAAATACAAGGAATGTATTCAAACACAAGTCTTCTTGTTGTTTTTTGATTCTCTGCATTTCTGTAACGGATGAAAAGTACAATCTCAAGGGGTGTGATTACTTGTAAATACACGTACTGCAATACAATTTGAGAATCGTGCACTTTTTCTTTTTGATGAATTGCAGCATACCTGTGTTTAGTTATGTGCAGTTCTAGGATTTTAGGAATTTTGTTATGAGTTTGGCTGAAGAACAAATTAAGTCTTCAGACATATTTTGGAATCAATTCCTAGTTTGGTTGGTGCATGCATATAGCTTTTGGATGTAGTCGGTCATCAACTATCTAATTATGAATTTGGAAGAAGTTAAAAATCGTGAGATGTACAAGATCAGAGCATAGTTTTGCCAAGTGTAATCCTGAGCTTAGTAATTCTTTTTGGATGTAATTGGTTTCTGTGAAAAGCAAGGCTTCGTGAGAGAAAAACAACTCTTCTTATTCACATATCCACCTGAATTACGGATACGGAATACATTTATATAAGGAATGTCCAATAACTACGCAGCCGCAAAACACGACGACTATAAACAGTGAAAAACAACTAAGACAAGGCAAAATGAAAGATGTGAAGCCAGTAATATTTGAACTAATAAAACACTTTAACATATACTTTTATTTAAAAAAACAATATCAAAGAACAAACACATATATGGATGTCTTCGATTCCGAGTTTGCTCACTAATCCTTGAAATGTGTTGGCCTGTAATCCATTTGTTAGAATATGATTCTGCAAGTTGTTCTTTTGATTAGATAAACAGATTGTAGATAAGCCCACCCTCAAGTTTTTTTATTTTTTATTTTTTTGATAAAATGATGATCAACTTCAATGTGTTTGGTTCGATCATGTTGGACTGGATTATGGGCATTGCTGATGGCAGATTTAATGTCACAGTATTATCTCATTGCCCCGCCTCATTTGTTCTTCAGATCTTCCAGAATGGTTTTCAGCCTTAATTCTCATATACCTACTGCCATTGATTGGAATTCAACCACTGCACATGATCTTGCAACCACGCTCTGTTTTTTCTTCTCAAAGTTATCAGATTGCCCTCTAGGACTGTACAGTAGCCTGATGTTGATCTTCTGCCCAAGGAGCTTGCTTAGTCAGTGTCGGTGCAGGCCTTTTCCTCCCCTTTAACTGGAATTTCCTTTTCAGTATGTCCTTTCAAATAATATAGACTCCTGTGGACAACTTCAAGGTGAGTTTCTTTAGGCTTATGCATAAATCTACTAACAACACTCACAGCAAATGGAATGTTGGACCAACTCTCGTAAGTCTTTAGTCCTAGACGACGATACAACTTGAGTTGTTCTATATTGGATAGAACAGACCCACACAACAGTGAATAGGTTGAGAAGTTCGAGTTTTAGCTTGTTCAGTTGTTCCCCTTGACTTTCCAAAACATATTGACCATAGCACTTCCAATCATCTTCTTTGTTTCCCTTTCCTGAAACCTACAGTGTGAAGGAAAGAAGGGTGACGCAGCACTTTGATTCCTTTGGTAAGTTTTTGAATATATATGAGATTAGTGCACAAACCATGAAGTATGAGTATTTTTTTTATTGTAACAAAAAAATGAGTGTTGTTTATTAGGATGTCTCCCTGACCGCAACTGTGGTAACAGATCAATTTTCCAAAGTTATCTTTTATTGCTAAGGCAGGTGGTATAGGACAGGAACGGATTAAGTGTGCAAGTCTTGTTATCTGTGGCCCTAGAGTCAACCATCCAGATCGTAGAAAAGATTTTATCTAAAGTACTGATTGGATGAGAGTAGAAGAGATACCTGAAAACACCTGTGAACAAGTGCCATTTGAGGATGATTCTCTTAATGTTTCCAGGATGTTCCTCTACTGTTCAACCTCATCTCTATAGAGATCAGGTGCTAGATTTTGTGAGTTTTTCCGTTTGAGTGATAGCAACATGAGCTTGACGCTTATCAAATGAACCAGATGGGTTTTAGTAGCCACTAGCCTGTCCCTGAAGTTTCCTGCTGGTGTGATGATACTAATTGCAATAGAAACAAAATAATGGATCACGATCATTGAGTTTTCGATGCCTTGCCATTCTTAAAAGGGTGAGAAGTAGAGTCCTAGGAGGAATAATTGATGTTTTGGGGTTGATTACTCTTATTTCCTTAAAACGTCCCTTGCTCTAGTGGTTTTGGGCAACAAAGCAAATCTCTACTATGAGCTTCCAACGCCACACTTCTTCCTTCCTCTGCCCGAATAATAGAAATGGTTCCTCCTTTGCCAGATTTTGTATTCTGACTGTATCAAACTCTTGTCATTTAGTCTGGTAAGAAAGTCATAGATACAGTCCTTTTCAACAAATCTCTTCGGGGTTGCAGCATCAGTGCTGCAGTTCATTTGGGTGCACTGGCAGTGATCCAATCCTGCCATAGCCCTTGTGGGAAACTTGAGTATTCCGTGATGGTTCTTTTCCCTTGTTTGGTTGTTGAAATCTCTCTATTGCGGTCATTGATTTGGGCTGCATCCTGTATTTTTGAGTATGTTAGTTGAGCACGGATTTCTTCGACCGTTCCGGTAAACATACAAGTATCACAAAATTCAGGCAACATTGAATTCCACGGCCATGACATCGCCATTGATTCCTCCCAGGATCATCTATTGAAGGGTCTGTACTCTGTACCCAGCAGTTGACTCAATTTTCCTTTTCCTTTTAGGAAGGTGAAGGTCCTGACTAGCTGTGACCTTTTTTTCCATTCAGTTGGTGGGCTCCCTGAATGTTTTGAAGTTCTCCAAATGGAGGAACCACATAATCCTCAGTAGGTTTAGATTGGGAGTTTGAGTATCGTACATATTGCAGTAGTAGAAGAAGATTTCAGTATTTTTTTTTTCTGTCCTTAACAGGGTTTGAACACTGGTCTCTATGCCAGATTATAGTGTAGCTCACCACTAGACCGATGCACCTTGTGCGAAGATTTCAGTATTTAGCTCGAAGGCTCTGATTTCATGTGAAAAGTAAGGCTTATTGAGAGAAAACATTACTCTTCGCATTAATATATCCAACTGAATCTCAGAATACATATCTATATGGAAAGAAAGCCCATTAACTACACAGCCGCAAAACACAGAGGCTAGAATTCAGCAACGGCTATAAACAGTGAATAGCAACTAAGAAGGCAAGACGGAAAGAAAGAAATTAAGCCAATAACTCCTTACCTTTAAAACAATAAAGCACACACTAGTATTACAGAAAAACAATATACACAATATTAAAGATTAAAACATATAATAAGATCCACTGATGGATTTATTTTTTTGGGTTCCTGCAGGCTGCTCGCGATGTTGATCCTCGTTTTGGAGTAAGCAAGGACTCTAATGTATCATCCACTAAAGCTTGGTTGGAGAAGATGAAAACACTCTTTATTAGAAAGGGGTCAGGATTTTCATCACGTAGCGTGATAACTGGTGACCCATACAGAGCCGTTAATGAAATTGGTCTACCATCTGAAATAGCTCAGAGGATCACCTTTGAGGAGAGAGTTAATCAGCACAACATGGGGTTCTTACAGAAGATGGTTGATATGAAGCTGTGTTTGACCTTTAGAGATGGCTCTTCTGCATACTCTTTGAGTGAAGGTTCAAAGGGTCATACCTTTTTACGACATGGTCAAGTTGTACATAGGAGGATCATGGATGGTGATATTGTTTTCATCAATAGACCGCCTACGACCCACAAACATTCTCTGCAAGCACTGTCAGTATATATCCATGACGATCACACAGTCAAGATCAATCCCCTTATCTGTAGTCCTCTGAGTGCCGATTTTGATGGGGACTGCATCCATTTATTTTATCCTCAGTCTCTTGCAGCAAGATCAGAGGTGTTAGAATTGTTCTCCGTTGAAAAACAATTGCTTAGCTCCCACACAGGAAATTTCAACTTGCAAATAGTGACAGACTCCTTGCTATCTCTCAAGTTGATGTTCAAGAGGCATTTCTTCGGTAAAGCACATGCGGATCAGCTAGCTATGTTTGTACCAAACTCTCTTGGGATGCCGACTGTGTTCAAAAACTTTAATTCTCGCCCTTTTTGGACCGCATTGCAGATTTTACAGAACGCTTTACCTGCTTCATTTGATTGTAGCGGGGAGAGATACATGATCTGTAAAAGCAAGTTCATGAACATTGATTTCAGCATGGATGTGGTACAGTCAGTTTTTATTGATATCGTGACATCCATTTTGTTGTCCAAGGGACCGAAGGATGTCTTGGAGTTCTTCAATTCCTTAACCCCTCTATTAATGGAAAATCTATATATGGAGGGGTTTAGTGTTTGCTTGGAAGATTTCTATGTTCCCAAGGCTTCCATACTTGATTTGCAGGAGAAGCTTCAAAACAAAAATGTCTCATCAGCACTGAAGCAAATACGTGCAACACAAAGTGAGTCGATGCAGTTTCAGTTGGATGCCTACCTGCGTGGCATGAAGCTGATTATCTCTAAGTTTGTCCTCGAGTCCTCTGGAATGGGTCTACTCGTTGATTCAAAGAGTGAGTCTGCTTTGAGTAAGGTTGTCCAACAAATTGGTTTCTTGGGTGTCCAGTTATCAGACAAGGGGAAGTTTTATACTGAAACATTGGTCAAAGAAGTGGCTGAGCTGTTCCAGCGAAAATATCCTTCTGACCTCAGATATCCATGCGAAGAATATGGACTAGTTAGAAGTTGTCTTTTTTATGGATTGGACCCTTTCCAAGAGATGGTTCACTCCATATCTAGCAGGGAAGTTATTGTTCGTTCGAGTAGGGGCCTGACAGAACCAGGAACCCTTTTTAAGAACTTGATGGCCATACTCCGAGATGTGGTGGTTTGTTATGATGGTACAGTAAGAAATGTATGCAGCAAGTCCATTGTACAATTTCAATATGGGTTCAACCATGGGATTGTCAATGCTGAATTTGGTTCTGGGAAACCTGTTGGAGTATTGGCTGCTACTGCCATGTCAAATCCTGCGTGCAAAAGCAGTTCTGGATTCATCTGCTAGCAGCAACTCTTCCTGGGAGATGATGAAGGTAATATATTTCTTCTGAGCTCTTTATTGTTATTTTTCTGCTCATCTTCTTTTAAGTGTTGACTGTTTTGGAAGTCACTTAAATTGACCTACCCTTATGTTTTCTCTGATCCCAGGAGATACTGCTTTGCCCTGTCAATTTCAAGAATGATACCACTGACAGACGAGTCTTGCTGTATCTGAATGACTGTGTTTGTGGAAGAAAGTACTGTCGAGAAAATGCTTCATGTGCAGTAAAAAATCAGCTGATGAGAATGAGTCTTAAAGATGTTGCTGTGGAACTCTTGATAGAGTATGGCTCCTTTAATATTAACTGTCGTTATTCTTCCTTCGTCTTGTTTTATGTGATGTACTTGTCATTTTAATGCGCTAGATAATGTGTTCCTCTATGTGTATTAAATAACTTTTGTACCTTTGGTGCCTGAATTGCCATTGCCTTGCCCTATAACAGATTTATAGAAGTGTTTCTCCTGCATGCTTTGTGGAAGCATCTTCTCCTTTTTAAGTTTTCTTAAAATCAAATGACTAGCATACGGTGCACCTGTTGTATAGTCTCCAAGTTCTTTTTTCTGGATCTTTTTGTGATTGCTGTACCTCTTTGATTAGCTGGACTGCCAGGTGATCTATCTTCCAATTTGTAAAAGTAGGGATGTGGTCTGTAAGGTTCGTTTTCCTTGTAAACCATTCAATGCACATTGTCTTGCTGGTATTTTTCCTCTTATGGAGGTCAGAACTTACTTTAATTGGGTCTTTTATTCATTACTAATTTTTTGCCATGTTACTTACGAACATACATTTGTCATGAAAATTCAGCTAGTTGGAACAACAGCCTGAAGTTTAGTAGGTTTTGAACCTGACTTTCTTTTGTGCATTGCCTCTCCCCTGTTTTTGTTTGTGCTTGGGGTTTGTTCTTGTCGGTAGTTTTTTTTTTTTCTACGCATAATCTTAATTGCTATTTGCAGGTATGGTCAGGACCATTCAGTCGATGTGAGTTCTGAAGCAGTTACCGGTCTTGTTGGTCATATTCATCTCAATGAGGTTTGTGCATTCAAAATATGTATGTAGTGATTTTCGTGGCTTTTGGACTTATCAGTAGTATTGCTATTTGTCATGATTTGTCAACAGCGGTTAGTACATAATTCTGATATCAGTATGCGTGAAGTTGTTGCAAAATGCGAGGACAGAATCAATTCCTTCCGGAAGAAGAAAAAAGTCGGGGCTCTATTCAAGAAGTTAGTTTTAGATGAAAGGTTAGTCCTACTATGTGACAATACTAATCACAGATGTAATAGCCTTCATAGTTTTAATTTGGTGGCTGTCGAATTACCTTCTCCTCCAAAAGCTTAAGCTGTTGGAGAAGGTAGGTGAGTTAAGTTACATATGAAATACAACTTTATTTCAACATGCCCATTGCCCCCTAAAGTGCGGGTCTATACAAAGAGTCTGGGCCAACATAAGTCCCCAGGCATATTAATGAGCCAACATGCCAACAAAGATGCCCAACACTTGAACAATATAGATGGGAAGATAATGTTGGCAGAGGTTTGAACCCATGATACCATGTTATTGATCTCAACAATATGCATTAAGGACTAAGTTGCGTGATCACTCTCTTCTCATTCCATTAAATAGAGTTTCAGTACAAAAACGACAAACATAAATAGCCAAATTTGGGACTAGTTTCCATAAATAAAGCCTCCTATCTAAGTTGTGGAAGAAAACATTATGCAGCCTGGGCTTCTAGTCTTCTTTTCTGTATCTCATAACATTGGCCATGAAAAATGATTTGTTAGATGCATTTGTAGGTTTGATACCTTGAGGTTAAGGGTTATAAATTTAATTGTCGCATTTCATTTAGTGTTCTGATGTTCCGTTTTATCCACGTGCAAGATTTTTCTCTTTTCGAAATGTGAATCCTACATTTATCAAGGTACTTTTACTCTTTTCAGTGAATGTTGTACTTTTGGACATTTTTCTTCCAAAAGCAACTCGTCCGGAGTGCCCTGTTTGAGGTTTATTTGGCTAGACACAAGTACTGATGAGTTGGACTGGGTATCAAATATTCTGGCTGACACTATTTGCCCAGTTTTACTGGGGACAATTATTAAAGGTACTCAAAGTACTTTATTTCCGTGTTTGAGTTACATTTAATCTGTTTTTTCCATCTTCTAGATCTTAGTTGAGGTAATATGATTGTCTGCCACAGCTGTCGTTGCCTAGTGTTTTACAACAGTATATGACCCCCCCCCATCCCCCATAATTATTTTGTTCGTTTACTTTTCATTCAAATTCTTCTGAAGTTTGTATTGTCTTACTGGAAGATATTCAATTATCCAATCTTGCTGATACAAAGCCGAGTTTGATTCTTAGGAAGGTCCTTTGTGAATACATCTGCAACTTGCTCCCTTGTTGGAACATAGATCAGGCATACACTCCCAGCTTCTCATCTCAACTGTCCTCGTGAATACAGAAAGACAAAACCATAGTGTTTTATCATTTTCGATTTCAGCCAATAGTCCGGGGTGACTTGAAAGCCCGTTCTATTTTCTTTGGTTTCACATGAAACTTTTCCATGGTAAGTTAATAAGAAAATATGCATGTGCTTGGTTTTCGTCCCTTGTTTTATGGTTGACGGAGGGAGCCATTGCTGCGTGATGGCAGTTTGCAGTATTGTTTTCATTAGGATAAATAAAGCTTAATCTGTTTCATTTTGGAACCCTACGTGAAGGTGCAGAAATTGTTCTCATCTCAACTGCCCTCATGAATGCACAGGTGACCCGAGAATTGCTTCTGTGAATATAGTCTGGGTTAACCCAGACAGTCCAACTTGGATACGGAGCCCTTCTAAGGGTCAAAAGGCTGAGCTGGCTCTGGATGTTACGGTTGAGAAGGATGCTATCAAAAAGACTGGGGACGCATGGAGAATCGTCATGGATTCTTGCCTCCCTGTACTCCATTTGGTAGACACGAGGCGGTCCATCCCATATTCTGTGAAACAGGTCGAGGAATTACTTGGGATCTCATGTGCTTTTGAGCAAGCTGTTCAGGTGAAACTGAAATCTGTTAGTAGTTTAGCATTTATGATGATGGAAAATTACCTAGAGTATTTGAGGGCTATGAAGCCTCTTCTGTTTCATTTTTCTCTTAAGCCTGCTTATGAACATCCCTTTCATATGGATTTTTAATTTTTAATTTTTGAGAAGACTTTCATACAGATACTTATGGGAACAAATTTCTAGACATTTTTGCTGAGTGAAGATACACTGTTAAGTTGGTTTGTGAACTTGCTTTGGTCCAATGAAACATCCTAATTTTAATGTAACAAAACTTGCAAAAATAATGAGCGGAAACTCAAGAAATGGAAGACAATTCTATTGCTTGAAAAGGGCTAAGAGAAAGCATTGCCAATTTTCTGGCTACTTGTCCTAAAATGTAAAACTTCTGAAATTTACCATGCGTCTTCTTGATAACCCAAAGAATTAATTTCGCAATGGGAGGAGTTTCAAGGTCTAAAGAAAAATGACTGAATCTCTTGATTGGGGCTATGCTGGCCTTTTCTTCCTTCCATCCTTACAATTTTATATCACGTGGCTTTTTTGCGCTTCCTTTTCTAGGTATTTGGTAGAGGGTTTCGTGGGGGGTAGCCTGTTACAACTTGCTGCAGCTGAGACCTGTGTGAGTCTCAGTATTTTCCTGGCAAATCACCATTTACCACCATCTGTTTCCCTAACTTTTGGATCCCTTGAATATATGCCTCTTCATTGCCTATATTTTTCCGTTCACCAATTTCTTGTCATTTAATTACTTCTTGACAAGCCATGAGAGGCGAAGAAGGTAAATGGCGTATTTATTCACGGTGAAAGGATTTCCTAGACCTAAAGAAAAATGATGAATTCTCTTGATTGCGGCTGTGCTGGCCTTTTCTTCCTTACAATTTTGTATCATTTGGTTTTTTTCTATTAAAAAGATGTGGTTTTGGGGCGGGGCGGGGGATGGGCTAGCTTGCTACAATGTGCTGCAGCCAGGACTTGTTTGAATCTCAAGATTTCTCCTGGCTAATTTCCATTCAACACTATATGTTTCCATCTTGGTATTTTCGGAGTAGCACACTTAAGGGTTCTTCAATATATGCCTCTTCGCTGCCTATGTTGTCATCATCATCTGTGTCTTATTACTGTTACCTTCAGCTATTTGTTTCATGTCATTGGAAATAATGTCGCTGTTCATTTACGACGAGTAATTTGGATTGCTGTTTGTTGTAATAATCTTAAATGATCTCATTCATATCCAATTTTACTGTATCTTTCTAGTTCCTCTGGGATTGTTATATCCATTGGTAGTTCTTGATGCACCAAATTTTTTAGTACCATGTAAGAACATGAAGCTTGCTGCTTCTGACATTCTATTGACACAATTGATGCATTGTAAATAATTTTAGATGTTTTGAAGACAATGTTTTCTAATGTTTTTTCAGCGCCTGTCAACATCGGTGATGATGGTCACCAAAGGTGTTCTTAAAGAGCATCTTGTTCTTCTTGCCAACAGTATGACATGTTCTGGAAATCTGATTGGCTTCAATATGGGCGGTATAAAAGCACTGTCAAAATCTTTGAATATGCAAGTTCCTTTTACTGAAGCGACATTATCTGTGAGTAGCTAGTCTTCCATTGTACCTGTATTCCTTTTCTTGGTTGCCATACTGAATATTCTAGGAAAATCTTCCAGGCTCCTCGGAAGTGTTTTGAGCGAGCAGCTGAAAAGTGCCATGTTGATAATCTGTCAAGTGTTGTCGCTTCGTGTTCATGGGGAAAGCAAGTGGCAGTTGGATCAGGATCCTCATTTGATATCCTTTTGGATACAAAAAAGGTTTTCACCAGAATCGTGTCATTCTTCTAAATTTTGTTCTCGTGTGTGGGGTGGGTGGGGGATGTTGCATGGATGTGCTGCTGGGAACCACTGATAATCAGAGGGTGGGGGTGTGCAAAAAAAAGTTATCTGTGCTCCCTTTTGTTCTGCTGAGAAACTAGTTTGAACATGTTCAGAAATTAATTAATGGTCTTACCTTTTCCCCTTTCTTATCTGATTGGTCTATTATGTTTGGTTTGGTAAGGTGGGAGCTGCCGAGGGGTTGGGCGAGGGTGGAAATGTTTGTTTATAACTATCCGGTTGTTTAATTTGTTGCAGCCTTTAGGATCATATCTTCCAATTAGTATAAGTGATCAATTTTCACCTTTTTTCCCGTTTTCTTTGAAGTACTGTTAGTTATTTCAACTATCCACTTTCGAACATTAGTTGTGTTGGATTATTTGATTTTTTTACTTAAGTTGATCCATAACAATAATGTGCACATTTATATCTATATGGGAGTGAGCATTTCATATGCATGACTGATTTCTGTTTTTCATCACTCCTGATTAAGTTGGTAATACTTTGTTGCCACTGTTCTTCTATGTAACACGTGTCCGATGCTTTCTCTCCCCTACTTGGACTTTTTATAGATTTACTATGTACCTGTATATGTTGTTGTAGATTGAGTTGAACCAGCCTGGTGGAGTGGATGTTTACGAATTTCTTCATTTGGTGAGAAGCAGCTTGAATGGAGAAGAAACCAGCACTGCTTGTATTGGTGCAGATCTTGATCTGGAAGATGAATACATGGACGTTGATTTGTCACCATTACGAGACTCTGAGAAGCCGACATTTGAAGATACGATCGAGTTTGATGACAACCGGGTAGAATCTGGTTGGGAGAATGATGCACCTGCTGCCACCCAGTCTAATGGTGGTTGGGATAATGTAGCCAAAGACAGTAGTTGGAATCGTTCGGCCTCACAGGCGACCTGGAATAAAGATGTTAATGTTACTGATCATCATGACTCACCTGCAAGTTCAAAACCTGTTGCTGCTTGGGAAAAGGCTGCTGGCAATGATGGAAACAATGAAGTTAATAATTCCGGTGGTGGTTGGGGGGCAGCAGCTGGCAAGGGTAGTTGGAAACAGTCTGAATCTTCTTCTACCTGGGGTAAAAAGGTTGATGGCACTAACCATGATTCAAGTTCAGATGCAAGGAATAAGTTGGAAGAGGCAGTTGAGAAAGGAGGAAATGAAGGATCTAGCCAAGCTATTGGGGGTTGGGACAAAGCATCTGATAACAGTAGTTGGAGCCAGTCAGCGTCCCTGTCTTCATGGGGTAAAAAGACAGCTAACAGTACTGATGCTAGTGCAGCTTCAAATGCCAGGCCTGCTGGTGCTTGGGAAAAGGCTGGTGATAGAAATGGAAATGATGAACCTACCCAGTCTAGCGGCGGTTGGGGCAAGGTAAATGATAAAAGTGTCAGTAACCAGGTCGGATCAGTATCGGCATGGGGTAAGAAGGTTGATAGCGCTGGTCAGGATTCACCTTCAAATGCCAAATCTGTCGGTAGTTGGGGAAAAGCAGTTGAAAACGATGGAAACAGCAATGGAACTGGTACCCAAGTGTCAAGCTGGGGCAAACCTAGTTGGGGTGCTCGTGGAAAAGGTGAAGAAGATTCACCTTCAAATGCCAAATCTGTTGGTACTTGGGGAAAGGCAGTTGACAACGATGGAAACAATAATAGAGCTGGCACTCAAGTATCAAGCTGGGGCAATCCTAGTTCAGGTGCTCGTGGAAAAGGTGAAGATGACTCCAATGATGTTCATGAATGGGGTAAAAAGGAGCATGCTTTCAGCAGTGTCAAGGAGTCACCTTGGGGTGCAAAGGAACAAGAAACCAACGGGAGTACGAAGGAATGGCAAGTAGCACCCAAGCAATCCGGAGCTTCGTCTTCATGGGGGAAAAAGGTCAATTCTCAGGAAGGATGGAATAAGACGGCTGAGCAAGATGCTGGCCAAAATGGTGAAGGAAGCTTGTCGAACAATTGGCAAGATGCGGATGGTAAAAACAACGAAAAATGGCAAACAGACACCAGGGCTCAGAGAGGGCCGCGGAGAAATTTCGGTGGAAGAGGTGATCCGAATCCCTCCAACAATGGAGAATGGAGGAATGGCAGAAACCGTCCTGCTCAGCCAGCTGACAATGCCACTGCAGGTGTAGCTTTCACAAAGACCAGACAGCGGTTGGATCTTTTCACTTCGGAGGAGCAAGATATCCTGTCAGATGTTGAGCCTATCATGGAAAACATTAGAAGAATAATGAATCAGACTGGGTAAAATGCTCTTTCGTTGATTAATCAGATAATTATATTGATACCCAATCAATATTTTTCCATACTAGCGTTAGAAATGGTTCAATTTTTAGATACTTGCTTTTTCTGGGAAGTGGGAGTCGAGAAGTAATGATGAGCTTTGCAATAATCTATATGAATATTAATTTCATGTCTCTTAAATCAGGTACAACGATGGCGATCCTTTATCTGCTGAGGATCAGTCATACATTGTTGACAATGTGCTCAATCACCATCCAGACAGAACGCTGAAGATTGGTACTGGAATCAATTATGTCACGGTACGTTTGAAAGTTCCACCGCAGCATTTTGGTTTTTTCGAATACTAGCTTTTTGGTTTTCTATTTTGTGAGAATGCTTTAGTTTAATAAGTCATACTAGTTAGTAATTACTGCTTAGCTTGATTCGAGTTTCAGAGGGAATTTAAGGTATACTTCTATTAGTTATTGGCTAGAAAAGCAAAATTGATGATTATGTGAAACAGTGAAAGCTCCAACGTCTGAAATCAGAATGTCATCCTGTTGTATCTTGGAGAAATTTTCTCTTTGCTTGTTAATGGATTTTTTGTCTGCCTGTTTATGTTTCATTTGATTAGTTATATATTTACTCTACTTTTTCCCTGTCTGTGTTATCCAGTTGTATGGATGAATTTGTGTGCATAGAGGAAATTTTCTGAATTTGTGTATCTTATGTCACACAGAATTTTAGGGGAATTGTTAAATTGTATCAAGTCTTTTTGTTCATGTCCTTAATAGCATCTCTTGTTAGCTTTCAGGGTTAAATTGTATTATTTCCGGTGTTTTCAGGAGCATAAGCTGCATAGCATGAGAATGACTTGCATGTCTTCTAGCTTATATGAAATGCATCTACATATATGTCGTATTAATTTTTTCTTTCGCTAAGGACCTTGATGATCAACCTGCATGCATTCACCTCTGCCAATGGTTTTGGGCCTTATAGCCCTTGTTGCATATCATATTCCTTTGAAAGGTCGCCTTTGGCATGTTTCTCAATCTAACTTTTTCGTACTCCTTGTTGCAGGTTGATAAGCATGGGACTTTTCAGGACAGCAGGTGCTTTTTTGTTGTGTCGACAGATGAGCTCAAACAGGACTTTTCATACCGCAAGAGTTTGGAGAATTACATCAGTGTGAAATATCCTGACAAGGCTGAGGCCTTTATTGCTAAATACTTCAGAAAGCCTCAGCCTCGACCTGGGTGGGTCAGAGGCGGTGGCGGTGGTGGTTCTACTCCTGATGGATCTGGGACACCTAGGGAACCTCGTCGTGGCTGGACAAGAGCATGGAATAAGGATGGCACTGATACCGGAGGCCCCGACGAAGCTGGAACTCCGGGTGACCAGCCTCGTCGTGGCTGGAAGAGAGGCTGGAACAACAAAGAACCTGATGCTACTACGACCCCTGATGAATCTGGAACTCCAAAAGAACAACAACCTGCTCGCGGTTGGGGAAAAGGATGGGGTAAAGAGCCTGATACTGCTGCTGGGGATGATACAGGAACTCCCAAGGAACAGCAACCTGCCCGTGGTTGGGGAAAAGGATGGGGTAAAGAGCCTGATACTGCTGCTGCGGATGAAACAGCAACTCCAAAGGAAGAACGTGGTAGTGGATGGGGCAAAGGATGGAGTAACGAAGAGCAAGCTACTCCCCCAGCTAAACCTGCAACCCTAGAGGAACCTCGTAGCGGTTGGAATGGAAGTGGAGGTGGAGGTTGGAGCAGAGCAGAAACCGCAGCCCAGGATTCTTCTGGAACTCCAAGTGAACGTGGTGGTAGCGGATGGGGCAAAGGTGGTGGTAATGGTGGTGGTGGTAGCGGATGGGGAAACTGATATGACCGCCTCTGACGAAGCAAAAGAACACTAGTTGATTTGCATTTATCATTTGTAGTAACTGTAGGTTGGTTAGTCCAGAAGATTAATATCTCTCCATGTCGTTAATCCACTTTTCTGGCTCTCTCGTTTTAACCTTTCTTTCTTTGTTTCTTTCAGGTCTGGTTTCTGAACTCTAATTGTGGTGTATGTATAGGTGAGGTGTACAGTTTGCAATCATGAAAAATTGTGGGATGGATGATGATTAGAAAGCTAGGCAGTTTAGCTTTTTGTCTTTTACTGCTACCCCTGCTATGGGCAGGGGCAGTAAGTATCTCTAGGTGACATTTGATTGCAAACTTTTGTTGATTTATTATCTACTTGCTGTTTGTTGGATATGTTGGTTTTTTTAGTCTTTATTTTATTTGGTTCACTCTCACCACATTTCTCAACAGTGATCATACATACTAGCTTGAATGAGCATCATGTCTCTTGTCTTTACTATCTAATTCTGTCTTTTGTGATTTTTGTGAGAGGTTTCATTCAAGTCTATTGTGAGTTATTGAAATTTGTTTAATTACAATCATAATAAGCTTTAGTTAAGGGGCACATTTAAACCAGGTTCCTCTTCTCCATCCCTTTTTTCGGGAAGAACTGGTATCAAAGCGGGGTTCCTTTTCAGTCATTTTATCTAATAATAGATCGGTGTTTTAATAATTATATTGTTATGTTTTCATTTTCTCTTGCTATTTGTCGCCGGCCTGTTTCTGTTATATTGACAAAGTATTGTATTCTTTTGTTGTTGAATATAATTTTTGGTTGTTGTATGGAGGGAATAGATCACCCTTTCAGATTTGTAAGCCGATGAAGTTTTCTGTCAAGCATGACCAGGTTGCATGCACATTTGTCTACTGTATTTGTTATCGTAAATTGTAAATATTTTGATGTGGTTTTATCAAAATTAGTTCATTCATGAATCCCCTAAGAAGGCATTATTCGGTTTCATTATGTATGCATTAAGTAGAGACTAATTGATCACACCTTAGGGCATTCGTAGCAGAGTCTCTATAAGGCGCCCTATCCCTAAAATAAGGATAAAATATAAGGACAACACCTTAAATACGTCTACAACAGAGTCTCTATCCCTATTTATTTTTAGGGATATGAACAGTGCATTCATATATTTGAGGATACACTATTCACGTCCCTAAACATATTTAATTATAAAAATTTATAGGGATAAGGATAGGGATGCTGCTGGAAAGAAATAATAAATATTTTATGTGTATGAATAGGGTTGTGAGGTAGAATATATATTATTTAATAGTATTTGAAATGTTATAGGGATAATGATAGGGATCTGTTGTGGAGTTTTTTGAATTGAGATGTTGTAAAATAAGATATGTATTATTTTATATTATTTTATGGATAAAAAATTGTGATTCTGGTGTGAATGCCCTAAATATGTCACACATTATGAGATTATTTTTCTGCATTTTCGGACTAGCCACATCATCCGGAAGTGTATGATAAATAAATAATATAATTTTTAACATAATTATAAGTGATTAGGTACATACCTATATAAGATGGAAAAAAAATATTGGAAGGGGATTGGCTTGTCCACATGTAAAAGTTGTATTGCCTCATTAATTAATTGTTAGTCTAATTATTTTTTAAAGTAAATTCTATGCAGTGATTACGACCGCTATGTGGAAATTTACAGAAACAGAAAACAGAAAACGAAATAAAAACAGAATACTTACAAATAAAAAAGTAATCAAGTTAAATCACATCATGTTGATGATAGAGTATTTATAGATGATACTACATCCAACGGTTACAATCCATCATAGTTTGTTAACGTGGTTGCAACATACAAAGTGTCTAGAACTTAATCTTCTCAGCTGATCATGTCCTTCTCAGTTGATCATCTCACATACATGCTAGTTCTTCTGATCTAATCATCTTCTCAGTTGACCAGTTCTCTGCTGAACGTTCTTCTCAGCTGGCTGTATGTTTTTCTTATTTGGTCACTTAAGAACAAGCAGCTTCACGTCCTACTTGTCTCGAACACTCCTTCATCCACTTTTATATGTTAACACTCCCTTCAAGCTGGAAATGGTGAATGAAACAACTTGCACATCCTACTTGTATCCAACACTCCTTCATCCACTTGAAGTTGGCTGGATCTTTTTTATATACCAATATGATCCAACAGATAACAGAAATAGTTGCATCCAATGCCATTGTTAGAATGTCAGCAATGCAACATGGAATGAAAACATGGATTAGCTTTCAAATATCTCAAAAGTATGCGAGATGCTCTCATGTGATTTTTCAGTTGGAGTATCTAGAAATTTAGTAAGCTTTTGAATTGCCAATGCTATATCAGGCCTGGAAAAAGTTAGATAGATCAAATGGCCAACCAACGATCTATATGTAGTGTTATCAACAAGTAGTGCTGAATCTCTATGCTGCAAAGTTTGCTTGGATTCCATTGGATTTTTGGCAGGTTTAGCACCTAAAAACTTATAACCTTGTAACGGATTCAGAGTATACTTCCTTTGTGAAATAGAAATGCAATTTGGTAATTGTAAATTTCTTGTGTAGATGGTGTTTGACCTGTTGTATCTGGTTCAGAACTGGACTGACTGAAATAGCATCATCTACATACACCAGTCAGGCAATAAAAGACTGACCACCATAGCCTTTTGTAAGCAAGTTTGATCATGCTTGAATTGCACAAAGCCCTGAGTTTCCAGGGACTATGTTAATATGAAATTCCATTTTCTACTTGCTTGTTTTAATCCATATAACAACTTGGTTAATTTGCAAACCTGTTTTGGTTTGTCATATTTAAAACCTTGAGGAAGTTTCATGTATACTTTTTCATGCAAATATCCTTGAAGAAAGACATTGTTGACATCCATCTGATGAAGATGCCAATTGTTTGACACTGTAACTAATAGCACGGTTCTAACTGATGTAATCTTGACAACTGGAGGAAAATTCTCATGATAGTCAATTCCATAGGTTTGAGTGTTGCCCTTTGCTACTTACATGGCCTTGTATCTTTCTACAGATCCGTAAAGGTTGTATTTTATCTTATATAACCACTTACATCTAATAGGCTTCTTGCCATGTGGCAAAGTCACAATCTCCCAAGTATTTGTGGTTTGCAATGCCTCAAATCTCTTTCTGCATTGATTCATTCCATGCTTCATGATTGATAGCTTGATTATATGCCTTTGTCTTAGTGACTGCATCAATGGCACATACATATTTGACATATTTAGCTGATAACCTGTTCACCTGATTCAGCCGATGAGGAGTTTGAACGACATGAACAAAAATATGATAAAAATATGGTGGATTTCTAATTCTGGTTGATCTTATGAGCTGTTGTGGACACTGGCGGATCTGTGTGGACAAGGGAGGGGTCACGTGACCCCAGTGAGATCCGGGGAATTTTTTTTAGTGTTAAAACGATTTAGTTTTGTTGTTAAAAATGTCGTTTTGTTGTTAAAAATGTAGTTGTAGGATCTAGTGACCCACTGGAACAAATTTTTGGATAAAAAATATAGTTTTTCATCAGATGTGCGACCCCAAAAAAAATTCCTGGATCTGCCACTGGTTGTGGATCATGGTCTGAATCTGCATAAGATCCTGTAGTTTGCTGATCATTATTTGTGGCTCCAAAATCTTCTAAGCTCGGCAATGTGAATGGCATATCTGTACCATTTTCCCAATACCTACTTGACCAAAGGAAAATAAGTTTTTTTTTTTTTTTTTTTTTTTTTTTGTTGAGAGGAATCGAATATTTCTAGAAAAAAAGATATATTTGTTGGTGATAAATGAGAATAGCTTCTTTCTTACCCTTAATTCCAATTCCTGCTGCTCTAAACCCCTTCCCCCACCCCCCCCCCCCCTTCCCTTTTTTTATACTCCAGTTTCATTCTCCTTTTCCTTTTCTTTTATCAAGTTTGGCTTATGTCCAGATTTCTAAGCGAATGATTTAGGACTCTAATATATAGAGTAAAATAATATCCGGTCAAAGCAAAACAAGTGACCCTATGGAAACAATCATGAAAGAGTTTCACATTGAGAATCAATTTCTTGTTTTCCGTCTTTAATCATCTTTCCGGATAGATAAATTGGAATTATATTTCGTTGATTAAAATGAGGTTACAATATACCCATATATATATACACTTACGGAATATTCTGGAACTATGGAGATAAATACAATTAATACAAATAAATACAAATAATCCTAATACGCTCCCTCAAGCGGGACGAGGAGGACGAAGGCCCAGCTTGGACTTAAAGTGAGTAAATGGAAGCCAAGAAATTGGTTTAGTGAGAGCATCGGCAAGCTGATCAGCACTGGACACATGTGACACACGAACGAGGCCACGCTGAACATGATCACGGATGAAGTGATAATCAATTGCGACATGCTTCATACGGGAGTGGAAAACATGATTAGCACATAATTGAGTAGCACCAACATTGTCACAGAAAATGACCGGAGTAGTATTAACTGAGAAACCAAGATCAACAAGTAAATAAGTGAGCCAAGCAATCTCAGCAGCAGTATCAACAACAGAACGATATTCGGCTTCGGTAGAAGAACGCGTAACATAAGTCTGTTTCTTAGAACTCCAGGAAATAAGATTTTTTCCTAGAAAAACCAAATAGGCAGAGGTCGACGAGTAACCGGCATCCTGGTTCCCACTCCAATCAGCATCAGAGAAGGCATGAAGCGCAAGTGGGGACGCAGAGAATAATTGTAGACCATCATGCAAGGTACCAGCTAAGTAACGAAGAATACGTTTAACAAGAGACTAGTGATAATAAGAAGGGGAGTGCATATACTAAGTAAGTTTGTTAACCGCATAAGCAATATCGGGGCGAGTAAACAAAAGATACTGTAAAGCACCCAGAACCTGACGATACTGAGTAACATCCGAATGCGGGGGAGATGCCAAGTCACTGGATGTAAAGGCATCAGGAGGAAGCGGAGTGGACACAGGTTTGGAGTCCTGCATCTTGACCCGAGAGAGACGCTCATGCGTATATTTGGTTTGAGTGAGCATGAGACCATGAGCATTAGGGTGACTTCAACACCCAAAAAGTAAGATAAAGGCCCAAGATCCTTAATAGAGAACCGCTGTCCAAAAGCATCAACAACCTGCTGAACCTGAGACGAAGAGCTGCCAGTAATAATAATATCGTCAACATAAACAAGCAAGATAATAATACTAGAGGAAGTCGTGGCAATAAACAGAGAAGAATCTGCAGCACAAAACCAATAGAGAGAACAAAAGTCCGGAGTTCATGATACCAAGCCCGGGGTGCCTGCTTAAGCCCATAAATAGCTTTATGAATCTTGCAGACGTATGTGGGGCGATCCGAGTCCTCAAAACCCGGAGGCTGAGCCATGTAAACATCCACGGAAAGTGAACCCTGCAAGAAGGCATTATTGACATCTAGTTGACGTAGAGACCAACCCAAAGAAACCGCAATGCTGATGAGATCCAGACGAACAGTAGTAAGTTTTACCACAGGGCTAAATGTCTCGAAATAATCTATACCGAGCCGTTGGGTAAAGCCTTTCGCGACTAAGCGAGCTTTATTTCAATCTATAGAGCCATCTTGATGGCGTTTAATGCGAAATACCCACTTGCAGCCAACAACATTGAGATCAGACTCAGGGGGAACAAGTGACCAAGTGCCATTGCGCACAAGCGCATCAAATTCATTAGACATAGAAAGACGCCAATGAGAACTCTGTAAAGCTTGTTTGACTGTGGAGGGCTCAGTATCAGAATATTGAGAATCCATCTGGACAGAAAGGTTAAGAAGTTGACGAGGTTTAAAGACGTTATTGCGAGACCGAGTAACCATGGAATGAGAGGGATGGGGGGATAAGGAAGGAGACGAAGAGGGAGAAGCCGGGGGGGAGAGGGATGAAGAAGACGAGACCGATGGGGATGGGGAAGAGGTAGCAGCCGAAGGGGAGGAGGGGATCGAGGGAGCAGGAGGTTCGGGAAGGGTGGGAGGTAATGGGACGATAGGGTCAAGATCGGAGTAAAGAGCCGGGGAGAGTAAGTGATCAAGGGAGAGAATGTTTGGATTAGGAGGGGTGGAGGCTAATAGGAACAAATCCTCAACAAAGCGAACATCACGAGAAACATACATACGGGCACCAATCATATCATAACACAGATAAACACTTTGAGTGAGGGAGTAGCCAAGAAAAACGCATGGAAGGGAGGAGGACTTGAGCTTGTGGTGATTGTAAGGTTTAATCCATGGGTAACAGAGACAACCGAAGACCCTAAGTTTTACGTAATTAGGGGGGCTAGAGAAATTTTTTCGTGAGGTGATAACATATTCAGATTTTTGGTGGGCATACGATTGATGAGATAAACTGTAGCACCAACAACATAGGACCAATAGGTGATGGGCAGATGGGCATGGAGGCTTGGGTAAGAAGAGCGAGAGCAGTTTCGACAATATGTAAGTGACGACGTTCTGATATACCATTATGCTGGGGAGTGTGAGGAGGGGAGGTGTGATGATCAATTCCATGAGATTTTAGGAAAGGGCGCAAAACAATGAACTCAAGACCGTTGTCAGAGTAAAGGGTTGTAATAGAAGCCGAAAGGAGCTTTTCAACGTATAATTTAAATTTTTTGAAAATAGAGGAAACATCAGATTTACGGGTTAAAGGATATAGCCAGATAAAGCGTGTAAAGTGGTCCACAAAAATAACATAATACTTATAACCATCAACTGGGTATATAGGAGCAGTCCAAACATCAGAAAAAACAATTTTCTAGAGGACCTAAAGAATGCAAGGTAGATGCCGAAAAGGGAAGTCTGTGAATTTTATTACGCAAACATTCATCACATGGGGAGGAAATAACAGACGATAAATCCAATCAATTATTTTTAACTAAAAACTGCATAATGGGGAAAGCTAGATGACCACAACGACGGTGCCAAGTGGAGGTGGAGGTTTTATTAGCTGAAAAGGTAAAATGAGAGGTTGGAGGACCATGAGTAGACTCCATCTTTAGCCTGACCACTGGTAGAGGCATTTTCTGTCCTAAAATCTTTTACTAAAAGGAGTCGGATAAAAATTCAATAGTGATGAGAATTATCAGAAGAAAATTTAGATACAGATAACAGGTTTCTGGAAAGCTGAGGAACATACAATACATTCGATAAATGAAACGAAGAAATGGAAGCAGAACCAATGTGACTAATAGAAAGGGCACGACAATCACCAATAATAATATCATCCAAACCTGTATAGAGATCATGTGAGGACAGAAGGTTGAGATCATGTGTCATGTGATGCGAAGCACCACTGTCGAGCAGTCACGAGGCAGAGAGAGACATGTCGAACTCTTTTTTTTTTTTTTTTTTTTTTTTTTGTTTGTTTTGCTGGAAGATCTTTTTTTTTGTTTTTGTTTTTGTTTTTGTTTTTCTTCAAGCTGATGGGAAAAGAGTAAAAAAGAAAGAAAGCAAGGGTTAGAAGGCGGCTATGGTGATCGAAATCGAAATCAAGAAAAGAGGAGTTTGCTGGGATGGGAATAAGGAAAGAGGGAGCAAAGCAGGGAGAAGCAGGAGCAAGTTGAGAGGAAAAGGGGAATAGCAGCCGGATTTGATGCTGATGGGAGGAGGAATTGCCAGAATTAATGGCGGCGGGAAAGCAATATGTGTAGCCGGAGAAGAAAGAGTTTGACGGAGGAGGTTCTTTGTATGGGAAGCGTACGGACTGAAATTGATCGGAAAAAGGACGACAAACAAACAAGAATTGGAAAAGGAAAAGAGAAACGGGATCGGGAGACGGAGCCTCAATGCTCAGATACCATGATAGATAAATTGGAATTATATTTTGTTGATTAAAATGAGGTTACAGTATAGCCTTATATATATATACACTTACAGAACATTCTGAAACTATGGAGATAAATACAATTAATACAAATAAATTCAAATAATCCTTACATTTCCCTTTCATTTTTTGTTTGTTCTTGTCAGGGAGATTGTGATGTGTTTTTTCAGTTAAAAAAAACTGCTTTTAAAAATACCTAAGCAAAGTGTGTTTTTTTGAACCAATTGAGACGCATGATGGCTCGACAGAATGTGGTGAATGGGAAATGGTTGCATTGGAGATGGTAAACTAGAAGGAGGTATGGGGCGGTGGCAAGTTTGGAAGAAGTGGAGTTGTTCTCTTCCGTTCTCTTAAAAAAATGAAATAATGAACAAGGGCAATCATGTCACTTAATAAGAGTAATCCTGTCATTAAGTTAATAGCGGCAATACCAGGGGGCAAGTTGAAACAGCAACGCTAGCATAGCATTGTCATCCTTGACATCACAAAGAAAGATACTAGTAGTAGGTATTAGTTAGTGATGTTTAATTTGTTTTATGGATAAACTTCATCTTATTTTCTATGCAGATTTCAATATAAATAGGACATACGTCACCATCAAGGTATCGGTCTAATGTTTGCAGTGATCATGGTTTGAGTTTCACTTGAGCAAAAAGTAGTGTGTGTGCATCTTTTATTTCCATAAAATGAAAAAAATTAAAAAAAAAATTGGTCCCCTCTACCAAAACACAAAGAATGAAAATGGCTACGGCAGTTTCTAAAGAATATAATGGATATACCTTTTTTTTTTCGAGGCATGTGGTTAAAAAGCCTATTTGACCACAATTCTTGTTGGAAATGTGTGGGAACAACAAAACTTTGGTTAAATGACACTTCTTTATATAAGACAATGAATTGACTAAACTACCCCTGCCCGATTTCCCCCCAAATCCAATCTCCGGCGAACCCCAACCCTAAATCCAATCTCCGGCGTACCCCTAACCCTAAATCCTTATTTTGGCCCTACCCAACACTCATATAATCCGACCCAGTCCCAAATTTTTCCCCAAATTTCCCCCCAAAATTTTCCAATCATCCCTAACCCTAAAAACCCATAAAACCCTACCCGGTCTTTACCTTTAAAAACCCAAAAACCGTGTAAAACCCGTCATTTCAATCCCCCTTCCCGTCGGACTATTGTTCATCTCCCTCAGTTGCTTCATCTTCTTCCTCATTCGATTCAAATAGAAGACTCCCTCTTTGAACCCCCATTAGAACTCAGCTCTTTTGTTCAACCCTGAAGAACTCAGCTCTGGTGGTTTGACGACGAAGCAGTCTAGACGCCATTGTTTCTGGTGGTAGAAGGTATTTTTTCTTTTTTTCTTTTTTGGTTTTTTAAAAGTTTTGGAGAATTGTTATTCAAATTACATGGTGATTGACGAATTTTGGATGAATTGCATATTGTTATATTGTTGAATGAAGTGGGGAAGACAAATTTAATTGTTCTGTAATTTTTTGTTGGGAAGACGAATTGGGTTCGAATTACCTTTTTTCTGTAATTTTTTTTGTTTAGTCCTTGTTGTTTACCTCTATTGAATTGTAATCATTGTAGTGAATGGAATTAAAGTAGGATATTGTTGATGCTTCATGGTTAAGGAACATAAAGTCTCGTTTTATGTATGTTACCCGGTTGAGGTTGAAAAGAATGTTGATGGTGTTTGGTCTTGGAAGTACGTAGGAGGTGTAATAGAACAAGTGACAACGATTTTGAACGTGAAAAAAATATTTCATTTGATGAATTGTATGACGAGGTGAAAGAAGAGTTGGAAATTAATACAAGGTTGTATGATTTTGAGATGAAAGTTATGGTTCCCATTAGTAAAGCTAGACCGATGCTACTTGATTGTGATAAGCTTGTGAGACGGTTCTTCAATGTTTGTGATCTAAACAAAGATGTGTTATTAGTAATTTTGAAAGAAAAGGAAAAGGAAAAAGAGAAAGATATTGAAGTGGAAGCAACACATGTTGAACATGTTCATGAAAGTCAAGAAACATGTGATTTAGTATATTTGATGGGAACCCAAGAAACAAGTATTCAAATGGATGTTGGTGAAGAGACATGTTTGAATACGGGTAGTGACAACAATGAGGTAAATGAGAGATTTGGTGGAATCGTGACAGAAGATATTTTTGATAGAAGAGAAAGTGTTGAGAGATTTGAAGATTCTTTATTGATGTAGTTGGGTGAAGATGTATTTTTAGAATCACATGATCCCCGAATTGTGGATTCTTTGAATGGTGATGGCTTGAATAAACGGGACCCCCCAAATGTGGATTCTTTGATTGGTGATGGATTGAATGCACGGGACCCCCCAAATGTGGATTCTTTGAATGGTGATGGCTTGAATGCACGGGACCCCCCCAAACGTGGATACTTTGAATGGTAATGGTTTGAATGCAAGGGAACCCCAAAATGGTATCCTTATTTACGAAGGTGTAGCTCATGTGAGCATTCCTGAAAATGAAGACATACATGTGAAAGACTTGTTTAAAGTAAAAAAGTTTTTGGTATATAAAGTTGAGATGTTGGTTGTGAAGTATCATTTTGAGTTTGCACCGCAATTTTCCACTGAAAGCCTTTATGTAGTGTTATATGCAGTGAAAGAATGCAAATGGCGTTTGCGAGCAACCAAACATGATACATCTAAATGATTTGAAGTTCAAAGGTATTCATGTAAGCATACTTGCCGACCTATTGTTCATCGAAAAGAACACAAACATGTTTCTTACGAGCTAGTTGGCAGATACTATTGTTCGAAGTTTAAAGATGCCAACCGTATTTATTCACCGAGGGATATCATTAATGACTTTTATGGAGAATTTTGATATGAGATAACTTATGACAAGGCGTACGAGGCCAAGTTATATGCAATTTCAATCATCCGGGGAAGCCCAATTTTTTTTTTGGAAAATCACCTAAGTATTGTCATAGGTTGGAGTTGAGAAACCCGGAAACTGTGACGGATATTGAGACTAAAAAAAACCACGAGTTCAAATATTTTTTTATGGCACTTTGTGCAAGCATAGAAGGGTTCAAGGTGATGCGGCCAGTCATTTCTGTGGACGGGACGCATTTGAAAACGCGTTACAAAGGGACTCTACTTGTGGCAACGTGTCAAGATGGAACTTATCACATATTTCCAATTACATGAGGTGTTGTTGATTCTGAAAATAAAGATTCGTGGTGATGGTTCTTTGAAAGGCTAAAAAGATTACAGGTGACACCGACGGTCTAACAATACTTTCTGATTGTGCCGAAAGTATCAAAATAGCATTTGGGAATGTGTTTAAGAATGCGCATCATGGATTTTGTACTTATCACGTGCAAAAGAATTTGAGGACTCGTTTTTCAAAACGTAATGCGTCCAGGTTGTTTAATGATGCTGCGGAGGCCTATTCTGATCAAGGGAGTTTTGCTGGAAAAAATTATGTAAGGCATGTACGGGTGTTGAAGAGTATTTGGAAGAATCAACATTCCCTTACTGGTCTAGATCTCAGTTTAATGGTTTATGGTACAATATAATGGCAACTAACAATGCAGAGTCTTTGAACGGTAAGCTTTTGCGTGCTCGATCCATTATTGGATCGTCAGATCTGATTCTTAGCACCGATCGAGAAGCTCGATCATGCACAACGGAAGCTACGAATTAAATTCGTTTACGATTTTACCACGATATGATTCGCATAATAAATTAATTTACAAGAAGGTTAGTAGATTTACCCCAACCGGAGAGAAAATATGCAATTGACCAAGAGAGAAGCCGTGATCTTCCAGATTGTATCTCCAAGTGACGACTGGTGGACGTCGATCCTCGCCGTAGAACGTCCTCGAATATGCACAAGAAAAAACCCTAGTTTTTCTCCTCTTAATGACTAGAACAAGAAATTAATTTTTCTCTTCTTTTATTTGATATGTGGCGCAAATTGTGTTGGGAGGAACTCTCTTTATATAGGAAAATAACTAGTCAAGAGAGAGTTATCATTTTCACACCACAATTACATATTCCCACAAGGAAAAGATATTTGCCAAAAGATAAGAGATAATTCCCAAAAAATCAATCTCTTATTTTTCCATTAATTATCCAACAAATAGATAATTAATTAATTACACATGTGACATAATCTAGGAAAATTTCTTTTCCTAATTTATCCACAATGTGTGGCGCCATATTCAACATTAAATTAATAGAAAATGTCTTTTCTATTTTACATATTATTTACCAAATAAATAATATTTGCATATTCATTAAATAGACCAACTATTTAATTTATTCTCGAGGTTCCATAAAACGAGAAAACACTCGCGTGTTAGGAGCCAACCCGGGGACCATGAACCTATAACCAGTAGCTACAATAAATTAAATAAAATATTCATCGAACATAATATTTCTACTCAACTCATTAATTCCGGAATTACGCCACCATAATCCAAAACCGAACTCTATCGATTATAGATATAACTTATTCTCAAAACGTCGAGTCGAGTCGATAAGTGTCAATTGATATAATCATTACATATAAACTAACCCTCCATAGACTATCCGTAATGAAGCGAGATTATTTCCGTAAACCTTCTTCACTACATCTTATCCTTATTTACCATTAACCCACTAGTGATCAATTAGTTCATAACCAATACGAACTCTGCGGATCGACCAGCTTCTAGGATTAACAAATAAGGGGATTGTCTTTCTACTTCCCGTAGGAAGGAATGGATTCCATATCTGTGAGACACACACTTCTCACTCATTCCAGAATAGTGCCAATGTGAAAGTGATTCGGACCGCGCCTCTTAGAGATCCTTAACGAACACATCAAACCCTCTCTTGAAACAAGCAGGAGTCTGTAATCACTTCAGGATTAAGGTTAATCCATATATGATCATCTTGTGATTTAATAAGATTTCTCAATCACGGAATTATATGAGAAACTCATATTAAATCGGTCCAGTCCTATATGACTACGTCATATATAAATGCCCTACTTAGACAACCAATGTCGACGGTCCGGATAAGACGGTCACACCATAAAGTGTTCTAGGCCCAATAATGGTGGTTTAATCAATAGACCCCATACTTTGATTAAGTTCACCACGGACTAACATTTCAAATGTATCACTATAAACTTATCCTCATGTGTGACACACACAAAGTTATATGGCTACATATGATACGACTTGGGGTTTTCAGTAGTGTATTACTTACAAGCACGATGCAAGTAATAAGATGAGAATAAATTTGTCATTTATTAATTATAAAAACAATTACATAAATTGTCTTTCGGACGCTACTTCCAACATGTATCTATCCGGGAGGTATTACAGAAGTGGTTTGCTCAAAGAAATAAAGCTTCTAAAGAATGTGTTACCGTTCTCACACCCAAATTGGAGGAAAAAATGACGAAAAATTACGATGAAGTGTCGGGTTTTGAGGTTAATTCGATTTCTGACGTTAGGTATGATGTTTGTGACTTGGGTGCTCAGTTGTCTTACATTGTTAGGTTGGATGAATGGAAGTGTACGTGTAGGCATTTCGATTTAGATAAGTTTCCATGCGTGCATGAGTTGCTGTGGCCAAGCACATAAGGAAGCACGGCTACGATTATTGCACCCCGTATTATAGCGCCGATTATTGGATGAAAGCTTATGCTCGATGTGTGTATCCCTTGCCAAATGTAGCGGATTGTGATTATCCCGAAGACGTGCTAAGCAAGGTGGTTTTGCCACCGAAGGTGACAAAGAAACAACCTGGACGTCCATAAAAAAAGAGAACGATCTGCCGGAGTCGGAAAACGGACTGTATTTTGTCGTAAGTGCAAGAAACCAGGCCATTACCAAAATACTTGTTCGACTTTGATTGGCCGTGGCGATGATCCATGAATTTAAATTTAACAGATGCTATTGTAATGAATTTATAACTTGTTGATGTTTATGTTGGTCGGATGCTGTTGTACCCATGAATTTCCTAATGTTTATGTTTCACGTATGTAACCATTTTGTAACTTATTGATGTTTATGTGGTCATAGATGGTGTTGTGCCCATGAATTTTCGGGGCTGATGTTTATGTTTCCAAATGTTGTTTTGTTTCTAACATTTTTCTTACCAATCATCCTTTTGCGAAACAATGAAACAATGTTTTCTAATTATTTAGTTAACTAGTGTAATAACAAGACCAAATACCGGTAACGAGATGGAATATGTTTTGTTTTAACTAGTAACAAGTTCAAACTTGTTTCGTATTTATATTTTGGGACACGACAAAAAAGTTAAAAAGACTTGTATTGCGAGACGGAAAAGTATTACAGTATATAATAAGGTACTATACTATACATAATATTTCTTGGGGGTTTCTATCGGCATCCCCCTATTTACTACTGGCACCCCTATTACTCCCAGCACCACAAAAAATTACTTCGGGCACCCGGTGATTTTTTACAAAAGGAACGTCACTTCCACCTTGTGGAGCACCAAGGAACACCAGTACCACTTCCACAAGGAACACCAGTACCACCGACGTTCCCTTTGTAAAAGTGTTAAAACGAAAACGTTAGTCCACGATTTTCCACCGGCGTTCCTTGTTGCACAACAACTTCTGTGGCACTGACGTTGGTGTTCAACAAGGAACGTCGGTGTCACCGACGTTTTTTTCGTCCGAAAAAATATTCAATAAATGGGTGCCAAAAGTAAACGGGGGTGCCGATAGTACCCATCTATTCCTTTTCTTAATACAATTGTGTAATATGTAATGTAAACATTATCGTTTGTTTGATGCAATATGTTTTGTTTTATCGTTTGTTTGATGCAATATAATTCATTACTCACTATTATCAACACGTTACTCCTACAGTACAAGAGAGAACAACGTACTCCCACGTAAGGGGTTCATGTCACTATAACACAATAGAATTCATCACTCACTATGATAAACACGTTACTCCCAAAGTACTCGAGATGACAACATACTCCCACGTAAGGGGTTCATGTCACTATAACACAATATAAATTAATCATTACTCACTATGATCAACACGTTACTCCTACAGTATCCGAGATGACAACGGACTCCCACGTAAAGGGTTCGTGTGGAATAACATAATATAATTCATTATTCACTATGATCAACACGTTACTCCCAGAGTACCCGAGATGACAACATACTCCCACGTAAGGGGTTCGTGTCACTATAACACAATATAAATCATTATTCACTATGATCAGCACGTTACTCCTACAGTACACGAGAGAACAACGTACTCCGAGATGACAACATACTCCCACGTAAGGGGTTCGTGTCACTATAACACAATATAAATCATTATTCACTATGATCAGAACGTTACTCCTACAGTACACGAGAGAACAACGTACTCCCACGTAAGGGGTTCGTGTCACTATAACACAATATAATTCATTACTCACTATCATCAACACGTTACTTCCAAAGTACCCGAGATGACAACGGACTCCCACGTAAGGGGTTCGTGTCACTATAACACAATATAATTCATTACTCACTATGATCAACACGTTACTCCCAAAGTACCCGAGATGACAACGGTGTTAGGAAATCTACGCAGGAACGCAGCGGAATTTAAAATTTTATTTCCTTTTAACCAGGATCGACTTCGTTTAAGCAATAAACAAACGAGTTAGTAGACGGTGGTTACCTTGGTTGATCTAAAAGATCGACGCTTTGACCGTCTAAGGAGAGTAGTTCTGCATAGAGCCGCCCAAGTGTTCGGCCTCTACCACTAGTCCACACGAACAGCCTGCCGGAATCCCATCATGGATTGCTATTGGAAAACTCCGGTTGCTAGACCGGCCCTTTTCCCCTCTCTCCAACTCTCTATAGGATGCTCTCTATTTTACACAAGAACTATTAGTTCTTGGAATTATGATGTACAAAAGAGCTTGACACCCACCTCTTATTTATAGTGAGAGGGCGCTGAACTAGAGTGGAGGAGAAAAAAAACATTTTCCCAATAAAATAAAAAAATATAATTGATTGATTTATCTCATTTATTATAATATCTTATATCAAATAAATCTAGGATATTATCAATATCTTATATTGAATATTCTCAAGATATTGTCAATATCTAATATTGACTATCTTTATTTTATTCTTATAAATCAATTTACTGGCATGTGTATATATCATATATATATTACACATATAAAAATCTATTAATATATATTCCACAAACATGCGCATGCAGCACCAACATGCACACACACACACAAGTAGTGTTTATATATATATATATATATATATATATAATATTAATATACTGTAATACAATTAATTAAATTCACACAATCCAAGTGTATCTTATACACTTCAATGTTATATACCTTTAGCCAATATTTTGGCATCCGAATATTCTTTAATTAATATAATATTATTAATATCTTGTATTTAATTTATTCATAATAAATAAATACCACCATATTAATTTACCACTATAACCTTTATAGTCTCGAGATAAACTTTCCTTATTTGGTTATCATCTATAACCACATTTTAATCCGGCTAGATGTTCTTATGTGTGTGACCCGATAGGCTTCCGAATATGTTGGCCGTAGACACAAAGTGTAAATTATGAAAATGCCCTTTATGCCTAACGATCACGGGATAGCGTCTAGCAACACACCGTGATCCCCAATCATCGGAAGAGTCAAATGCAATGACTACTACCTTTCATGTGAAACAGTTACCGTGTAACTTACAATCCTATCGCTGTAATAATATCCATACGGTCGTTAGTCGAGTGTCAAAACATCAACGACCGTATCTTATAATCTGGATATCAAGCTCTCTCGAAGTAACTCGTTTACTCCCACTTTGCAAAGATTCACGAGAGTAAGACATTCCTTATAAGAAGGCCATTTCGGATATTCGATCCCAATCATGGGATACGCGATTCCCGGACGACCAATCATGTATACTCCGCATGCTTCAATATCACACCCAATCACTACCGCATGATCGCCCCATGGCTAGGGGAAACCTCAATAGTGTCAAAGCATGACAATCCACACCGTGATACCCTGAAGACTCCGGTCTAAAGGATAATTACACAACCGCCACATAGTGTGACACTTATCCGTGTAAGTGGGTCGATCCCACGTCTGCGCATTCTCTAATACACGTCCACATACAATCCAAGTGTCTCTACACTTCGATAGACGAGATCTATCCACGCCCTAAAGGCGTAAGACATCTAATACGTGCTAGTCTGCTTTATACTATCAATGCCTGCTTAATAGTACAACATGACTAGAGACATTTAAGTATCAAACTTATTAAAGTGATTAGAGATCTCATCAACCATAATCGCTTTATCATGGTTTCTCTATCACGATTTAATACTAAGGGCGTTATCACATAACAATTCACAATTGGTTCTTTAAAAGAACATATATATGACAACATAAAAGCCATTTAATATATGTATAAACATAAAGAAATAGTAGAAATGATCCGACCCGGTCGGATCCGTCCAACCCGATTGGGTTTAGGACACTATTTCAACAAACGGACTCCCACATAAGGGGTTCGTGTGGAATAACACAATGTAAATCATTACGCAGTATGATCAATACGTTACTCCCAAAGTACCCGAGATGACAACGTACTCCCACATAAGGGGTTCGTGTCACTATAACACAATATAAATCATTACTCACTATTATCAACACGTTACTCCTACAGTACACGAGAGAACAACGTACTCGCACGTAAGGGGTTCGTGTCACTATAACACAATATAATTCATTACTCACTATGATCAACACGTTACTCCCAAAGTACCCGAGATGACAACGGACTCCCACGTAAGAGTTCGTGTCACTATAATACAATATAAATCATTACTCACTATGATCAACACGTTACTCCCAAAGTACCCAAGATGACAACGGACTCCCACGTAAGGTGTTCATGTGGAATAACACAATATAATTCATTACTCACTATGATCAACACGTTCCTCTCAAAGTACCGGAGATGACAACGTACTCCCACGTAAGGGGTTCGTGTCACTATAACACAATATAAATCATTACTTACTATGATCAACACGTTACTCCTACAGTACATGAGAGAACAACATACTCCCACGTAAGGGGTTCGTGTCACTATAACACAATATAATTCATTATTCACTATGTTCAACACGTTACTCCCAAAGTACCCGAGATGACAACGGACTCCCACGTAAGGGGTTCGTGTCACTATAACACAATATAAATCATTACTCACAATCGTACTTTATCTAGCCACGTGAGCATAATCATGAATCCGTGCTGAGTTGAAATAATAATAATGTACCCGAGGTTTTTTTAGAGAATAATAATGTTTTAATGAATCTGTTTTATTGCTAATTAATTTGTTTTATTGTAATATTTAAAAAAGTTTAATTGTATTATCTACATATTCGATATATATTATATTATATTAATAGTTTGGTATTTTTCATTCATTTCATTGTTACTTTTATTATAATACAATATAATAAGTATAGTAAAACTAAAAATTATTATAATTATATTGATTATTTATTTTTGTTACTTACCCTTACCCTAATTCCCCCCATGCAAACGAATCGAATCGAATTCCCCCATCCCCTCCACAAATTCCCCCAATTTCGTTTGGTTTCCCGCGATCACTTTCTTCCCAAAATCGATTTTTTTTGATTTTTTGGAAAAGATTGGGAGTTTTACTTAGGAACTCCCGCTCTCATCCTCCATTCTCACCTTCTTCCCCCCTTCCATCTCTCTCTCCCCAAGAACCCTAATTCAGCCGACAAGAACTCCACCTAATTGGAGCAAGTGTTTCCTGAATTTGCATGTATTTCATTAGGTTAACCATGTTTTTAGAAGTATATATTCATGCTCAAAAAGTTGAAATTGATTGATTAATTGATGTTTGTAGTTATTAAAGGTGTTGATTGCGATTCATACAGACCTTTCCGATTTCTTCATCAACAACACGTCTCGTAAGTCATTTGATTGACCCATGTTTAGCAGTATATGTTGAAATTAATTGATGTTTGATTAGTTGAAATTAATTGATGTATCATCCTGACTTGTAAATCCATTTCCTTGATTAGTTGAAATTAACTAATGTTTTCCTTTTTTTTAATCATCCTGAACCTCCTAAATTGGTTTAGTTTAGATTAGATTATTGGTTAAGTAATGTAAGTAGTACATCTCTTAATTTTACTGTTATTTATGGTATTAATATGTTATGTTGTTTACTTTTGGCCCCCTTGAAACTAAACAGGTGCTCTGCTGAATCTTTCTGTCCATGTTTACTCAACTGAATGTTCAGCTAGTTTGCTGGTGCGTTTACTCAACTGAATTGTGGTGTTTATAAGTTAGTGTATGCTACTTTGTGGTGTAATGCTCATGATAGCAAGTGTATGCTATTAGTGGTGTTAATAAGTTACGGATTCATGATTATGCTCGTGATTATAATACTATTTATAGTGTATGCTACTCAGCTGATTATAATGTGCTACTTTGGATGTTGATTTAGGATTCATGATAGGTAGTGTATGGCTGTATGCTATTTGTGGTGTTAATAAGTTACTATGTGATTATAATGTTGGCTGTTAGAACGACTCTCCGGCCATTTTCGTATGTGATTTATCTTATAAGTCCATTGAATTGCAAACTTCTTCATCTTCTTCAGCGATTAAGGTTCTTCCATAATCACATTCTCAATCAAGGTAATATTCACTTGTTCTCTTTTCAGATGTCTTTTTTTTTTGAGAGATTCAAATGTTTATATGCATCATGTGTTTTTTTTTACCTGTATATATGCATCATGTGTTTTTTTCCTTCATAGGCAATGATTTATTGAATGTTGTGTGAATTTCTTGGTACAACAATATTTTGTGATTGATTTTCTTGATACACGAAGAGGATTATTGATATTTTATGTCTTCTTGTTAGGAAAAATACCGTCTTCATCTAACACATGTCAACATCCACAGTGTGGCACTTGTGGGGCTGATACGTTTGTGAAAGTCTCGAAAAGTGATGCGGATCCGGGAAAGGTTTATAATCGTTGCCCTCGTTGTAACAAATGGGTGTCGTGGTATACACCGAATGACCAATAAGAGGCAACGAGTCAATCAACTCTTCCGGTCAACCATGGCATCTACGGGGATTGTGATTATTCAATCAAGCGCATGATATTTGTAAATCTTGTGCTCCTTGCAATGAATCTTGTGTTACTTGCAATATTTATGTTAAAAACCCTGATGTATTGAGAGCTTGACCGAATGAATGAAACTGATAAATTAACCCAAGAGTGGTATTTGGCCATGGCCTTAAGTTTGAAGATTGTTGTTATTGTTGACTTATGTAATGAATTGTTAACTTTGGATTGAAAGGTATGTAATTTGGTATGAGAATGATATATATAAGTTATAAAGTCTGTTTTCTTTTATCATTATACATTAGTAGCTGTAGTTTGGTATGTGAAAATGATATTAGTAGCTTTAGTTTTTAGTTAAAAAAATGCAAGATTTTACATTTTTACACAACTCATTTTTATCTCTGCAATCTTCTTGGAAGGTTTTAGTTTAGTTTAGGTTTTTTTTTTTGTTTTGAAAAGTTTAGTTTAGGTTTTAGTTTATTGTCTGCTAATTTTGGTAAAAAGAGATGGCGTTAATTATGTCAAATATTGCCAACAATGTCAATAATACAATTAGGGTTTCCAATTTGCTTGTGTCAAACAAGGAAAACAATAACAGAAGCAATCACAAACTTGTGTCAAACAAAGAAAACAAAATGTAACATGCATAACCCTAGTTCTTGTTCTGTTTTTCCATTACAAAACCCTCAAAAAAAAAATTACATCACCATATTCAATTTCTATGGCTCAAAATGCGAGTAACTTCTTTCTCAAATATGCCATATGATCACTTCGAACCAATGTCACATCCAGTCTTCCGAGCATAAACTCCATGAATTTAATGGTGAAAATGCCACAATCAGACCTACCATATTACAAGATAAGTTACTCACCACGTCAAACAACTTAACAGTCTCTATAAAAAAATACTAATACTACGCTTTGCATAAATAGTAAGAAACATACCCATTTTCTTGAGAGGGACACCTCATTTTCTCCAACTCAAGCTTCTTTAAACTATAATTCTGGTAACCATCCACATGCTTCTTAATCAAATGAAGTATAAGAACTTGTAGTGGCGCAATCCATGGAGTAAGATATGCACGTCTAACATGCCCCAGAATACTGTCATAAAGATAAATCTTCCACCTCATACTAAGATCAATTCTCAAAAGAAACCAATGATCACGCTCAATCACCGGCATATACAGACATGTTAAACCGGCCCACGGTTTTCCTGCCGTTGGAATTTTGCCATTCACATAATTCAAAAACACTTTACTAAAAACTACTACCTCCGTCCCAAAATGTAAGTCCATTTGGGGTTTTTCACACAGATTAAGAAAGTTAGTTAAATTAGTTATGTGTCATTAATTTTGATTAAAAAGTCCAAAATGACCTTTGACTATTATTAATGTAAAGTAGTGAAGAGTGGATGTGTAAATAATAAATGAGAGGTAAAATGAGAAAATTGTAATAAATGATTCATTGGTTATCTAAATAGACTTACATTATGGGACAAATCAAAAAAGCTAAATGGACTTAAATTTTGGGACGGAGATAGTATATTGTTCAAATATATATCATTTTCCCTATTTTTGTACATCTCTTTTAGCTCATACGGAAAATATGTATCAAGCACCCGAGCATCTTGTTGAAACAGCTCCGGGTACGCTGTTTGGCGGCGACGAACTTCACAAAATGCAGCATTTATAATCTAAATTGAAAAATATTATATATTAGTAAACAAAAGCATAATTGCAACATAATTTCACCATATATTGCTGCTAATTTAACACATCAGTGGGCTTACCGGCTTGACAACCATCCACCTCCCACAATTCTTTTCAAATGTATAGCTTGGACATCCTCATCAACCAGCCTCACAAGTTTACTATGTTCATAAAATGGTTAAAAAAATTTAAATTAGACACATCAACAAAGGAGTTGAAGTGTTCACTTGAAGTGTGCCAAATTGATACCTGTCTTCATAGGTATCTAGAAACTGTTGAAGCGCCTGCATCAACATAGGGTCCATTTCTCGGTACGGATCATAATCACAAATATTATCAAGTTTCCTTTTCTTCAGGTTGTGAATATGAGGATATGGCTCACAATCTGCTTTTTTCTTCCCCACCACCTTTTCTCCTAACCGTATATTGAGAGGTTAAATATCCACTAAAGCAATTACTTTATAACATTATACATTGGTCTACTAATCTACATTTAAGTGAAGTGTTGATTACTTTTCTTACAACTACCTTTTGCAGCTTTGATCGGGTCCTCTACCGAATCGTCCACAATTGACTCTTCATCTAAAAGATCAACAACCTCAATATCCTCTTCTCAATGGTCACTGATTGAGTCTTCTTCATCTCCAATAAAGTCTGGGTCATCTGACAAATCATCATTTCCAACAGCATCAACGTCCATCTTATTCTCCACCCCGACTCTCTCTTCAACTACATCATTTCTTAAACATATATAATTCCAACAAACCAAATTTTAATGAATTAATTCTTAATTCATTCATCAAACAAAATTAAAAAAAATTCTACTAATTATTGTATTAAACATAAATATATCTATAAATTCAAGTACAAGTGTATTGTTTTAACATTATACCTTCGTCGTTAAGGTTTTCTTGTGCCATTTTGGTTGTCTTTGCTTCATCTTCCTCCACCTCCTCCCCAACCCTGACACTAACAGGTTCCTTACCTTCAGATTGCTTCTTCTCCTCACCTCCAGCCATGTCAGTAAAAGGATTTACGGTTTCCTGACCTTCAAATTGCTCCTTCTCCTCACCTCCAGCCATGTTAGTAATATGATTTTTACATTTTTCACAACATAAAGGTTGTCTTGAATTAGCTGCCAACAAATCAACCTTCTTTTGAATAGCATCCAATATAGAATATAACACTTTGTTCTTCTCTCTAACCATTCTTACAAACACATCTTTCACCTTCTCGTGATCAAAGCCATTTGCAGTTTCGGGTTGGGGGCATTCTTGCGTGGGAAAAGATAGTTGTTCCATATTCTCGGGTTGGGGACATTCACCGTCGTCCTCCATTTGGGACCTCCTCATTCTCACTAACATCACTGTCGTGCTCTTGCAGTAGAGCCATGTAATAAGGTTTACGTTTTTCAGCATTACTTGGAACAACTTCTATCTACATTGAATTCATAAAATATAAATTAAAACATCAAACAACCACAACAAAATTTAAGAACGGACTTCCTAAAAACAAATACATTCAAACCTTTTTCAATTGCAAAAGCGCTTCGATTCTCGCTGAGTTCACCATCTTTTTCACTTTCCACTTGAGTATTCTTGGCATAGCTTTTTCTTGAACAACCCTCCAGTACATCCGTAAACACGGGATGGATTCAAGTGCCCATACCTACGTAAACATCACATTGACAAAAACATTTCAAAATTATATATGACTTCCGAATTATAATAATACTACATATGATAATACATATCATCAAAGCATGGGAGAATCCATATAATGCATACTTGATCACATCCCTTCTGAATCAATCACTTATGTCCCGATTGAACACGTGAACGGTGCTTCTATAGGATAAGTTCCCCCAAGGATACATGTTGAATGCATCCAGATTATCCACCAAATCAAACCACCACCATTCCAATGAAATATTCTCCTCCCTCGCCAACACAACATAAGCCAAAACAACCCACAATCCCAACTTGTATTGATCAGTTTTATCCTTAGCACCATTAAACGCTTGCAACACATTATTTCTCTTTATTGATGGCAGGTCCTTGACAATCCCACTATGTTTTCCTTTTTCTTTGTCCACGGTGTCCTCATCGCCAATAATGAATCCCATAATCATTACGAATTCTTTCAAACTAAATCTAAAAGGTTTGTCTCCGACCATAAACCAAAATACGCTTTCATTATTAGACTTTACCGACCTCGTCACCAATTGATGAACAATTTGAAGAGCTTTCATGTCACAAAGCTGAATCAACTTGCCAAAACAACTACCTTCAAAGATTTTCTTGTGCTTAGAGTCTAACTTTTTATACACATACGTCACTTTATTGATTTGGCTTATGTTGCAAATCTCATATTTTTTGGTCCTATCTTCGGATGTTATTTTGTATTTCATCTTCATTTCTTTACTACAACATAAACAAAATAGATAACCAGCTTTAGTATCATACACATATATAATCAAAAAATAGATTACATCAAACATGAAGAATGTACCTACAACTACTATTACAAGCGCAAAGCATTGATTAAACACCAAATTCACTGCAAAGTCCAATTTCACCAATCACCTCAATTACCCAATTTCTCATCACAAATCAGGGATTAAACAAGAAATTAACTACATTCATCACAATTATCTGCATGCATTCAATCAATGAAAGAAAACATACATGCAAAACAACTTAAATCGATGAAAGAAGAAGAAAACAACAGGCAAAACATACTTAATCGATGAAATAAAACGAATTTGATATTCATTACTTACCAACAACCCTTTCTATTGAACTCCATCTTCTTGACAATTTGGAAGATGACGAAGCTTGAGAAGAGGAAAGAGATTTTGATCGAAAACGATTTTGAGTTTCAGTTGTGTGAAAAAATCGAAGGAGAAGAAGATGAGTAACGAGGGAGATGAACAGTTTCCGATGTTTGGGGGAGAAAAATCGATAAATGTTGGGGGAATTGGGCGAATTGGGGGTTATAATAGAAGGGGTAATCTAGGAACTTCCATGATTTACCATTTATTTTGTTTTTCTTTTATTATATCCGATTTACTCAAGAGCCTTTTTTGTTGAGAAAAAGTCAAGAGCCTTTTAACCCATGATTTGTTGAAAACGCTCTATATAGCCAACTCCCCATTTATGCCCCAAATCATGTAATGGCTACTGATCGATGTAATTTTTTCAAATGCTCCCCGCTTTCTGAAACTTTTCAAAATTATTAGTACAATTGCATAAGGGTTTGGTTTTATTTTTATTTTTATTTTTTTAAATAAAAACTTTATTAATAACATGAAAGGCGAAAACAGACGTGTTAGAATGCTAAAAAAAATAAAAAATTGTTTACATCAAGACCCTAAGCTAGTATAAGATCTTTAGATCGCCGAACCGCTGTAGAAAAAGACATATGCGGGAGGGCGGACACAAAGAGTGTCATTAACTACTTATTACGCTAAATCCAAATCCCATAAGACAATTCTCAGATAGTATATGGCCAACTCTTGTCGACTCTGTCTTAAGTTGGTATATTTTTTTAGATTATCTTGAACCCACTATTGAATGTTGGAGCCAACGAAGAAGGTTTTCCACTTAGAAGAAGGGACAACTTGTTGCTAAATTTGGCAAGGCCACCAGCAGTTCCTAATGGCGTGTAGTGTAGTCTCGTTCTCGAATTAACAAAAATTACACACGGTCGAAATTGGGACATGGCTGTAGACAAGAAATCTATTGGCTGAGAGCGAATCATGACTCATCTGCTAAAGGAAGTAGTTATACTGAAGAGGGCCTCACAGTTTCCAAATTTGAGACCAGTCTATATTAATATTGATCGGTTGGGAGTCATTACACTGAACTCGTAGCCACTAGCGACTGAATATTTACCATCACTAGCCAGCTACCATTTGATTACCTCTCCATTTTCTTGGAAGCCATCAGCAAGGATCCAAATAGCCTGCGTTATACCGCTTCAGAGGAAGGATACTCCGGTTTGGGTGTGGCAAAAGAGTTCCTGTATTTCCGAATCATGAGAGACACCCATAATGAGTCATCGTTAGTAAGTAATTGCCAAACTAGTTTCCCCATGAAAGCAATATTCATCACATCAAGCCTCTTAAAGCCTATGCCCCCGTCGCTCTTGGATTTGCATAAGTTATCCCAAGAGATGTAGTTATGATGACGATTACCTTCTAGGTCATCCTAAAAAAATTGACGGCATATTCTCTCAATTTCCTCCAAAATTCCCTTAGGGATCTATGTTGTATGCATTGTACAATACGGGAGAGTCGAAAGAGAGGTTTTAATAAGAATGGACTTACCAGCTTTTGAGAGTGCCATAGTCTCCCAAAAGGATAGCTTCTTCTTCATTTTATCTACGAGAGGGAATAAGTGGAGAACCCAAATAATCGCCCAAATCATCGGCGTGGTGCATCCCCAGCGTTTGACTAATGACCTGTCTAGTTTGGTGACTGACATTCCTCGAGACATGAAAAAACGATTTTTGAAATGCTAATTTTCTGACCCAATATGTCACAAAAATCATTTAAAATTTATTGCATACCCGTGTTTGGTCTGTAGAAGCTTCTCCAAAAAGAATGAGATCAACCGCAAAGAAAAGATGCGGTGGGGGGGGGGTGTGTGTGTGTGTGTGTGTGTTATTGCGCCATTGCGGTTGGCATGAATAGGCTTCCAACGTCCTTCTCCAACAGCTTCTTTTATTTTAAGGCTAAGAACCTCCGTGCAAATAACAAACAAGTAGGACATTCACATCAGAAACATTATTTTTTTTGTCTCTAAAACAGTATAAAATAATACATATCTCCATTTTATAACATCCAATTTAAAACACTTCATAACAACATCTATATCCTTATCTCTATACCATTAAAATATTTATTCTTTAACAACAATTCACCCTTCAAAAAAAAAATCGAAAAATGAGAAGTGCAGCTGCTGTGCTTTTGTCGGAGGAAAAAAAAGAGAAAAACACAATATAGATTATAATGTTTCATTTAAATAATCAAATGACACAATTGTATCTTTAAGATTTTTGCTATCAGAAGTAATTTTTTTTTTTTTTTTTTGTCGGGAAACGAAAGACCTAATAACTACGGGATGATCGAAACCAGGTCTTCCCATTCGAGAGTTCGGATAGATCCTAGTGACGACCACTAGAATGTGTACCTTGATACTTGTTGGTGTTGTTTGAATTTACAAAATAATAAAAATATTATGGCGTTATCAAAAGTAATTTAAAAATCGCTGAGATTAATCGTGTTGCAGGAACTTGAATAAAAAAATAAAGAAAGAAAGAAGGGCTAGTTTACTAATAAGCCGCCGGGTTTAGTGTAAGTCTCTGCTTCCCGCAACACGATCTCCTTTGCACTCTGGCTCTGATCTCCATCGCTGTTGGCCTGTTGCACAAAAGACGAAAAGACTTTGCTGCTGGTTGCGCTTAATTCTTCTTATTGAACTGAAATATGGAGGCGGTGATCAAATCTTCTCAATCGGTGATCAACGTGGCCGCTATCTGCGGTTCCTTACGCAAAGGATCATTCAATCGCGGCCTCCTCCGTGCAGGTCTCGTACCTTTACACCGTCTCATCCTGTAATCTTTTTTGAGATTGAAGATCTGTGAATTCCTTTTCCGGCGTCATTTCTCTAAGAACAACAGCCGGAAAAAAGATCAGTTCAACTATGATTTATGTTTATGAATTCAAAGTTCGAATTTATGATCAATGTGTATTATATGATTGGATTTTATTTTCTTTCTGCAGCAATTAAAGTAGCGGAGGATGTAAAAGGCTTGAATGTAGAGTACGTTGACATTTCGTCGTTGCCGTTGTTGAACACGGATCTTGAAGTCAACGGGACTTATCCGCCGGAAGTGGAGGTTTTCCGTCAAAAGATTCTCAACGCCGATAGCATACTCTTTGCCTCTCCAGAGTATAATTATTCTGTCGCAGGTATAATGCTAGAATTCTCTTATATTATTTCTTTCCTGATCAACACATTAATTTCCTTGCTCTTGATTGTCTTGCAACCACACAAAATTGCAGGATTTTTTTTTTTATTTTTATTTATTATTTTTTTTTTCATAAGGATTTGTCGTTTCTCTAAACAACAACAAAAAAAAAAAAAAAAAAAAAAAAAAGATTTTTCGTTGAAGAAAATGATACTATTTAAGTTTTTTTTTCCCTACTATTTCTTAGCCAAAAAAAAAACAATAATTTTATTAGTACTAAACAACTCTTGATCTAAAACTAGTTAATTAATCTTCAAGGTAAAAGAATTCAACTTTTACTCGCAGTATAAAATAAAAAAAAAAATCCAATCATTAATTTTACACGAGATCCAGGCAAGGTGGCTAATTTGCAGGAATTGCTTGAGGTCTGTCATGTGATCTTAAATGCCATTAAAGCTTAAAGATAAGTGTTATAGGCAGTGGCGGGCCTACATACAGTCAAAATCCGAAAAAAATACACTAAAATTTATACGATACATATAATTTGCCCCTTTCTTAAATTTTTTATTTGCCTTTAAAAATTTTATTGCCCCCTTTACCCGAGATCCTGCGTCCGCCCCTGGTTATAGGACACAAAAGCGATGCTCCATGGTAGATAATCGTTTTGTTTTATATTCAACTTACTAAAGTTGCAAAGTGATTCTTACTACTTTGGAATAAATAATTCCTGCTATTTCTTCTTACCAGCTCCTTTAAAGAATGCCATTGATTGGGCATCCAGACCTCCAAATGTGTGGGCAAATAAAGCAGCTGCAATCGTTAGTGCTGGAGGAGGATTTGGTGGGGGACGATCCCACTATCACCTTCGACAGAGTGGCGTTTACATTGACCTCCATTTCATCAACAAGCCTGAGCTCTTTTTGAATGCATTTCAACCACCTTCACCTTTTGATTCTGAGGGCAATTTGGTCGATGTTGCCGTCATGGATAGGCTGAAACAAGTTCTTCTGTCCTTGCAAGCATTTACATTACGGCTTCAAGGTAAGAAATAACGTATGCCCGTTCATCCCAATCTCTCTCTTTCGACTTTTGCCTGTTAAACTCTAAGTCGATAACGTTACCAGAAAATATCATGTATTGTGTTGTAAGAAATGGGTTTATTTACACTATTTGTGTGGCATTCGGATAATTTTGATCTGTTTGGTTGTGTCATTTGTTGTACCGTATGGTCGGTTGGCCAAGCCTTGATTGCTCTGATTTAGATGTGGGTGAGAAATCTTGAGAATTATCTGATCCAAAGTTCAAAATTGTTCAGTGGATTATGTATGGACAAGATACATTTATACGTCGGTCTGCCCTCCCTTTATTTTAAAAAAATTGATTGTACTTTGGTTTCTAAGACGATATATTTGGTATGATGTTTTTTATTTATCTTTATCACTCGATTGTTTTTTTTATACTGATCTCTGCCTTAGATTTAAAAGAAGCAATCAGTGAGAGAGTGAAAGTTTCAAATGCTTGATCTTGTTAATTTTAAGCTGGTGCTTATTGCAGTGAACCCTTAAATAAATAAGTGACACATTTGCTTATAACTTAAAAGTTGTTTTTATCATTTTACACACATGATGATGATGATGCTCATAGCCTCCTCGATCATATAACAATGAAAATTATGAATATACACGAAATCATGAAATTTGTAGAAGCCCTTTCTCCACCTAATTGTAGCCAATTTTGTATGTTGATTTCGGGCCAGAAGATAGGTGTGAGCAGAATGCCACCCGCATTCCTATTGTGAAGTTTACTGGTGTGGCATTAAGAGTCATTGTAATTTTATTTTTTACTCGCCTTGGTTATTCATTAAAAAATACATTTCACATTGTAGTTTTTTGAGTCATTGATGTTGCCCTTTGTTGAATTACCATCTCTCATCTAGGATTTTTCGTTCTGATACCATGTTGATTACCATCTCTCCTAAAAGCTTAAGTTGATGGAGAGATAGATAATTAATAATATATCTTAATACCTTTTTTTGGATGGTGTTTGAAAGAGTACTCTGAGGCGGGAAGGGATCCCTCTGACTTCACATTCACACCGTGCACGAAAATCGATGTGAAAATATATAATTATATTCTTTTTTGAGGGGGAAAATATATATTTATATTGGATGTGTATATAATGCTTAAATGAAACATCAACTTCTGACACATGTATTTGTGAAATAAATACAAATTTATAAATAAAATTAAAAAAAAACATCCTACCAATATGATGGTTTACATAAACATTTCTTATAGACCAATTATTATGTTTAGATAAAATAGACTGATTTTTACCGTAAGATAATGAGTCGTGTGTGTGAATGTGTTAAAATTATAACGTGAATATATATATGCCATCAAATATGCAATTGTTTTTTTTGGTCGAAACCGGATATTTTATTAATCAACAAACTATACAAAATATACAAACTGTACAAACAACTTTAAAGAAAATACATGAGGTAAATCTGAATTTCAAGCATCAATTTAATCTAATTCTCACGAAATTCGCGAACAAAGATCGTAGATGCGGGCCATCATTGGGGGACGATGGGTGTCAGAGCAGTGGTATTCTTTGTTTCGCCAGTACCAGATGCTTGCCACAGTTTCACAGAAAAGGAACCTCCAGAAAGCCAGGTTGTCATGTTTGTACATATTTGTCATTAGGCAGGACTCGAGCCAAGTTTGTGTGGTTTGGGTGGGAATGAAACCCGCCCAATGTTGACAGTGAATGAGATTCAGGTCCGCGGACAATCACGTAAAGCATGGAGCAGTGGTATTCTTTGTTTCTTTGTTTCGGATATGAATGATGCATTAAGAGTAAGATGAATACTATATTTTCTTTTGAAGCATATCATTAATTATTATTATTATTATTATTATTATTATTATTATTATTATTATTATTATTATTATAACTATATTAAAAAAGCTAATGTGTTTCTCCTCAAGAGTGTTTCCTCTAAAAAGAGTTTCTCCATAATTAATTTGTTTTCCACCGGACCCGGACCGGCCCTGAACCGGCTGTTCAAGGAACGGACGAAAAACCGGCGGTCAAACCGGCCCGGAGGACCCGAACCGGCGATTTTTTTTTTTTTTTTTTTTTTTAATATAATTTTTTCCCCCTCCAAGTGGACAAACTTGAATAATTTGTCCAACCACTCCAACAGTCCAATGTATATTTTTTCAAATTTTTTGAATAATTTGTTTTTTTTTTAAAATATCACACTCATCACACTATAAATACTTATCCATTTCATCACTTTTTAGTTTTTACTCACAATTCTATTCTAACTCTCATATTATAATATTATCTACCATTAATATTTCGGATAGTGATTTGAAATTGTTCTGAATAAATTAGTTTACATTATTGAATTCGAAATATATTATTTTGCAATGTCTATCATTGTGTCTGCTTTTCGATTTTTTTTTTTTCGAAAATAAAATGTAAGTTTAATTTACTTACAAATTAATCATAACAAAATAAACAATTAGCAAACTACGTATTATTATTTAATTACTTTCAAAGTACACGAATCCAAACTGAAAATGCATAAAACCCTTCATGAATGTACGCATATATCCGTTTAGGTTTCGTGGGCGTTGCCCCCGAACCCCCACGAGTTGGCGCTGCCCCCCAAAGAGGTCGAACCCCGTTTCGTTGTGATAACATTAATTCTTACGGTAACTCGAATGCAAACGATTATAAAATATTTGCTTTATGAAAAAATATCTAACAATTTAGAATATAAGTTATGATATTAAATATTATATATAGATATGAAATTAAATATTATACAAGCAGTGTGTTTTTTTAAATATATTTATGAAATTAAATATTATATATAGTTTAATAACCAATTAGAATTTATTATTAATTTTAGCGTAAGTCATACAAATTTTGTAAAAAGATACTGATTTTTTTGGGCAGTGATTTGAGCCGTGTCGAACAGTGATCTGAACAAATGCTGACCGAGGAACCGCCGAGACCGGGCAATCGGGAGAATCCGCTAAACCCGCTGGATTCACGAGGCCGCGACGAATCGGCGGTTTTTGTTCCATTTTGGACCCAAAACCGTAGGGCCGTGTCAGAGACCTGGAACCGGCCACGTCTACATTCTTATAGTTAGACGCCATATTCTTTCTTCTTTTTTTTTGGAAGAGAGCCGCCATATTCTTATCATATGATTCATATTTATCCATTATATTATTATTATTATTATTATTATTACTATTATTATTATAGCAAAAGTAAACTTCTTATTATTAATTTCTCTTCTACCCAATTTTTTTAATAGCCATAACTTTTGATCTAGGCCTATTATCTTCAAAATTCTTTCACCGTAGTTTATAGTTTTTCGTGCTCTTTATTTTGATACTATTTCGACATAATTTATGAAATCTGAAAATACATTTGTGTTGATGGCGAATGTCATAATATTTGCGGTGACACCTTATGTATAACAACAAACTCATGGCACCACCACTAGGACTTGCCTATTAAATTGTAGGCGCCTGCAATAACACCTCATGTAGTAATTCAACACTCCATGACACGCGTAGTATCCGACACTCCAATATGGGTAACGTGCGCCGTATCCGACACGCGCCCGACACGACACGCGCGTCCGACACGCCGCCGACATTTGTCGACACGCGCGTGTCGGTTGATTTAAAATAATGTTAAATTAAATTTTAAAACCGACACGCCAGTGACACGTCCGCGACACGCCAGGACACAGCGAGAAGGACACGGAGCGACACGTGTAGCGACACGTCCCGGACACGGGGGACATGTTCGACACGGCTATTTATATTTTTTTTTTTATTTTTTGTATTTTTTTGTATTTATATATATTTATATATATATATATATATATATATATATATATATATATATATATATATATATATATATACTACGCTGTCCCCCGCGTGTTAAGTGTCTATATTTTTGAAAGTTCTTGTATCGCTGTATGTAAAATAATAGTATGCGTGCTTGTGGTCTCGGTCTCATGTCAAGTGCAACATAGATAGTGACACCTTACATATACAGTAAAACATTTTATATGCGGGTGAAATGTTTTACTGCAGACGTAAGGTATACCTTACATACCAACAAAGTTAGTTCTTCCACTAACTCTAGTATCATTCCCTAAAATTGAAGTCCCTGCACCAATCAATACCTCATCACCAATCTTAGGGTGTCTATCTCCAGACACCTTACCTGTCCCACCAAGTGTCACATTATGCAAAATCGAAACGTTGTTTCCGATCACCGCTGTCTCTCCGACCACAAGTCCGGTGGCGTGATCTAGCATGATTCCGCTACCCAATTTTGCTCCGGGATGAATATCAACATCAAATACTTCAGATACTCTGTTTTGTAACAAAAGGGCTAAGCTTTTTCTACTGTTTTACCATAATTTATGCCCTATCCTATGTGCTTGGCAAGCTAAAAAACCTTTGAAATTCAAGAAACAATTGACGTAGCTAATGCAAGCAGGGTCTCTTTCTTTAATTGCTCTTAAATCATCTAATGCAGCTCCGATAATTTCTAGGTTTTCTAAAAAACAGATATGAATAAATCGTAGAGCGTACCACAGGAAAGAGTGCAATTGCTTAGCTTTAAGGAAAGATGATTTGCTAAAGCTTTTTCAAATTTATTGTGAGCTAAAATTGAATTGAAATAGTAGTTTGATAAGATGGGTTCTGCTTGAACATCGACATGGCTTCATCATTCATCCGAGCCCATAAAGCATCATTGGATTCTTCCTCTGGAGGGTTGATTAGCTTTTGTGGGTGATGAAGAGGGTCAGGAAAATTGGTTTGACAATATTTAGGGCAATTATAGAAATGATCATCGGGTTGGGGCTTGTTTACACCCTCAACTCTTGAAAAGGAAATGCAAGCCGCCATGGCTGAAGGTATTAGGTTTTCTTATTCAGAAGAGTCGAGCTTTTTTATAAGAGAAATGAGTTGTGAAATTGGTAAATCGAGAATCAGTAGCGATGCGATATTTATTTTTAGGTGTGTCGAGTTTGACATGACATTTTTTTTTCAGACACCGTCCAATTTGAGAGAAACCGTCCAAATTCAATCAACCGTCCAAATTTGGATACAAGTCGTCCAAATCAATCCAAAGAATGTAATCGTCCAAATTTGATTTAAAACCGCCCAAATTTGAATGGCAAACCGTCAAATTGGACGAAAACTCTCAATTTGATGACTCCTCCAAATTGGAGGTTTTCCATCCCTTTGTCCAAAACAACAAAACCTTTCCAATTTTGACGGTATCATTTGATTTACTCCTCCAAATTTGGATGAACTCCTCCAAATTGGACGGTGCTTCCCAAATTTGGAGGGTTTCGTCCAAATTTGGAGGTTTTCAATCCTTTTTGTCCAAAACAACAAAACCTTTCCAATTTTTGACAGATCATTTGATTTACTTATATATATAAATATATACATATATCACCATACATATATATACATATATATGTACATATATGTATATATATATATATATATATATATATATATATATATAAAGTAAATAAGATTGTTTCCAATAAATATTAAATAGGATTTGTATTTATATTTACTCCATATATATATATATGTGTGTGTGTGTGTATATACATATATTAGGATTTGTATTTATATTTACTCCATATATATATATATATATATATATGTGTGTGTGTGTGTGTGTGTGTGTGTATATGTAGATATATGTGTATATATACATGTACGTAGATATATGTGTGTATACACATATATGTATATATATGTGTGTATATATGTGTAGATATATGTAGATATATGTGTATATATATGTAGGTATATGTGTATATCTATGTAGGTATATGTGTATATCTATGTAAATATATATGTAGATCTATGTAGATATATGTGTGTATATATATGTACATATATTTCATATATATATATATATAGTATATATATATATATATATATATATATATATATATATATATATATATATATATATATATATATATATATACATATACTCCTCACATGTAGAAATACTATCTAGTATTTTTGAATACAATATGTGTATATATATGTGTATATATGTAGATATACTAGATATATGTGTATATATATGTGTATATATATGTAGATATACTAGATATATGTGTATATATACATGTACATGTATATATACACATATGTATATATTTATATATAAGTAAATCAAATGATACCGTCAAAATTGGAAAGGTTTTGTTGTTTTGGACAAAAGATGATGAAAACCTCCAAATTTGATTTAAACCCTCCAAATTTGGATTTAAACCTCCAAATTTGGGAAGCACCGTCCAATTTGGAGGAGTTCGTCCAAATTTGGAGGATTTCGTCCAAATTTGGAGGTTTTCGTCCAAATTTGGAAGGTTTTCGTCCAAATTTGGACAGTTACATTCTTTGGATTGATTTGGACGACTTGTATCCAAATTTGGACGGTTTTGACTGAATTTGGACGGTTTCCTCCAAATTGGACGTTGTACCTGAAAAAAAATGTCAGAAACTGTCACACCTAAAAATAAATATCAGTGCTACAGTTGCCTGATTTACCAATTTCACGAAATGAGTTGGGTATTTTTGAAAATTGAAAAACAAGGCTAAAACGGAGATAACACTAAAATTGAGAATATTCCGACATAATATTTCATTGTATTTGCCTGAATTGTTGATTGACTGTTTGTGAAAAACTCTAAGAAGGTAAATAATATATTTTTAAACCACAAACCCCAAGAAGCAAAAGATTTTTACCTGTTTATTTTATTTGAAATCCAATTATACTAGTACTAGTTTAAAAAGAAAAACAATGGGAAATTGGTAAATCAAAAGCATCAGAATTTCGACATTTTTTTGGTCCAAACATTTTCTCGACATTTTTTTCGAGTTCCCATCGTCAAATTTGGACGATTTCGTCCAAATACGATCTCAAACCGTCCAAATTTGGATTTCTTTTTGTCCCAATCCATTCACTGACCAAATTGGACGGAATCCGTCCAAAATTTGGACGCAACGTCCGAATTATGACGAATTCTGTCCAAATTTGGACGGTTTCGCCCAAATTTGGACGACTTACTCAAATTTCACTTTTCTTCCTTTCTTCTTCCTATCCATCATGTACTACTTTGATTATTAAGTCGGAGGATGATAATTCGAGCTCCGAAAGTGTTGATCGTGAAAGGTGTGTTTTGAAATTGGATGATGATGAGCTGCTATCAAGGAAGCTGGTGTATAATGATGAAAAAGGGCTGACCAAAATCAAGAAATTTTCTGCTAATGTTAAGAGGAAGTTTGTCGATATGGTGTTTGATAAATTGCCTAAGTGTTAGAAGATGAAGAAAAAGAAGAAGAGGAGAAACAGTCTTGATTTTTTTTTCCTCCATATAATTAGCTTGATTTTTCATAACTATTTTCTTTTTAACTGTTTGAATGGCATGGCTGATTGATTAGTACGTGTTGGATAGGACGAAGAAGGAAGAAAAGTGAAATTTGAGAAGGTCGTCCAAATTGGGCGAAACTGTCTAAATTTGGATTTAATTCGCCACACCGGACGTTATGTCTGAATTTTCGGCAGATTCCATCCATTTTGATCGATGAATGGATTGGGACAAAAAGAAATCCAAATTTGGATTCGTTTGATCAGTAATTGGACGAAATCGTCCAAATTTGGACGGAAAACCTAAAAAAAAATCGAAAATATTCGACCAAAAACGTCGAAGTTAGAGTGACGCGATTTACCAATTTTCCAAAACAATTAGACTATCTCCACCAGGTAGGAGGCAAAGGTTCTATAAACCTTTTCTAAAAGCCGCCAGTTGCAGTGAAATGTATTTTCATTAGGTTTTTTTCAATAGGTTTGTATTTACAAACCTTTCGCAAAAGATTTTATAAACCTTTGTAAATGTTTTACTATTGTGCTGAAGGTTTTATAAAGCCATAAAACTTTTGTAAAATGATTATGAATCAATGACGCAAAAATAAAATATTTATGATAGTAGATAAAAGGTTTATAAAATGAAAAGGTTTATAACTGATGATTAAGATGATGTATAAAACTTTTAAAAGTTTTATGACTGGAGATAGCCTTATAAAAGGGGAAAAGGACCACGTGAAAAATACAGGATTAAAAAAAAAAATACAGGATAAAGCAGCAGCCGCCATTTGCGAAAGAGAAATGCTTTCCACATTTGGGGAATTGGGAATACTATCTTTAGTGAAGACTGGACTTTGCTTTCTCCTTCTCCTCCTCCTCCTACTTGTTTGGAGGAGGTCCTCTCTCTCCACTCTCCTCTGCTGTTATTGATCCATACAATACAACCCAACAATGATCAGAGTTGCAGCAATCTGTGGTTCTCTTCGTAAGGCCTCCTTTAATCGCTTCCTCATTCGAGCAGGTTGTTTCTCTTTCTTTTCTACTTTACCATTTAGTCGGTGTTTATAGGTTTTGTTCCTTTAAATTCAATGAAATCATCTATTATCATATGGTAGTGGATGAGGTAGAGTTTGTACCCTGGCCGGCTGGGCAATCCAAGTTAGTTTCTTCCATGTTTCTACCAGCTTTTGTTATCTTTTCGCGTCCACGATACATCCAAGGTAGAAAGAAGAATTCGGGATAATCGAAAAACACCTTTCTGCCACATTTAAACATATTCAAGTGCTGTTGATGTTAGTCACTCCTCTCAGTGATTGATTAATCAACGACTCTTTGTTGTCATAGGCGATTTTGATATATGTCTAATCTAATATTACTGCAATGTTGTTTTTGATAATGGCAATTGAGGATTGGGGAATTTCTGTTATCTCTGTAAGTTTGAAATTTAGATTATTTAATGTTGGATGCACAATGTTTTGCAGCCATGGAGATATGTGAAGAGTCAATTGATGGGTTGGTGATAGAGGAGATAGATATAACACCATTACCCTTTCTCAACACAGATCTTATAGTGAATGGGGTTTTTCCTCCAGAAGTAGAGGCTTTTCGGGAGAGGATTCGCCAAATGGATGCTGTACTCTTTGCTTCCCCTGAATATAATTACTCTGTTTCAGGTAACATTGACCTGTTCTTGATTTTGTGAGTTAGTTTTAAGTGAAAGACTGATTTACTTAGTATCCAGTTTTCATCTGCCAATGGTCTTGGTATTTAGCATAATTAACTAGTGAAATAATATCAATGGAAAGAAAAGGAGTCCTGACGATGCTCACTGATTAATGCAACTAGCCTGCTGATTTGGTACTGCTTTACTTACGTGTCCCCGACCTATTAACATTATGAATGTATAGTGAAATTATGGCAACTGGTGTTGATTAAGCCCAACTAAAAGGATCAAGCCATTGAACCCCGAGTAGTAAATCGAGTGTTGTAGGGTACTTGATGATATGAGATTAACTACTTGTGCACATTTATGGTTTACTTATGGTATGTGGGATGATGATAATCAAGATTTGCCATTCTTCTTCTTGTGTGATTCTATTTTCAATGAACTAAAATAATATGTTTTAAGGGCTCAACCAAAAGCAAACCTGCCTAGTAGGAATAGCTGAGCTGACTTGATTTGGGAAGTCTATTTGGGCTTGAAGTGAATTAAGGCGATATCTTTATTTTGTTGATTTATGATGGAAATGCCTTTCGTAAGAAAGCGAGTTTTTGCACAATGCTCATTGTGTGTACATGGTTATGGTCTCTCATATAAGGTACTCGAGATTTTTTCATTACTTGTATTATATTCCACAAGATAGACAACTATAATATTCAAATATGTAATTACAAGTAAACCAGTATGGACGTGAGGCTACATCAACTGGGTTGTCCGTTGAGCTTTAGACCGTTTTTATTCTATGTTTTTAAAATCAGATAAAGCTTATTGTTCTTGTGAAAGAAGAAGATTTTGGAAGCAAAAAGTTATGCCATAATTTGTCAAAAGAATTATGGCATTTATGTCAGCCATATTTATTTTTTCAAAGAAAAGCATTATTAAACATCATTAGGAGTTGCAACCCCAGAAATTTGAAATCACAGGCTTAATAACTGTAAATGTTATGGTTTTGTCCTCCATTTTGGCAGCTATTTTAGCAACCAAGTAATCTTAAGTTTTTGCAAGATTTTCCTTATCCAGGTTAAGATTATGTATTTTCATTCCACTTGCAAATATCATTGTCAAAATTCTGGTACTGAAAAATATGAGCAGGCTTTAGAAAACGAACATCTTATGTTGATGCATCCCAAATTATATAGAGCAAGATTTTAGCTTTGGACATGATCTTCTAACCAACAAATCGTGCATCTTTTGTATCTCGTTTTACTGCTCATTTGTAAATGTTTGAAACCTTTTGATTTCTTGATGCCAACAGCACCTTTGAAAAATGCAATTGATTGGGCATCAAGGCCTCCTAATGCTTGGGCGGATAAAGCTGCTGCAATTATAAGCGCAGCGGGTGGTTCTGGTGGAGTAAGAGAACAGTATCATCTCCGTCAGATTGGAGTATATATTGATCTTCACTTCATCAATAAACCTGAATTTTTCCTGCGGAGGCCTTACGAACCACCACAGAAGTTTGATAGTAATGGGAAGTTGATTGATGAAGAAGTCAGACAACAATTGAAAGCGATCCTTTTGTCCTTGTATGCTTTTACCTTGCGTCTCCAAGGTAAGAACGAACAGTAAGGACAACATTTATTGAACACTATGTGTTGTTGTTGTCTAAACTTGTGTTTATGATTATTTGGGTCATTTCTGAATGAAAATGCATTGGTTTGGTTGAAGCTTTTGAAGCTTCTTGGAATAACATTACAACTTTGAAGCTTTTACTTATGAGTTTGAACTCAAGTGTGTATCCAATGATTTCAATAGCTGAAAATGTGCTTTGAGTTTGAAATCCTGGGCTTTTAGAATCTGTGCAACAACCTGGCTTAGCTTTGTAAGAGGGAAAAACGATGACATTTTGCAAGCTTAAAAACGACGCCATGTTGCAACCACTCCCTCCCCTCCCTACAAAGCATCAAGGTTGATGCCGGGATCCTCAAAGCCGAGGATTCAAATGGCATGAATGAGTGCACTATTGGTGTGGGTAGGGATCAAAGTTCAAGAACAGCTTTGGAAGTTGTGTTTACGGTGAAAGAGTGCCCAAAAACTCAATCACCATAGTAGGAAATCAATGGTTGAATTGTTGTAACACAGAGGTAATGTTAGGGATGAGAAAAAACCAATCAATCCAAACCGAAAACCGAAAACCGAAAACCGAATCGATCCAACCTGATATATGAGAGTGAAGCGGTTATTATTTTGGGATGATGCGAATCGTAATCTTTACAGGTAGAATTCATTTTTTTTTCCAATACCAATTGGTACAGATCCAGTTTATACCAAAGGGATTTCTTTGATGCCGGATTTTAAGCCATATTTAAGATTTTCTTTAGACAGACTTGTTGGAAATGGTGGTGTGTATGGAAGCTTACAAGGTGTGCAAGAAACAAGTGTGAGCCCTTTTGTTTCAATTCCTTTTGAAGATTTGAAGCAAGTTTCTGGTACTACTACTACTACAAATGATCATATTCATGAACATAATAGTAGAGATAAAAAATGGTGATTCAAATGGATTCTGGAAGAATCCAGAATCCATTTAAAAACTTTATTAATTGGTGATTGGGTTATATATCAATATATATGTTATCAACCAAGGGCAGATGTACATTGAACCAAATGGGGTCCGTGGATCCCGTTAAAAATAAGAAAACACTACATTTTACGTATAGAAAAATATTTCAGACCCCGTGCAAAAAAATATTTACTTTGAAAAAAATTACGGACCTTCTATCCACTAAATTTCTGGATCCGCCAATATCAACAATATTTTTAGAACGGCAGATGAAGCATTTTATTGATAGACTAGACTAGAAAGTTGCTAGACAGAAAAACAACAAGGCAGGTTCAAAAACAAAACACCACTCAGTATAACAAAGCAAAAACAAGCTAAATATAAAGAACACAAAAACAACCAGGAGAATACTAATCCTTAGTCCGCTGTGAAAACGCATTTGCCCCGGGTCATCAAGTATCCAACCACTTATTCCATTCCCCTAGCCACCCCTGTTACATCTTCCATTTAAGCTCCGCTCTTGCAATTGGGTCGTTGCGATTACGGGTTGGATGTCTAATTCTCCATGCGGTAATGATAGTATCTTGTACCATTCAAAAAGATCGCATCTGAATGCGGCGTGGGTGGCCATGCGTGCATGCACCATACACGCAGCGAGTTATGAGGCAAGGAATTGATGGTCACGGTCGCCACGCTAATGGATTATATTTATATGGTCGGGTGGGCTGGATTAAAACAACAAACTGTGTTTGACTGATTTATATAAGGTTTTTGGTGTACCGAAATTAAAACCGGATGGGCTACGCCCACCCAAGCCAAGTGCTGGTTACGTCCGGCAGGAGGGCATATATATATATATATATATATATATATATATATAGTAATCACAAGCACCAATTGATTTTTCGCCGTACTGAAACGACGCCGTTTACTACAAATTAGGCCTGAGCACGGATCGGATATCCGATCCGAAACCCTTATTCGGATCGGTTATCCGTATCCAAAATTCACTTTTAACTATTTGATATCCGATCCGAAATGTTCGGATATCCGAAAATTTGCTATCCGAAAACACCGGATCGGATACCAAATATATTTGATATCCGAAAATTGGCAGCTCCTTGTCCTTTCAGGCTTTCAGAGCCTTCAATTTAACAATACGAGAAGGGAACATTTGCGTTACATACGATATCCAAAATGTTTACAACACATAATAATACATAGAACATAAGAAAGTCAAATTACAAATTATAAAGTCCGAAGTTCTTAAAGTTTAACTTCAAATACTCGCTAAGAAAAGGCGATGTCCAAATGCAATGTCATCGTCAAAGTGCTCCATGTCCAAGCTTCAAGGCCATCTTCGGATCAAACCACTACCTTGCTCAAAACTTAATAGTACTCATCATCACAAACAGTTGATTCGTCCGATGCATCCGCAAGTTCTAGAAAATAACGAGAATGTACTTTATAAGAAGAGCTATTGATAATTTCAATCACATCATATATGTATTCAAAAAAAAAAGGATTGTGTAAGTGAAAATATAGATGATAAGGCATGTAATCAACCAGCACAACAAGACTCTAGAAGAAGCAAATTCAATAAAAAAATTATGAGGGGACCATTTTGTAATCAACCAGCACAACAGCCTGGAACCAAATTCAATAAAAAAAATTATAAGATACAAAATTATAAAAGAAGCGAAAGAATGGTAAGCACCTTTGTCAAATTTCTCGACTTCTTCAACACACTCCTCGATTATGAGGGGACCATTTCCAGAGCGTAACCAATCTTGAGTGCACACTAACCCCTCCACCATTTTTGAGCTAAGACAACTACGAAATGGATCAAGTACCCTACCACCGGTGCTAAATGCAGATTCTGAAGCAACCGTAGTTACGGGAATAGCTAACACATCTCTAGCCATCAAAGCAAGGGTGGGATATACCTCCTCATGTTTCCTCCACCAATCTAAAACCTCAAATTTTTTAGAATTAACCTCCCTAGCATCCTCTAGATACTTATCGAGATCATTTTTTATGTCATTAACCACTTCACTACTAACATCTCTCTCAAACTGTGATTCTACAACATTCTGCCAATCATCCATGTTTTCACATTCATCCGGACTAACTTCCACTTCTGATGGCGGTGTCCGTAAAATAGGAGGTTGAGAGGATACGTAGTGAGCATACAAAGAAGCTAAAGTTTCCATAACAAGTGACTGTAACTCCTTAGATTTAAAAACATCAAACTGTTGATTAATTGCCCAGTTCACATATTGTAATTTTCTCCTAGGATCAAGAATGACAGCAATATATAACAATATGTTCACTTTATCAATATTACCCCAATACTTATCATGCTTTTTCTTCATTCTCTCAGCCATCAACCGCACACCAACATCCGCACTTTCACGTTTCTTATTTATCATCATACCAATACCAACAACCTCTTGCAAATACATATTAGTAGTTATGTATAACGAGGCAGAAAGTCTCAAAGTAGCATCATAAAATATCTTAAGGAAAGGCAGAAGAGTGGCAATACGTTCCCAATCTTTATCCTTAGGAACACCAAGAGTTTTATCCATCTCGGAAACAAATTTTCCATTATCAGAAGTTTCAAGTTTGTGAAAAGCTTTTCGATATATTAAAGAACTATCTGCCATCAAATAGGTGGCATTCCACCTAGTTTCAACATCCAAACAAAGATGACGACTAGACTCAATTTGTTCTTTTAGCACACAATTGTTAAACTTTTTTAACCTAGCAGGAGAAGACCGAACAAACCGCACCGCATTACGAACTCTTATAATTGATTCATAAACCTCTTTTAAACCATCTTTCACAATAAGACTAAGAATATGGGCTGAACACCTCATTTGTAAAAACTTACCCCCCAAAACAGACCCATTCCATGATTCAAGTCTACTCCTCAAGTACTCGACTCCGACATCATTTGCACTCGCATTATCAACAGTTATAGTGAGAATTTTTTGGGTAATTCCCCACTCAATCAAACAATTCTCAATACTTTTACCAATCACTTCACCACTATGACCAACAATAGGACAAAAGTTTATAATTTTTTTATGCAAATTCCAATCTTTGTCGATAAAGTGAGCTGTGAGAGACATATAACCCAAGTTTTGACAAGATGTCCATGTGTCTGTGGTTAAACAAATGTGAGAAGACAGTTTGCCAAAGTAAGTCTTAAGGGCAAATTTTTCATCCAAGTACAATTTATGACAATCTCTAGCTATGGTCCAACGAGAAGGAATCGCAAATTGAGGACAACAAACAGACATGAACAATCGAAAACCATCATGTTCAACCATCCTAAATGGTCTCTCATCCATAATTACCATTTTACTAAGAGCAATTCTAGTGTCATTTTGATTAAACTTCCATAACTCAAGTTTTCCCTTTCTCTCAAGCATATTATCAATGGTATTACCAATCATTTGAGAAGGTCCTTCATTATGCAAAACAATAAGTTGTTGATTCTTTTCAATGTTTGGAGGGTACAAAGGGCATCTACGCAAATGATTCAACATAGCACTTGTACCACTAGAAGAGTCACCACAAACATCCGTAGGACAATAATTGCATTTACCTCTTTTTTCTTCATTTTTCAAAAACAAAGTAAAATGATCCCATACTTCAGACCGTTTCCTACCCTTTCTCCTAACTTTGACAGCAGGTATGTCACTAGGACTATCAGACTCGGGGTCAATGGGTATGCATATAACAGGCCTTTTTGTACCTCTTTTTGGCTTAGGAGCAACATTATCATTATGTTCCGCATGAGCCGCAACAGTTTCCACATCTGTATCACTTGAATCGATGGGAGTATTAACCCCACCTGAGTTCTGTTCCATTTAGTGAACAAAACTGCCTGCAATCAAAAAAATAAAAACTTCAGCTCACTGAAAACTGTCTCGCACTTACTGTACATTGTTTTCTTGTTTGTTCTATGACCCCTTTGCAAATTGCAATTACTTCACCCAAAATTGATAATAGCATTCTATACCTAGATAACCTTAACAATCATAGAAACAGTAATAAAAAAACCATCGACTTCATTTCACTCAACACAAAGCAAAAGATTGAATCTTTAAACCATTCCAAAACTTAACACTTAGAACCCAAAACCTGTAGACATATGCCTCCACTATAAAGAAACTTTTTTCATCAATTGAGCATCTAAATACACAACGATTAACAAAAATCCCATTTACATTACCAACAATAAGATCTGTACAAGATCTTCTCAACCAACCTAAAGAGCTAAAATATAAATCAAGTGTACAAAAAATCAACAAATCAACAAAAGACTTCGACTAACCTTACAACAAATCAATCAAAAATGAAGATGGAAAAGCACCAGTCAGTTGGATGGAACCGATCTGAGATGGAAAGGCATGAAGAACTAAACCACGAAGTCTACTCGCTTTCGATTGATTTGTATGAGAAGGGATTCAGAGGGCTCCATATGACTATATGAGAAGTCAAACGCAGAGAGAAGAAGAATGAGGATGGTGCTCTCGGTGGTTGAAGCAAAGCAACAGAGGCGCAGAGCTGCAGAGACGATGAAGATGAAGATAAGTGATTAGAGTCTGGGGTTAGAGTCGAAGATAAGGATTCGAGGCTTACAGATTTGTATAAGAAGGGATTTAGGGTTGCACTTGCGGCTGATTGCTGAAAAATGAAATCTAGGTTAAAGAATTGTGATTTATAATATATATATACTAGGGATTTAGATTTTTTCCTCTCTTCGGTTCGGATATCCGATATCCGATATCCGATCCGATGTGTTATTCGGATATTTTCGGATAACGGATATCCGAATTTTAAATTATTAGTATTTGATATCCGATCCGATGTCTTATTCGGATATCGGATATCCGTATCCAAACTTATTTTCAGATCGGGTATCCAAAAAATTGTACCGGATATCGGATATTATTTTCGGATTTTCGGATAGACAGATATTTTGCTCAGCCCTGCTACAAATGATCTTCTTTTTTATATTCTCCAAAACTATATATAACCGCTTGTAAGTCGAAACCAAATCGAACCAAACCGAAACCATTGGTTTTCATTTTGTTACGGTTAGGGTTGGCCCTGAAGTTTTCGAGGCTTAAGACGAGTTTGTCGGACGGGTCTTCTTAGTGCGAAGGTTTTTTTTTTTATTTTTATATTTCCGAAAACACACTTACAAAATGCTTCTTCAACATCACGCTTCTAACGTATTTAGATACAAAATTCAAATTTATTGGTACCCGCAAAACACACCTACTTCAACATTTTTCTAGCATACTTAGATGCAATATTAAATTCATACATATACAAAAAATAAATTTACAAGTTACTACTTCAAGGCGGACGCAGGATCTCGGATAAGGGAGACAATAAAAGTTTTAAAGAAACAAATAAAAAATTTAAAGGGGGCAAACAATATGCATAGTACATATAGTAGATTTTTTTCGGATTGAGGGGAGGAAGGCAACTGCCCCCTTAGATGTATGTAGGTCAGCCCCACTACAGCCCCAGGTGGCGAAGAGCCGAGACTTCAACATCTATCTTCATAAACATTTATAAATTTTTAGTTTTTTTCACTTTCAGGAAATAGAATATGTTTTGTCAATTTTTTTAATACATGATGTATTAGCTAGGCTGATTCGACCTATCATGTTAGAATTTTTTTAATACATAAAGCTATTTTTTTTTTTATTAAATGAAAATAAGTAATTTGGGGCTCTACCTGTTGGGTACGCCCGCCTAAGACGGCAGGCTGGGCCACTCAATGGTAGGGCCGGCCCTGACTTGGAGAAAGCCTGAATCAACCTCCATGAGAATAGCCATATTGATGGAGAGCGGATCCCTTTCTATAAGCCGTCTCATATATTCCTTTCGTCTTATGAGAGTCACAAATTAAAGTAAACTTACTCTACGTTTTCTACATTGGTCACAAGATGAGATGCCCACTCCTTGAGCATCAGTAATTTGATGAAGCATTCAAACTGTCCGTTTTTCGACTGGTTTTTAGTTGGTACTTTCTTAATTTGAAGTCACTGAAGAATTATTTATTTATACAATACAAAGCCCAAGAAGCCTGGCTTACTTTTGGGGAGAAAGATTTAAGTCTTTCATACTAAGAAGATTCTGCTTAGTATATTGGTAGTTAACTTTCGGATTCCCAAATGATGTTTGAGGTTCTAAAAGCACCATGCTTTTTACTTCCGTCATCTTTCTCTTGATTATTTTTTTTACTTGCACACGTCACACATTTCACACACCACATAAAAAAAAAAAAATTACATTGTTATATTTTAGTCCCTATATTTTTTGAATTAAAACACATACTTTAAATCCTCCCCTTTCTTTTTTTTTTTTTTTTGAAACGAACTTTTATTTATTAAAGGGAGTGGTAACTTCCACAAATCTTTACATCAAGTGTATGAAACAAAAAGATAAACTAACAAAGGGGTTGCAGACCCAAGAATTAGAAATCTCATGCTAGCTTGAGATTTCGCACACGCTGCTCTAGTTTTGAAATCAAGATCCTCGCTGGGGGGGTAATCCGCTTGTGGATCATGGAAGAGTTTATTTCTACGATGCCATAGAGTGTAAATCATATCTCTATATCTCAGATGGCGATCCCGGAGGATCGCCATTGTTGTGGAGATTTTCCGCACCCAATCCTTAACATTTCTTTCGCCCAAAGAAGTTCGCCATCTGCTTCTAGGAAGGAGGTTCTTCCGGATACTAGTTGCGGCTTTACAATCTCTAAGTGCATGGAGATGAGATTCAAAGATCCTCGCCGGCAAAGAACACAAATACTTGTCTTTCGACATGTCTTACACACAACATGCCCAAAGTGAGGAGAGATTCATGCGCCGTTTGCCAAAGCAAAAATTGTACCTTGTAGGTCCTTGAGCTTCCAAATATGAGGCCACACCGTGGTCATTCCACTGTTCGAGTTTTGAGTATTTGTTAGGAAAGAGTACGCCTCGAGATCGCATACTTTGTCTCATTATTACCTTTCCAGTTTACGCTATTATCTCTAACTTCAAAGTTATTTTGCAAGGCTACAAAGCCCCAACAAATGCCTTTCCAGTTGGAGAGGAGGTTGGTTTAGGTGGGATGAAAGGGCTACCATATTTAAGTGATAGCAGTTTAACCCAAAGAGATTTGTCATCGATTAGAGCCGCCAAACCAACTTTCCTGGTAGTGATTGGTTCATAGCGGGTAGCTTCTTGAAACCAAGCCCGCCTGCCTTTGGTTGACATATCTCGATCCCAAGAAACATAGTGCATTTTCCTCTCACCTGTATCCTCTCCCGGAAGAATTTCTGCATAATTTCTCCATATCATGTAAACATCCAAGAGGTAGTCGTGTAGTCTGCATGATGTAATAAGGGTGGGTGGCAAGGAAGACTTGATAAGGATCATTTTTCCCGCCTGGTCAAACATTTAGATTTCCATTTCATAGCTTTTTCTTCATCTTATCCAATATAAAGGAGTATGTGCCTTTGGTTGTTCTTTTATGGCCAAGAGGTACCACAAGATATTGCCCAAAATCATCTACATCTCGATATATTGAGACTTTGTCCTATAATCTGTCTCAGCTGGTGAGAAGAGTTGTTGGACAAATGGAACTTAGACTTATGTAAACTGATTTTTTTGCCCAGAATAGCCACAGAACAGGTCTAAAACATGCCTCATAGTATCGGCCTGCTGTATAGTTGCCTCACCAAAAAGGATCAAATCGTCAGCAAAAAACATGTGTGTTAGAGGAGGGTAGTTTCTACCAATTTTGATTGGTTTCCAATCTCCATCTAGGACAGCTTTATCAATATATTGGCTAAGTACTTCCATACACAAATCAAAGAGATAAGGTGCTAAGGGGTCACCTTGTCTGAGCCCTCTTGTTGGGGATAAGGGTGGCAAACTATTACCATTCCAAAGCATAGAGATCTGGGACGTTTCAGAGAGTGCATGATAAGCTGGATAAGGATCTGAGGCATTTGGATTCTGTTAAGAACTTGCTCCAGAAAATCCCAGCTAGCTCTATCATAAGCTTTCTCTAAATCAACTTTGATCATCATCTCACCCTTTTTTCCTTTTTTATTCTTAAAATGATGTAGCACCTCTTGTGCAACAATAACATTTCCTGTACTACCCCTGCCAGATATAAAGGCTGACTGAGTCTGACTGACTAGGTTGCCAATGACTGACTGCAGTCTATTTGCAATCACCTTCGATATTATTTTCACACAAACATTCGTTAGAGCAATGGGTCTAAACTGAGAAGCATACTCTGGTGGATTGTTCTTGGGTATCAGGGAGATAAGGGTACGGTTCAATCTGCTATCAAAGACACCTTCCTCAAAGGCTTTATAAACAAAAATGAGTAAAGAGGGACTTACAGCAGGCCAGCATTTTTTATAAAAAATGGATGGGATTCCATCTGGACCTGGAGCTTTATAGCTGCCCATGTGGGAAACTGCATCCTCCACTTCCTTTTCTGAAACTTGCCTGGTGAGAAATTGAATGTCCAGAGTTGAGAAGGTAGGGAGTTGGATCTCATCCTCTGGCCAAACATCAACTTCTTCAGCTGTGAAGAGGTGTTGATAAAAATTGTTAACTGTTTGCTCAATCTGGTCAATATCATACATCCAGTTTCCTTGATCATCTTTGAGGCAGATTATTTTTCTTTTCTGTTGATGTCTGACCGTAGTCATGTGGTAGAAATGAGTGTTACGTTCCCCCTCAGCCAACCACTTTAACTGTGACCTTTGGTGCCAGTAGATCTCTTCTTGAACAAGGATTTCATTGAGCTCGGAATTGACCGTGGCATGAAGTTTAGAGAGGTATTGAGATTGAGCCGTTTCCAGGCTTCTTTCGATTCCTTCAAGTCTCCTCATACATGCCTGTTTTCTATGAAAGATGTTACCAAAGACATTAAAATTCCAATTTCTGGCATGAGCAGTAAACTGATTGATGCTGTCAAACAAATCTCCTTCCTTTTGCCAACTGTCATAGACAAAATCTTCAAACTGTGTGTGCTCAAACCAAGCCCTCTGAAAGTAGAAAGAATCTGGGTTCCTTCTCTTGGGTATCTGTGGATCAGTATCTAGGCAGATAGGACTGTGATCCGAATGGACCCTAGGAAGATGTTTAACCATTGCATGACCAAACTTGTCAAGCCATTCAAGGTTACACCAACATTGATCCAGTCTCTGATAAATTTTTTTGTTGTCATAGGTGCCTCCAGCCCAAGTAAGTCTTGGTCCCTGAAAGGGAACCTCCAACAGATCACAACTTTGAGTCATCAACCAGAGCTTGATCATGTTTATACCACGTACTTCTCTTCCACCCTGTTTATCAATTTGGTAGATAACTTGATTGAAATCACCAATTAAACACCAAGGTAAGCCAAGCTTATGCTTAAGTCTACTAAGATAGTCCCAGAAGTCATTTCTTGCACTGGGAATGGGAGAGGCATGCATCATGGTAAAGATCCAGTCTACTTCCTGCCCATTCATCACAGCCATAGTTAGACTCTGGTTTGTGCAAGTAATGTATTTGAGTATGGTTTTCTCCTCATCCCAAAAGCACCACAAACCACCTGCATAACCTCTAGCTTCAACAGCATATAAGTTTGTAAAATTTGTCTTGTGAAGGATTTCAACAGCCCTTATACTCGAGGACCTTGTTTCCATAAGGAAAAGGATGTCCGGTTTATGTTGTTGTAAAATAAATTTTAGATGCCGTAGGAATTCTTCGGAGGAAGCTCCCCTACAGTTCCAGGAGATAATTCTCACCATAAAAAATTAATTAGGAGTGTTTGGGACAGAGCCCATCCCTTTATCATCAAAAAGAGGGTTCACCTCTGACATATTTATACCAATGGTAGATCCTGCATTACCAGCAACTTTGTCTGGCGGTTGTGATTTAATATGATCACTTGTTTTTATAGAATCTGAGACAGTGGCCTGTTGGATAACCTTAATTTGGCTAGTAGGAACTGATATGTCGGGGGGCTTTCTGGATTCATTGGACACATCAATCAAAGCTGATCGAGAGGTAGATCTTTGTCTGGGAGTTGAGGATCTTTTTTGTTGCTGTCCAGACTATGACTGGGGAGTACAGATGTCTTTCCCTTTCCTGCTGTCAGATTGTACTTGTGTAGACCCATCTGCAAGTTTAGATGATTTACTGCTTGACTTTCCCGAACCGCTGCTCTCACAAGCATTTCTTTTTTTGCTACCTTGATAATGATTAAATTGTTTCTGGACTTCTTTAGTTTTTGCTTGCCCCCCATGGGGTTCAACTTGTTGTACACTTTCCCTCAGATTCTGGACTGCCTCAGGAACTGCATCTACCATCACTTCTTCCTCTTCATTCAGTATATCGAATCTAGAACCACTTTAGATGTTCTAGGTACCGTATTTCAATTCGTTGTCTCTGCCCTTTCAACCACCTGGGGTGTCTGCGTCTATTCTTGCTTGGTGTCCACCTTCTTCTTCGGGATGCAATCATCCATGGTCCATAGGGGTTTTCTGGGGTAGGACCCTGCTGCTTCTTTGGTTCTTGGGCGGGTAAAACTGACTGAGGTTCCTCTACAGTTACCAAATCTGGGCATTCGTCCTTGCTATGACCAAATTTACCACATCCATAGCAAATCTGCTGGAGCCCCTCATATTCAATCTTATACCGCCTACCATTGATCACCACTGATGATTTTAATCGTTCCTCTAGATTCATCTCAACACATACCCTAGCAAAGCGCCCTCTGATATTTTGAGAGGTGTTGGGGTCAATTTTCACTGCTCTACCCACCAGATTACCAAGTCTCAGCAACAGGGGCTCCCGAAATATCTCTAAGGAAAGACTCGTAAATCGTAACCAAACTAATGTTCGAGAGATTTTCTCCAGCTCGGGTTGAAAAAAAGGTTTCCACTTTCTGACGGACAAGTAGTGTCCCATGATAACCCAGGGGCCCTTATCAAGAGCAATTTCATAATCAATCCGATTTGTGAATCGCACAACATAGTAGCCATGTTCTAGGTCCGTGACCTCAATTAAATCCCTTGATGTTTCCACGATTCGATAATCTTTTACACAAAAAGCTATAGAAATTGACTTACCCAGAGCTTGATGATTAGGGCTCTGCGCCACGGGCGCCATAGATCAAAGCACTCTTCCAGAGGAATGGTGATGGCGTCTTCATCTGTTTCAGGACCCATGAAATTTTCAATAACATCTTTATACTCAGATATGTCATCGTCAGCTTCATCTTCTCCGATATAGATAAATGGATCGGCATATCTGCCTTTGATGACTTCGACACCACTGCTTTGTTGCCACACTGATGGTGACGATTGAGAGTCTCCTTCCTTGGGTCGTTCAACACTTCGTTTGAGGAGATCCACTTCTTCTATGCTTGGATCCACATTCATGGAGTCCATTGGAATCTTGGATTTGGCGGGTCAACGGCGGAGAGAAGGGGGCGGCGCTAAATCGCCAGTTTTGGTGAAGAATGGATAAACTCTTTAAATCCTCCCCTTTAACTATACATTACTTCTCTCCTCTTTAATTCAAAAAAACATTTCACATCTTAAGAAAGCAAAGCAGCCGCAAGGGGGAGGGGGGTGATGAGAGTCAACTTGACTATCATTTTTTATGTAATTATACCCCGTTTATACCTCGTTTGTATGTTTCCGGAAACATTTGGTTGTGTTTTTAGTGCTTTTTACACCATGGTTTGTATTTACGAGACCTAGGACGTAATGTCCGGAAATCTCGATGTTTTAGGTGTTTTTGATACATTCTCGGTCACCCTAGTGTCCTGTAGGGGTTACGTGTAGCATTTGTTGTGATTATTTACATGAATTAGGTGTTCGAGATGGACGCAAGGCGAGTTACGAGGTTTGGAACGTGTGCCCGAAGCTTAAACGTTCAAACGGATCAAAATGTATTGGTATTACAACCCCAGCTTCACTTGATCTGCATTTTGATCCAAATTAGAGGCATTTTTCTGTGCTGGACATCTTCATGAAAGTTGTAGAAAATTGGATCATCTTTCCAGTGCATTTTGAATCACTAGATTTGGAGATTTAGACACAAAGTTATGGCTAATTTACTAAAAATGTGTCAACGGGGGTGTACGCCTATGAGATCAGAGAGCCCCCCTAACCAAAGCACTTTGTAGGTGCACGCCTAACATTTTGGTAGGTGGACGGCTACCAGTACTGAGAGCTTTGGGGTGTTTGGCTCACTTAGTAGGTGCACACCTAAGAAATGGTAGGCGTGCGCCTACGGACCTTTACACCCACTTACCCCCTCCACTATAAATACCCCCATTTTGACATTAGGTCAAATCTGCATCATTTTTCAGCTCTTTTTTTTTTTTTGCACTTTTTCTTTATATTCTTAGGTTTAGATCAGTTTGTTCATATTTTAGCTTAGATTAGCTTTAATTTTTTGTAATTTGAAGATCGATTCTACTTGGCTATTGCTATTTCACTTTGGATTTTGTTTTCGTTACCGGTGTTCTTCAACTTCATCTTTCGGTAATCTCGATTCTTGCTGTCAATCTTGATGTATGTTACTTTTCTTGTTGATTTATGGTATTTTGGTTAGAATAATGAGCAGGTAATCCGTTATATAGCCGAGTTATGTGAAAATCTCCGAAATCGAGCCCTGATTCGTTGATTGAAGTGTTTTTGATGTGTTGATTGTTAGATTCTTGGTGTTATTGTTGTTCTAGAACTTGTGATTAATCATGTTTATTGAACTCGCTACTCGATAATCTTATATCATGTATCTTCTTTACATGTGTATTTTGCGAGAGGGTACGGGATCGGGGTTCTAGAATCACCCTGTAAAACCAACTAAGTTTTTTAGTTTCGGTTTCGTGTGTGAGGTTTATATCAATGTTGTTGAGCATCTCATCGAGCGCAGACCTTGTTAGGTCAGTTAAATACGGTCAGCGGACTATTGAACCGAACATAGGAGGTGATATGCCTGAACCGTAAAATAGGCCCGTGGATCCTTATTCGGGTCCGTCCGGTAGCCTAAACAGTGGACAAGGCCTCCGGCCACCACAGTCCGCATACATGTGAGCCAGATCCGGATCGCGGGCTTGCAGCGTCGTCACATGCCCTAAATACATATCAAAATGTGTAAAGAGAGGCTAGGGGGCCGGTGCGCTGACTCCTAAGGCTAACCGGTCCGCATATGGATCGAGTCCACACGTTATAGAGAAGAAGCTATTATGGGGATGACAAGGCAAAGATAAAATAAAAGGCAAAGTTATTGAGTCCGCACTCCATCGTCCCCACCAGAGAGCCGTTAGCTTAACTAATATCTTATTGTACTTGTTAGTATCTAATAGTAATTAGATAAACCCTAAGGTAGCTCCCACTATAAATAGGGACCAATGTAACCATTTACATAAATACAATTAATAGAAAACACAAGCAACCTCTGCCAAGTTTCATACTCTCTATATTCTTTACTTTCAGCCAACGTGAATCACTCACCTCCGCCGTACACCACCGGCTTTTACACACTTTCTAGCCAGATATCCACCACCAAATGCTTACGTTAACACCATGATAATTCCGACATTATCAGTTGGCTCTGTTACCGGAAAAAAACAATCTTTTCTATTCTTTCCGGTGTACGGCACCGCATCAGGTTCATCTTTTACGGCAGCGATACGAAGATCTTCATCGTCTTCTCCAGGTTTTCAGAGCTTCTTCACCAAAAAGCTCTCAAGATCCGCCCAGTCATCAGGAAATCTTCATCTCAACGCTAAGCAAAAGGTAAAATCCACCGGTCTTGTTCGAAATCCACGAGTTAGCGCTTGAATCACCGCCTCTCTTGTTGAATTTTTGTCCAAGAACTCGTTCGAGTCGTGTTCTTCATTCCTGATCAGAACTTTCATCTTTTCAGCAAGATTTTGTTTCTTTTGAGCTTTGCATTTGTATACGAGAGCAAGAATACGTGGTATACTAAGTTTGCACTTGAGAAATCATCACTCTCAGTAGATTCTCGTTATGATTTTCATAAAAAAAAAACTCGCCGGAGCTCACTTTTCCGGTAAAACACTTGTACTTGGAGTGTTTTTCAGCTTGTTTTCTAAGTTTGTGTGTGTGTTGAGGAGAAAAACACACAGTCCAAAGAGTTTACATTTGAATCATCACTACTATCTTTGGATTTTTTGGATTTCCGGCCACCACCTCGTCGGAAACGTCTTTTTCAAAAAAATACTCAGCGCGCCGCCTGCTAATCAGATAGTATGAGTTTGTTGGGTGTCAGGAGATAGATAGTTGGTTGGTTGTCAAAGTACATTTTTGTTTTTTAGCGCAGACAGGTGCAATGTAGTACAAGATGACTGGAAATATGGATAAGCAGTTGTTACCACATACTCCAGCTAAATGGACCACACAAAATATGCCACGTGGTGAGCATATGGAGGAAACACTTGAGAACCTAACAACAGATTGGGACCGTTCCCAGCAAGAAGACAGGCTAAGGTCCACTTATGCCTGGGGCATCATAACTCAAAGGACAAAGTCTAGGGAGGCCGTTGTGGCCACATAACAGGTCCGCACTGGACATGCCCGTGAGAAGGCAGCTATAGGAACATTGAGACCGCAGCGGAGTCATGAGGTGACTCCAGAAAAAATACCAGGATTTCAGGAGGACCCTGAAGTAACAGTAGTGAAGGCATACACTGAATATGTACAAAAGATGTACTTAACAAACACTCGTCTCGCCGCACTGGGCCAACCTCTCATGCCAATCTTGGATCAACTCCCATTAACTGTCGACGCTGATGTTGGGATCCCGCCTAAAAGTCATCGCAGCCGATCCAAACTCATTGTGATAGAAGAAAGCATCCACTCATCGGACGGTCAGGGCCACGAAAAATCTCTTGAGAAGAGCAACGAAAGAAGGTCAGCTCTGGAACGCCTGGGAACAACGAAAATAGGCCGATCCTACAGCGTCTAGGTCCTAATCATTCAGAGTGGAACATTGTGCCGCGGCGAGAGGGCCGGAAAAACAAATCTGTCCGACAAGACAGAAGAGATAGTCAGAATGAATATCAGGGAGAGACTCGCAATCATGCGGACTCAGAGTACGTTCCAAGAAGATCTGTTGATCCCATTATGGAATGTAATATGGAGAAAATTCAAAGAGAAATCAAGGATTTGAAAAGAATGAGGCCTGTTGAAAAGGCTAAGAAGTCATGGGGGGTTGATGTCCTATCTTATAAGATTCTGAGCTCACTACCAAAAGAAAATGTCCACTATCCGACCTACATTTACTATCAAGGAACGACCTGCCCCTATGACTGGATTACATCCATTCAGAGCCGCATCATACTGGCAACTCAAAATAGATTTGTTTGGTGTGTAGCCCATGTATGCAGCATGCAGGACCGGGCAGCATCTTGGATCCGCAACCTACCTCAGTGTTCGATTCAAAGTAGGGAAGATTTGAAGAGCAATTTTTTTGGCGGAATTTGAGTCAGCGGACAGACCAAAAAAGATAATTGAGGATTTTTATGACGCCCGCCAAAGAGAAGGAAAGTCGAGCCAAAGTTATCACGCTAGAAATAAAAAGGTGTATGATTAGACAAGAAATATTCCAGACAACGACATCACTACAAGTTTCCTCACTGGGATAGCTAAAGTCCAATGAAAAATCATTTTGGCTAACACCCTCCAAAGAGCTTGCATGATCTGTTTGATAGAGCTCGAAAACATGGGTTAATTGAGACGGCATCATCACCTTCAGGAAAGGGCAAAGTGAAGTGCGATCCCAACCCTCCGTGAGAGGATCACAGGGAGGACCGCAAGGAAGACCGCTGCAGGAATCAGGAAACGGAAACCAAAAAACCTATAAAGTTCAATGGGGCAGACTATACTCCACTGAACACTCCCGTGAGACAAATCATGTATGAAATTCATGATCATCTACCGCCGCCAAGGCCCATGAAGGCCGATCCCCAGCTTCGTGATAAGTCAAAATACTGTGACTTTCACAAAGAGCATGGTCATATAACTGACGAATGCATCACATTGAGGAAAGCAATTGAGAAGTTGATCCAAGAAGGAGTTGCAAGCAGTTATAAAAGAGATGGAGACGGGGCCACCAACAGAGATAATCATCAACCCCGCCGGTATCAGAATGAAGTCTAAGTCATCCATGAGAATTTTCCAAGAAACAATCAGCTAAAATCACAAATTTTTTGAATGCTCGAGGCTATGAGAGGCCAATTGTGTTAGGTGAATCTAAGAAAGGTATTACGTTCACAAGGAGTGAATTAGCAAGTTCTTAGGGTGTGATGAAAGTCCTCATTATCATAATGGTTGGTATAGGAAGTTAGGGAGTTAAACGTGTAGACACAGGTGTGGGCAGAGACATAATGTATTATGATTGCCTGAAGACAATCGGATACGGAGAAGCCAGGTTGACGCCCTATGTATGCACTTTGGAGGGATTATTCAATGATCCAGTCCGTATTAAAGGCACAATTTCTGAAAGTTCTGATCGGCGAATTTGAACCCTGCTGAATCGAGAAGGTAACCTTTTTAGTTGTTGATCTCCCTTCACATTACAATATAATTTTGGGAATTCCGTTCATGAGAAAGTTTCTGATGGTCGCCTCCGTGCCGCATCAGAGGGTTGAATTTTATGTCGGAGACAAAATCGGGCTCGCCATCAGTATGCCCTAGACTTTTCTTGATCATATCACGAGAAACAGACATGACTCAAAGAGGCCCTGAACCGACTAGGCTGAATTCAAAGCAGGCTCAAGTTAGGTCAATATGGTCAAGGAGACCGCACCAAAGGAGGTGGAATGTGAAACTCTGCAGGTAAGAGATGAGCCCGACTTTATAACTCATGATGATTTGATTGAAGTCATTGTGAATGAAGCTTACCTAGATCAGAAGATCAAAATTAGAGCTCAGCTGAATTAGCAAGAAAAAGAAGAGCTAATATCACCGCTCAAGGCAAACTTGGATGCTTTTGCTTGGGTCGTGACTGATATGAGGGGCGTCGAGCCTGAAGTTGCGCTGCATTATCTGAACGTCGATCCCAACTTCAAACCGATCCAGCAGAAAACCCACCAATTCTCCAATGAGAAGGAGATTTCTATTAAGGCTGAGGTTGAAAAGCTCATGCAGGCAGGAATAATCAAAGAACTCATATACCCCACTTGGTTGGCCAATGTTGTAATGGTCAAAAAGCACAATGGTAAGTGGAGAATGTGTGTGTGGATTTCACACATTTGAACAAGGCCTGCCTGAATGATCCACATGCCCTGCCAAGAATTGATAGGATGGTCGACGGGATCGCTGGTTTTTAGATGTTAAGTTTTCTGGATGCGTACTCAGGGTATCATCAGGTTAAGATGGCAGACTGCGACAAAGAGATGACAACATTCAAGGCTGCTGGAGGCCTTTACTATTAGAAACTGATGCCTTTTGGACTGAAAAAGACGGGATCCACCTATCAGAGGATGGTGAACTGAGTTTTTGGGTCGCATATTGGTAAGAACATGAAGGCGTGCATCGATGACATGGTCGTCAAGTCGGCCCGCAGCAATCACGCCGCCAACCTCCAAGAGACATTTGATAATGTAAAGAACATTCGATGAAGCTGACTCCGGTAAAGCACTTTTAGGGTTCATGGTGAGCTAGCAGAGCATTGAAGTGAACCTAGAGAAGATCGCGGCACTCTTAAACATGAAAGTGTCAACAAATATCAAGGAAGTTCAGAGGCTAAATGACAGAATCATTGCACTAGGGAGGTTCATTTCCAAATCTGCTGAGAAATGCCTACCATTCTTCAATGTGCTTAAGGGAGACAAGACATTTTCTTGGACTAATGAATGCTCTCAATCCTTCAAGTCTCTCAAAACATATCTCGGGAGCCCGCTTGTGGGTGATGAGTTATATCTGTAACTAGAGGCCTCAGACCGGGCTGTTGTCGTTGTTCTTGTCAAGGAGGACGACACCCTCCAAAAGCATGTTTATTATGTAAGCAAGGCTCTCAGTCCCGTTGAGAGTCACTATTTTAATATAGAAAAGTTGATCTACTCACTTGTTATTGTTGTGTGAAAATTAAGGGCTTACTTTTCTTCGCATACTATTATTGTGTTGTCTGATAGTCTGCTGCACCAAGTGTTACACAAGCCCGATTTGTCAGGCCGCTTACTCCGTTGGGCCATCGAGATGACAGAATTCGACATTCGTTATCAGCCCAAGAAGGCTATCAAACCTCAATCTCTAGCTGACTTCATAGCAGAGACAAGCTTTAATGAAAAACAACCTAGTCCGCAATCCATCAGCGAACCAAGCACTACGGTAGTGGCCTCGCCGCAAAGGCCAAGTCACTGTTGGCAGCTATACGTTGATGGTGCAGCGAACCAAAATGGTTGTAATTATCTTGCTCGAGCTAGGTACTTCCGAAGAAATTGAAAAGGCGTTGAGTTTTGATTTTACGGCATCAAACAACCAAGCAGAGTATGAGGCCGTCATCGCGGTCCTTGAGCTCGCGAAGGCCATGAACGTCGAAAACGTTGAAGTATACTGTGATTCACAGCTGGTAGTCTATCAGGTATCAGGTTCTTATAAGGCCAAAGATGAAACTTTGAAGCAATACCTTGATCTCGTCCAAAAATTGAGAAGCGGCTTTAACTATTGCGAGTTCATCAAAATAGGCCGTGAAAAGAATGCAAGAGTGATGTATAACATTTATATGATAAAAATTATGATATTATATATACTTTATTAACTCTTTTTATATAAAATATAAGAAATTATAACAATAATCTTATGAAATATTAATAGTTTAAATAAATCTAAATACTATAAAAATCCAGTAAAAGTAATAAAAAGATATAAATTTTGTACCGGTTCAATAACCGGAGTGTCGTGTCAGATTTACGTGGGTATTTGTGGTATTTTATTGCAGATTTATAAACCAAGACCCCGAGAGTCGACATGTTAAAGTATAATCATATCTCTGGAAGGATTTAGAGAGTGTCACGAGCTTAAATGGTTAATCGAATGGCTGAAGTGGTCAAGTGGCTAATCAATTCGATTAAGTGATAATCGAGAAATAGCTTCGACAAACGAATGGCTCATCAAGACGACATTATCTGAATAAGAGTCCTTCATGGAAGTTATAGATCTTTTCAAGTGCTTTCCAACGCTTCTTGAATTATGTCATTTGGAGATCCAGAGCTCAAGTTATGATTTTATCAAGTTTCAGATCAAGTTATGGAATAAAAAGCTACCCGGATCAATCCGGATTTATGTCGGATCGATCCGGCTTGTCAGTTAGAAACATAATGATTACCAAGATTTGATCCTGCAGAGAATAATCCAAAGGATAATGTTTTTTATTCCCGGATCGATCCGGCATCACCCCGGATCGATCCGGTCCTGGAAATTCTGCCTATAAAAGGGGCAGTTCATACAGCATGCAGGGGGGGTACCAATATATTTTCTTAACCTTTATTTCTTGGTAGTAGTATGTATGTATATAGGCCTTATGCCATAAATAGTAGTATCGTTGTAATGCTCAAGAAATTATCAGAAGATCAGTGTTGTTGAAGTCGTTGTAATGTTCGGAAGAATACGACCTCTGATTCAGCAGTTGTAATCGGGTAAAATTTCTTAAGTATCTATGTTTGTTATGTTTTTTTTTATTATCTTTTTCGTCTTTATAATGATATTAGGCTAAATCTAATAACTAGCCAAAATTATGTAATCGTTTTATTTCGATCTTTTCGGTAAAGGAATGTTGTCTAATTAAAATTTACTAAAATTGAGTAAATTGAATCTTGTTTCTATTCTGTAACGTATTGATAATATTCGGATTGACGTAATTAACCAAGATGAATCGCAACATATAACCTAACGATGAACTGATCAGAGAAGTTAGGATATGAGATAAAAGATAGAAAAACCGGAGGGTAAAATTGGCACGTCTTGGCGTGAACAACGGAATCCTATTTCCTACCGAAGCGCATTTGTCTTGGGAAAGATGGATCTTATTAAAATTGTACTCGAGATCATAATAATGTTAAAATCAACAATTTAATTGAAACTAAAACCGGAAAGTTAAATCGATCCGCTCGACAACCGGAGCCTTTTGAATAACATCGGCCATCTGACAAATGTAATAACCTCTTTTATCCGGGGTAGATTTGTACTCGGTACTTGTTCGAGACTAACCGAGATTAGCATGGGGCAGTTGTGGAGATTGAACTGATGACAATGACATATGACAATTTCATACGCTCGTGTGAGGAGGAAATTGTTAACCTCGGGAGTGCACCGTTTCATTTACTCAATTGGACCTAATATAAAAGGAAAAATCGAGCACATTCAGTTTCTTCGGAAAAGATCGTATAAATCAATTATATAAACTTTGGCTAGTTCTATAAACTTATTTGTCTAAACTATATATTGGTATCTATATATATATATATATATATATATATATATATATATATATATATATATATATATATATTGTAATTTATGTACATCTATATATATTTATATATCTATATATATTATATTAGAATAACTTTTAAATTACGCATTTATTTTATGTTAAGTAGAATAGTAGTGATACATGTTATAAAATTGCGGTTTAGATCGAGTTAATAATCGCTCTTTGGTGTTTAACCACACTTAAAAGAATTACCAAGTTTTCCTGAGGATTCGACACTCTGACTCACCACACTAGCACTACAGTTTGATCCGATACACTGTCGGTTAAGGACTGGTTTAGCACTACAAAAGGCCACGTCAGCTTTCTGGCGCCGTTGCCGGGGAACGACGCTAATTTCTTTTTTTGTGTCTATGGTTACTACTTGTATTAGCTCAAAACTATCGAGAATAAGTCAACACTTTTCTTATCTCATTTCTATTTTATTTTCGTTGGTACCTACCTTACTGGTAAGTTACCAATTTTACTACTATCAATTTCATGTTATTTTCTATTTTCGTTAGTTGATGACCGTAAGTGGTAAGGCCCCGCCACTCCTTATAAGCCCGACATAAACACTTACGAAAGGCGCTTAAGTAGAGAGTAAACGTGGTCATACTAGTCGTGAAATCCTGACGAATCATCTTCAAACAAAAATACGAGAATGGCGAAATCAGTGATGAAACACCGAACAAGGGCTAGAACATGCTCTGTGGCATGGACAACCTCGTTAACCCTAATAATAATAATAATAGAAATAATCGAATCGAATCGGAATAATCGTAATAACCCACCAAACCCGACTATCTCGTGATCAAACCATAAGAAGAAACCAGACTAATAATCCCATACTTTTACCCAATGAAGGAGCAAACAATTTCGAAATTAAATCTCATCTTTTTGGTTTAATTGACGCAAGAGCCCAATTCCTAGGAGAGGATGATGAAGATCCACATCATCATCTCTATCTTTTTGAAGAACTTTGCAACACAGCCAAAAGTCAAGGTGCTCATATAAGGAATTAACGAGGATGACTATGTTTCCTTTTTTCTTTAAAAGGACGAGCCCGAGATTGGTTTATGTCTCTTCCACATCATTCACTTACAAGTTGGGAGGAGATTCAAATCAATTTCTGAACAATATTTCATTCTGACGAAATTTGGAATTAAAAGTCGAGGTTGCTAAATTTAGACAAGGATCTGAAGAAACGCTTGGGAATGCCTGGGAAAGATTTAAAAAACTATTAAGAGCCTGTCCCGACCATGGTTATTCCTTAGATATGCAAATTCAACTTTTCTGTCGTAAATTAAGAAAAGATTCACGTGCGGATGTAGATCATGCATGTGGTGGTTCTTTAATGATGAGTGAAGCTCAAATAGTTTACGATGCTATAGAAAATATTTCCAAAAATAATGAATGTGGGAAACCGGTTCTAGCACTGAAAAAGTAGCTTTTGGCAGAGAATGTACATCTAATACGGAAGTTCTAGCACATTTAGAAAATTTGAGTAGAAATTTGATGGCCTACAATCAAACAAAACCAAAGTTCGTAAAATAGTACACCAACCGAATACTCAAATCAGGATAATATGCCATTAGGGATTGAAGAACCAACAGATATTCAAGAGAGAGGTGAGTTTTCTTCAAAGAAGATAGAATTTGAACAATGCATACTCAAACTCGTTTAATGCTATTAGAAGAGATCATCCTACTTATCGATGGTCTGAAAACCCTAGTAAGCAAGGACAACCGCCATATCCAGCCCATATAGGAATAATAATCAAGTTTATCAAGAAAACACATCTAATCAGGAATTTACAATCATTACCTAGATCCTATCCTCAACATACCACTCAAAGTATACCAAGAACTCAAAGTTCAACTCAACCTGCGAAGGAGTTGGAAAATGGGAAAAACTAATGGAAAATATGATGGGTGTAGTATCTACTCAAGCTAAGAATATGGAAACAATGATGACTTCCATTGGTACAGTCTTTAAGGATCTGAGTACAATGAAAACATCTATGAGTGGACATGATACCAGAATGAGAACGATAGAAGCCTCATTAAGGAATATGGAAGATCATTGAGTAGGGAAGGTGAACGTAATAACAGTAGACCTCCTGGAGGATTACCAAGTAATACTGAAAGAAATCCAAGAGAAGTAAATGTTGTAGTTACGAGAAGTAGAAAACTCTGTGGTAGTAATGGAGTAGAAGACTTCGGGAATAATGAAGTAGAAAATGATTTAGATGGAAAGAATGATGAAACTAAAGATGAACTTGAATTCATCGATTTTGAAGAAGAAATTATAGAGAATTTCTTGAAAAGGAATAGAAGTTTGGAACCTCGAAAATGAAGGTGAGAATGGGTAAAAATCACCTAGGATTTTGAAAGATCCCATGGATAAAGATTTAAAGAATTTATTCAAAGAACATGTTAGAATAGAGGATAATGAGAACAAGGATGAGAAACAAGAAGAACTGAAGGAATCTGAAATAGAGATTGATTCAGGGAATGCTTTAAAAGAAAAAACTCAAGATACTTGGCGATTAAATAATACTCAAAGGTTTAAGGAGAAAGGAAAAGAGAAAATGACTTTGGGATCAAAGGTTGTAGATTTAGAATCTTTACCTTACCCACCTAAAGATCAAATTAAAAAGATTAAAACTGATAAGAAGTATGCCTGTTTCCTTGATACCTTTCGTCATATTCATGTTAATATCCTCATTATCGAAGCTCTAATTAGTATGCTCGCTTATGGAAAGTTTCAAAGATATTACATCAAACAAGAAAAAATTAGAGGAATATGAGAATATATGCCTAAATGAAGAATGTTACTCAGCTTTGCACCATAAGTTACCACCTAAATCGAAGATCTCCTGGAAGTTTTACCATTCCATGTGAAATTGGAGGATTTCTGTTTAAGAAGGTCTTATGTGATCTTGGAGCTAGTATAAATCTCATGTCTTATGAGGATTATAAGAAGCTAGGCATAGAAATCTTACTTAAAATCGAAATGACTCTGCAGATGATGTATAGATCAATTAAATATCCTAAAGGAATTATTGAGGACGTATTGGTTAAAGTAGACAAGTTCAATTTTCCAAGAGACTTTGTAGTTATGGAAATGGAAGAAGGATATTCAGCCACTTATCTTAGGTCGACCGCTTTCTAGCTACAGGAAGAACTTTAATAGATGTTCGTAAAAGGAGAGTTAATTCGAGAGTCAATGAAGATGAAGTTACTTTCAATATTTTCAAAGCTATGAACCATCCATACAGCATCACCAGAATCATGTTCTTTTATAGAAGATAGTCATTCTGTACTATGATAATCGATTACCAACTTTTGAAGACAGATTCAAGAATGTTTAGCTCATGTCTATCTATAAAGAAGATGAGAAAGACAATCAAATGAAAGAGATAATTCTTTCTCTGGATAAAGGAAGTTTTACTTTTTAAACCATCATGGCAAAAGTATTTGGAATTAGAACTAGAAGGACCAGTTCTTAAACCATCACCTGGAAGATCCACCTAAGAATCTGGAATTGAAATCGCTACCTTTAAATCTGAAGTATGCTTTTCTTGAAACTAATAATCTATTACCGGTTATTATTTCATCATCTTTAATCGAGCAACAAGAAGATCAATTACTTAGAATGTTGAAAAAGCATAAGAAATCTTTTGGATGGACAGCTTGCCGATATTCGAGGTATTAGCCTGATTTGCGTTCATAAGATAATTCTAAAGGAAGATGCTAAACCTTGTATTCAACCGCAACGCCGCCTCAACCCAAATTTGCGCTTAATTGTTAAGAAAGAGGTCATTAAGCTATTAGAAATGGGGATAATTTTTCCCATATCGATAGTGAATGGGTAAGTCCAACTCAAGTTGTACCAAAGAAAGGAGGTTTCACAAAGAAAGAGAATGAAAGGAATGAATGGATTCCGACAAGAGAGATTACAAGTTATCGAATGTGCATTGATTTTAGAAAACTAAATGATCAT